>CM040405.1:20313310-20710810 GCA_022702515.1 Ilyophis sp. 1 JC-2022
GGTCCCACAGCTGGATCCCACTGAGCGAGGTAACACCCATGTAGAGGAAGATCCCGAACAGAGCAGACATGGGGATCATCTTAAGGATGGGCTCCATTAGAATGGACAGGCCTGCAAGCAAGATAATCGATAAGGACACTTGGAATGACACTGTAAGAAAATGTACCATTACATTTGTTAGCATCCTCAATTTCTACCAGTCATTCAGGAAAGAGGAATAATTAAGAACTAGAATGAAATTTGCACAAAAAAAATGGAATCAAGTCTAATCAGTACCTTGAACAAGCAAGGTACAATGAAACATAAAACTTAAAACTGAGAGGACTCACCGACCAGCAAGGCCACAAGAATGCCACTGATCCTCTGCTCCAGCACTTTCTCAATCTCAGGCTTTGGTCCCTTGCTCATGACGGTTAGGGCGTTGGCGTGGGTGACAGAACGCACTGTGGCGGCACTCAGCCAGGGCACGCCAAATATAGCGCTCAGGCCCCCCATGGTGACCAGGATCAGCAGGTCCAAATGGAAACCGGAGCCTTTGGCCATCTTTCTTTCCGGCTTGCTCACAATTAGCCTGACAGGGCGCATCAAAGTGACAAGGTAAGACATAGATCCAGAGAAGGTACATGTGTCCCCTTACACCTGCACCAAGACAGTCATGGATGGTCTGCAAAAGGTCACAATGCATACGATTATATAGATTTTTCCTTATATCGTCATATGTTCATATTGGCAGTTTAGACGTCCAGCTATGCTTTTGCAATTTGAACCCTCCTAGTAGCAGAAAAAATACAGTTATGAATCACAAGCACCAACAGTGGGTGGAAAATGCATACAACTGCACTACCAGGAAAATAGCGACACAGTGTGCTGTATGGGCCATGCATATTTAAATTGGGTTATCTAGACAAATTTCTTTGTGTCTGATTCACAAAGATGATTACAATTTATCACTCATCTTAGAATAATGCTATTGGCTAGTTTGTTGTATGAAGACAAAAATAATAACTTCAATAACCGTTTTACTTTAACAAAATGTATATATATATATTAATTCAATATTATCCAATTCTATGAATTTATATAAGTTGTTCCAAGAAATACTGAAGTCAATTTGTTTTTCATTCAACCAATATTTTCTGTGGATCAATGGCTCTTTTTTATTTATTCCCGCGCAATTATTTGTTTGCCAAATTCAAATGAATCTCTTTAAAAAATTGTGAATTCATTGAATTAATTTTCAATGAATGTTACTGAATCAGGGCTTGCTCAAATTTAAAAAAGGGGCAAGCAAAGCCAGCCTTTTACTTTATTTGTGAATTTGGATATACTGTCACCAAGTTATTATTATTATTATTATGATTATTATTTTTAATCCTGCTCAGACAACTGAGACCAGGCACTGCCTCAAATGTAAACTAATGCAGGAAAGAAGATAAAACTTGGCGTGACCCTTGCTCAAAAATATCTTATGAAGGCTGATAAACTAAACGAAAAATGTGACATTTTATCGTACCTCTTAACAGTGCTTCATAACTATTCTGGGCTGGTTTTGGGCATGGTTACTTGTTTTACAGCTGTATTTTAGTGAATCAGTTGTTAATATGGTGCAGATAGCAATAAACAGCACTAACGGAGGTATTTTTTCTTACACCCCACCTGGTGCAAATCACAACCAAGACCCTCTGCCCTTTCAGCAACTGTACTCCTAAGAGACAGAGTATCCTTGCATTAAAAAAAAAAAAAATGCTATCCACTGAACAACATGTTGGCTAGGAACATCACTCACGTGGTGATCTGGGACTCCAGGAAAATGAGGATAAAGACAAGCAAGGATGGCACTACACAGGCAAACATCATCCAGATGGGAAATGTTTTCTTAATTCCCAAAGGGTTGATGATCCAGCCCCTTTCAGTGGAGTTGGACACTTGCAGACCATTTGGCACCACCAATTTCTACATAGGCCAAACAAAGGATAGGTCCAGAACCATTTTTTATTCTTTCACAGTGCAGTACAGTGGCATGCAGAGCCATGTTAGCTCATAAACAGGAGTGGCTACACCCCTGGGTTTGGCTCTTTCTTTTTAAATATGTTACAATAAAACAGTTACTAACAACGCAATCCAGTAAATCATCCCCTCAGTCAACACTGCCATGTCTGAAGTGTTCCATGCTCTCTGGTTGTATCATTACAGGATGTGTCTTGAGAGAGGAATCACATCCCTCTAAGGAGCAGGAGCCTTCGTTGCCTTAGTATCAGCCTCCCAGCTTCCAAAGGCATCCTTTGTCATATTACCAGCGAGGGTAGTGAGTACTGAGGCTTTTTATGACAGCATAATACCTTTCAAAAATGTCAGAAGCAAAATCACATTGACTTATTTCCTTAATCCTATGGGACACTCACCTGAGTATAGGTATCATCAATGCTAATGTCCACAGCAATCATGACGAAAATGGCGATAGGGACACCAAAATCTCCAATCAAGCGACGGACCTTGTGAGGGGGAAACAAATAGGTTCAACCGCACAAATGCAATGGCAGATCGACAGCTTCAGGCCAACTTCTCAGAGAGCAACACAGAAAACAATCAAATGGACTAAACATTGCTTTTATTTCAGCCCTGTACTTTTAAGCAATATATGGGTGAACATATTTATGCTGTACTTGCCCAAGTAATTCTCAATATGAAAATATATATTTAAATGCTGCCCAGGAACTCCATAAAGACTTACTTTGCCATGCAGAAACTGTCCATTCTTGAACTGCCTGAGGAAGTATGCAATAAAGAAGCAGCCAAACATGAGGCACATGGAGAGCAAAGCAGTGTTGGGGTAAGCCCTGTGCCGAGGGAGCACCAGGGCGGTTACATTTCCCGTAGCGTTGTCATGATTGTGCTGGTGTTCAAAAACAGTGTGGAAGGGATCCTCTGCAGTGGCGTTCAGATGATCGTAGTTCAGAATCAGAGGGTGGGTTTTGAAAATCTTCACACACAAGGAAGAAACACAATAAGCATCAGTGAGGCATCGCTCCAGATGGAAAGCTGAACTTAACAGAGTACAAGCCGAGTCGTCTCAGGAAGCAAGAGGGATGAGCATCGTTCTTTCTAGTTATAAGAGTGTAAAGAGTAATAATAACCACAGCACATTATGCATAAGAAAAGTTACAGCATTGAACAAAATGAGATGAGAGACAGAGACTGGACACAGGTTGAGGACAGGGGCACATTAGAAATGAAAGGGCGAGGGGGACAAGTGTGAATGGGATGTACCTTTATGAGGTTGGCGAAGGTCTCATAGATGAAGATGAGCGAGATGAGAATGGAGAAGATCTCTTGCGTGAAGCGTGACATGTACCTGACTAGGAAGCTTCCTTCGACAGCAACGATGACCACTACGATGACCACCAACCAGATACCCACCCAAACTCTGCCCACGATGTACTCGATCCCCTGCGACTTACAGAACTGATCGCCAGCATTGAATATCATTATAACAGCCTCTGTACTTCTCACACATTGGCTAATCATTGCTTATTAGATTTAAAAGAAATTAGCAGAAAACATTTTAACAAAATATGTTTAAGGATTAAATAAAGATGTGGGCAAAACAATGCATTTCCCCTGATAAGGGTTGGATCAACACAAGTCCATAAAGTGTAATAAAGTGGGTTCTTGTCTAAAATTAGATAAGGTGAGAGCTGGGTGGGGCCCTGCATTGTGGGAGATACTCACTGCAAAGAAGGCCTCCTCAAACACCAGAAGGGGACCTGAGAAGCCGATGACCAGGACAGGCTGGGCAGCAATGAAGCAGAAGATAATGCCCTGGATGGCAGTAGATATCAACAGCTCAGATACACCCATCATGTTTTCTGTCTTGTCAGCTGCAGAAGGCAGGGGTGGAGAGGGGGTAGAGAAGATATAAGTCAGTTAGGCATTGACACAGATAGGATTTTACTGTAGGACACCAAATACGCCTATTGATAGTTTTTTCACTTGTTTCTTTTTTTGTAATGGTAGTTCTCTAGAAAGAAGCCCATGTTCTATTACACTCTGACTCTAGGCTTTATGGTGATATTAGAAGCTCTTTGTTTACTACATGTTCCAGGTACATTGTCAACAGTGAAATTATGTTGGGCGTAAAATTTTGCATCGTGCCTCAGTAGTATTTATTTTCTAGCTCTTCAGTTAATCATGGAACGAATTTCTATGTACTGTTCTACTGTTGCTGTTGAAATGTATGTGTTGTACAGTGAATTTGTTTCATTGAGGGGTGACACATAAACAAGTACAGGGCTTCCTTGCACACAAGCACACAGTGAAGCTACTCAACAAGCAGGCCTGCAAATGTTATGGCGGGGGACAGGGCTTCCTTGCACACAAGCACACAGTGAAGCTACTCAACAAGCAGGCCTCCAAATGTTATGGCGGGGGACAGGGCTTCCTTGCACACAAGCACACAGTGAAGCTACTCACCAAGCAGGCCTCCAAATGTGATGGCGGGGGACAGGGCGGCAAAGTATATGAAGATGACAGCGGCCAGGACCTGGGAATTCATTGCATCGGTGATGTCGCTGATATAGTGACGGTATCTCTTCATGTCCCTGATCATTCCACCAAACGGCCTTCCTGTGCGTGCCAGGGGGTCCGCTGGTGGTGGCCCATCATCTTTGGAAACTGGGGGAAAGCATGATACACCAAGGTCAGTTTCACTTTAAGGACAAACCCCATACTTACACTACTTTTAATTGTACTAAATGGAAAATAAACATCCTGAGTTTGCCAATGCTGCAGTGAGTGGCATATGTACTGTATAAGTGAAGCCTTCGTGTTCAGTGTATTTGACAGAAAACACTGTGTGTGAGCTTAAGTGGATGTGTCCTCACTCCTGCGAGGCTTGGTGCTGAGGCTAAGGACGAGGTCTGAGGGCCGGAGCCGGTCTTGCAGCAGCTTCTTCTGGAAGCCTATGATAGACCTCAGCATAGACTCGTTCTGAATCTCAGTTGGCGGGATCACTATGCTGCAGTCCATGAAGTCTGCAATGGCGTCTGTCAGCTCGCTCTCTCCCTGGGCCTGGAATGCTGCCAAGTTGAACACCTGTGGAAGAGAAATAAAGCCCAGGAAACATAAATATGACCGAGCGATCCGCCATCTCTCTCCCACTCTTTTTCCCACTGCTATCATGCTCATATACCCTTCCTCCTCTCAGTCCCTCACCCTGTCAGCCATTAATGCCGCCATGGCACGTCCTGTCTCATGGTAGTCCATGCCGCTCTGACTGGGCCCCACCAGCACAAAAACAAACCGGACCGGCACCGGTGTCTCCAGGGCTGAATCCAGCATCGCTGCCTCTTTCAGTCTCACAAAAGCTACAGTGAGCTTCTGCAGGAAGTCCACTGCCCCTGAAACCAACAAAAACTAAAGACTGAATATTACAAAGTTCTGGTTAGGCAATACTTTTTGGAAACGATCAATCACTGGTTACTTGGAAGATGATGCTTGTAATATACTCAGATGTCAAAACAAACGTTCATAAAGGAGATGTGAGCTATCATGCCTTGAAGAAAGACATTTTTTTAAATTTGTTTCTTAGATTGGTTGGTACATTTTCCCATGGTTCATCTGAAAATTCTGATTGAAATTCACTGATACCTACCTACAAGAACAATAGAGGCTTCCACAATGTCATCTCTCTGGAAGAGGGATGAAAATGTCATAGGTCAGCATCATCAATAAGTTAAACCATCATTATATTTGTTAGTGCACATAAGCCTCAGTGTAATGAATGGAACAAACACTGGCAGAGCCAAGTGGAGGCATGGGGATGGGTGAAAGAGTGCGACAGCTGCCTACCCTCTCTGTGATGGAGAAGGTCATCATCTCTGAGCCGGAGCTCAGTGCCTGGGTCTCTTTTGGGTCTAATTGGCTGTGGAGGGTGATACACACTTGATGGGTCAGGATCAAGGGTGAGACTGAGGGACATCCCTACATTCAGCCAGTGGCATTTTTCAACAAAAGGTTTAAAAATATATACGGTTCTCAGGTGTGGTTGTAGAGATCAGTAACAGATCAATGTAGAGATCAAAGTATATGACTGCAGAAACAGATCAATTAGCACCAGGCAGAAAGGTAGAGGGACTTTCAAATGAGCATACGGCAGCAGTGCATGGAATAATGGCTTTGCTGCAATGCGGAGGTAAAATATTCTGCTGTAAAATATTCAGATAAGAAAAGTCGTTGCAAAAGACAAGAGTTGCAAGTATCCCTGATATATTCATAGTACAAGAAAGCGTTTGTATTTGAGTGAGTGCAGCATAGCCAAGGTGTGTCGATATAATGCAGTCGAAGTAAGCAGCTTATTTGAGTATGTGTGATACCTGTGGCTTTGTAGCAGTGACCTCAGCAGGCCCTCTCGGTCACTCGGCCGGATCTCCTTCTTGTTTACCAGCTCGTCTGCTATCTTCTCAGCAATGCTGTTCAGGGTGCTCTCCTCCAGGTCCAGCATCACCACACCTGGACAGCGGAGTGCCACCGGACATGCCAGGACCACAGGGGAGTGAGAGGTGAGAGGGATAATAGGGATCCGAGAGAAGAATGGAGGAGTAATTCGAGAAATGAGAAAGCAAGGAGAGAGGTAGATAAATGGATGTGATGAAAGGAGATATAAAGAGGAACCCAAGAACATCAGATTGAATGTTCAGTGTCCGCTGAGTCAGTGCCCAGCACCATGTGAGTGTACTTATGTGTATGTGTAGGGGATGATGGAGGGGTGGGGTGGAAGACACACAGTCATAAACATTTTACCGGATTTACTTGGGCTATATGTACTCCAGAAAGGCTGAGCTTTCCTTTATGTGTATACATTTATGTTCCACAATGTGATTAGATTTAGTGTAATAAATAATTACATATCAGGTAGCCATGACATTGTGAAAGACACTGATGCAGGGGTTTGGAGCATGCTTCATATCTCAAGTGCTCATGCTGTCTTGCTGTCGTGCCACAATGTGGAAGTTGGGCTCGTAGCACCATCTTGTGTTTAATTCAGTGATAACATGGATCTCCGTTGTGTAAAGGGAAAACCCTTCGTGAGGTTAAGCAGGCTGAGCACTGTCCGGACATCCCTTGAGTTGTAGGATTCCTAATCCCCGGACATTCCTATTTTGCTATATAGAAGTTACTACAAAAAACAGCTGCAATAAAAAAAACAGCGTTACTTATAAAAACTTACTTGTAAAAATTTCACTTTGTAACATCTTTTGTGAACTTACTAATATCAGCAAGCTAAAAATGATTCATTTAAGCTCTGTGTATTAGCAGATTTAAGCAAATTAAATAATTAGGTAAGTTGTCTAACAGCTTCAGTGATATCCAGATAAAATATATTGTTGTTAGTTGATTTAGAAATCTCTGTTAGTGATTGATCTTTTTAGACAGCAGCAGATACCTAAAACGAAGCTGATTGCCTGTGACCCCACTGTCTCATCTGATATTATGGCCTCATTGCCTCTTGCTGTCTTGCATGCGCTCAATGTCTTACCTGTGCTTACAACCTCACCTGTTTTAACTGCCATACCTAGGCTCACTGGTTAAAATGTACAGCTATGCTCACTGTCTCACCTATGGATCCGATGACACCTGTGCTCACTGTCACCTGTGTGGCTAGTCTCACCTATACTCATTGTCTCACCTGTGGTCATGGTCTTGCGCAACTGGACCAGGCTCTTAAAGGTCAGGTAGGAGATATGCGAGAGGCCCCAGCTTCCCGCCTCTGGGTCGTAGTTCTCCTCGTACCCCACCCATCGCCCGGTCTCCTGCCAGTAGCCCTGCTGGTTCTGGTCCTTCATGAGCTCGTGCAGCTCCACGTAGGCCTGCGGGACACAGGGCAGGTCAAGAGTGCCGGTGAGGCACATTCGGCACAAACACTAGCGCTGTTGTGTATTCACTTTGACCGCGCGATTAATCTCAGCTGAACTCAAGCGCACGCAGATCCACACAGTATGGAGAGCAGGCGCCCTGCTCAGCCTGGCAAAGGCTCCTTCATGCTCCGCTCAACTCCATGGCTGACCTCTGGAGCAGAGGCGACAGGCTGATCGTGTCTAAAGCGTAAACACAAAATGCTGAGCCCCTGCCTGTCAGCGCTGCTCTCAGCTGGGCTGTCTGAGGGAAATGAAGGGCCATGTTTGGACTATAAACATGTAGCGTGCGCGTGGGATGGAGACATGTTTCCTGGGAGTGCTGTACTTTTTAAAGGATGCTCTCAGAAAGGTCAATATCTCATTCAGACCTGCTGTACTCTAAAAAGGGGCTGATCAATAACAATGAAGTGTATTCAATGGGTGTTCTCCATCTGCTCATATCAACATGGAGAACCTCTGAGGAGGATAGGCATTTTAAGACAAAACGGCCTTCTACCTTCTTAACGTCTACTGCCTCACTGGAAACTTATTATACAATGTCGTCTTGTGCAAAGTCTCAGTGGCAGCATTTCAACAATGTATTAGTAACTACAGGTTACCTGGTAGTCTGGTCTAGAGTTGGCGTTGGTGTTCACGTTCAGAGCAGCTGTAACACAAATAATAGGATCTGAGACCACGGTTTACATGTCTTCTCCCCTGACCCTTATCCCTTACCTTAAGCTTCAATTACATTTCTTTTAATAAGTGCATGTGTTTGTTTTGTTCATTATAATTGTGATAAAATATATTGTAAATATTGCCAATACATACTAATGCTCATACATGCACACTCTGCTATTATCCTTCTGTGCACACATGCATGCACGTGCACTCATAGACATGCAAACATGCATGCTCATGCACACACACACACACACACACACACACACACATAGAATGGATGGTCCCCCACCAAGATGTTTGAAAAGACTTCTGCACAGTTGTTGCTGACAACAGCCCTGACTATTTCCAAAACATCCCTCACCTCTTTCCAATGCCATAAACAGGTAATCATCTGGTGTACGTCAAGATTAAACAGACAGTCTGAGAAGACACTGACCCTGCTATTTTGTACGAGCAGTGTGTGTGTGTGTGTGTGTGTGTGTGTGTGTGTGTGTGTTTGTTTGTTTGTTTGATTGTTTTCAGAATGTGATCCTTTGGCCTCCCACTTGCAATACAAGAAAACACTGGCCATTGGATGTGGAATGACTACTGAATATGAATGATGCAAAAGTTTTCACTAATAAAATAATTAAGAATTGATCATGCTCTATTGATTCTATGTTTGGATCCAGATGTTGGTTCTCATTAAACATAGAGGCAATGCCTTCTTGGAATGCAATTCATGTAAAGACATCTTAAATGCATTAGTCTACTAGTCTGTGCCTTACCACCCTGGTGCAGGCTATATATTAAATTCCTTTCATGATACAAAAATAATGAGATATCTCTCAGGTTGTAAATGCATACTCACCTTCATGTAATACATAAAAATATATTAATGCTACCAACACATATTGCTATTGTTTGTGCTCCAATCATTTTTTTAAAAGTTAAAGCACAACTGAACTTTAGTTTAAAAATAATTTTTTTGATCTATGAGTCCAAATGGTGGCGAAATATGTTCGTGAGTTGCTCTGTGCTCCCCCGGGAGTCATAATCCAGAATATGGTATTTGTTTCTCTCCATTCACTTCTATAGGGCAGCTAAACAGTCTCAAAATGACACTTCTAGAACGTATACGAACGCGAACAAAGTGGATTCTGTCAATACAAACAATAAACAGTTCTCGTACGTATTTCTTCTTTTTATTAAATGGCCCTTTCCTGGCTTTTTTATATTTTATTTGGAACGTAGATCCGGTAGGTAATTCTTGCATCAGAAACAGCGTTAGTGTGGCGATGCATCAGAAACCACCAAATTTCCACAAAAGCAAGCGTTCCTGGTATCTATGGTAAACAAACTGACCTATCGACATTTTGCTAATCTTTTCTGGTAGCTTGCTAACATCATTGAAGAAAATAGTACTTTTATAACTAATTTTAATTACATGAAAAAAATACATACGAGGACTGGTTATTGTTTGTATTGACAGAATCAGCTTCATTTTAGTTCGTATATGTGCTAGAAGTGTCATTTTGAGACAGTTTTAGCTGCCCTATAGAAGTGAATGGAGTGCGAAAAATACTCTATTCTGAATTATTACCCTCAGGGGAGCACAGCTCAACTAACAAACATATTTCGCCACCCTTTAGACTCATATCATGGCCAGGTAACTACACAACCCAAAGTTCTACCAAAGTTCAGTTGTGCTTTAATTTCTTGTACAGGTCCTCCTGTGTAGCATTTAACATTGAATTTGCACTACTGCTTGGCGCACTATGGAGTGTACTTGCAGATATGTTCATTAGAGTAAAAAATGCATAATTGTTAGTATTGTATACTGCACTGCAATTACAATAACTGACTGACCAGAAGCATACTATTGTATGTGTGAATGTCACATTACTTACCCCTGGCATGTACTGCTTTAAGTCTTTACCCTGCTCCTTACTGTATTGAATCCTATATGTTTCTTCTTCCATTGATCCAAACATTTCCTCAACATTCCTTTATTTTGTTGGCTCCTTTAAAATCACTATTTTTTTTCAATCGTTGATGAAGGCTTTTTAACGTACATTTTTCTGTTAGAGTAATTTTTGCAAGTAGCGTACACTGTACTGTCCCCCTCGATAAGCGTCTGCTCAACAAAATCTTGTGGAGACACAGTGATAACACAGAACTTACCTTCGCCCAGCTACCTCCTGACCAGCTGTGAGAAGAGGCTGACCCCTCGGTGTGAAAAAATGTTGACCCGGCTTTATATACCCAACCCTCTCATTCTTCCTTCACTTAACGAGTGACACACACACACACGCGCACTCTTCCTGATTTCACTCAAAATATTGATAGTAAACAGCGCCACTTGATAACCGCAGACCGGTCTGGCTGTGTGATTATACCTGCTGTTCTTATCATCCTTATAGTGCTGTTTGGAATAAATAGAGGTGAGGATTACAAAGCCATACTCACCTTCAAGATCTGGGGAGATAGTGGTCCTCTGGAAGTAAGGGTCACTCTCCCCCTGCAGATCCAGGTCACTGCCCGGTGAGCCCCTGCGAGGTGAGCGGACGGAAAGCTGTCAAAGTGGACAAAGCGACGCCAAAGAGCTGCTGCTGTTCCACACCGCCACATTCTCATACACTGGCCAGGCCTCACAAGCTATGGGTGATGGAAAAGCTGATCTTTTCGCAAATCAAAGTCTTGATGGGGACAATTCTGCCACTGCAGATTTAAGGCATTTTTAAAAATGCAATTAATTGTAGTCTTTTTCATTGGTTCAAGAATGACATTTGTCTCCTGGACAGATATCAGATTAATTGCTGTAGTATTTTCTTAAATTGTTATGATTTGATTTGGACAATACAGTGTAAAGGAAACCAGTGCCCTCCAGGCATATTGACAGGTTGATCCAAAACGATGGGTGCACTCCTATCCCAGACCATGAGAGGGCACACTTCAGCCTATGGCTGGAAGCAGACACAGTCATATCCTCTACGCTACATTCATTTACCAGATGTCCTAATCCAGAGCAACCTCCAAAACAAAGTGATGAAGTGTCTTCAAAATTTAAAAAATAAGATCAGTAATGCAAGAGACAAAGGATTAATAGCCATTTTGGAGCAATAGTGTAGCCAAGATGAACAACTTTCAACTAGTCTGTTTAAAAAAACTATCCTGACAACATATCTCGCATATTCTAGAAGTTCTACATAAGAGGGTTGTTCTTGAGGGACCCGATGTGAAGTCTGAAAAGGTTTGGTTTTCAGTGTGTCAGAAGATAGGGACGGTTTTGCCCGTGTACATATACTGAGGATTGCTTGAAAATACTGTGGGGTCAGGTCATCCTCTGCTCAGTGGTATAGCATCAACATTTAATGCATGCATTTATGGGCAGCTCCCAGAAAGGGGGGGGGGGGGGGGTGCTGTGGGGTGATATGGGTTCTATCCCAGTGCCAGAGGGGTTTGCTTCAAACCCACAATCAAAATCAGACACACTCCTATTTTCAAGCAGGAGGGGGTGCAGTCATATCTTAAATCTGAGGGTGGGGCATTTGTATCCTAGAGGAGGGGGGTGCACTCCTATTACCGACCATGAGGGGGTGCACTCCTATGCCAGACCAGGAGGGGGCACATTCCTCCTCTCACAGATCAGGAGGGGGTGCACTTCTGTCACAGGCCATGAAAGGTGCACTTCCATCCAAGACCAGTGGGTGTCCATTGCCAACAATTCAGCAATTGTAAAAAATAAATAAATAAATAATTTCATAAAACATGGAATGAGACTGAGGAGTAAAGGACCAGGAGCTAGTCCACAGAGATGAACGTTTGTTATCAGGGCCCAAAGAGCAAGGAGCACTCACAGTGTGAAGAGAGAGAAGGGGGAGTCACCTTCCTCATAGGACACGTCACTGTCCTAAGGAGAAATAGTGTAAAAGTTACAGTGTGACAGTCGTACAAGACCGATTTGACAAACTCACTGTCAGCGGCGTTAACCCAAGACACAAGTTTACAGAAAGGAAGTGAAATTTCGATATGTGTTGTCATGTATTTATTGTATAAACAGTACAAACATCGCAAATGGCTAATTTATTTGATTTTGAAGTGGTTTGTTTGACTTACCGGACTAAATGAAGGATTACTTGCCATCGCTGTGTGTTTCAATGCTTGTGCAATCTGTCACTCCTTGATTTCTCAGCAGTGTTTTGACACAACCTGAGAACAGACATATCCTTTCATTTTCAAATAAAACAAACAAATTTTAAGACAGATAAAATTGACACATCATCTGAATTTGATTTTGCTTAAGTGTCAACAAAGTTTTAACCTTTTAAATGTTTGTGTCCTTGTGGCCCACCTGTACAACGCAGCTATTTTCTTTTTCCTATGTTCTCCATAGTTGAGATGTGATCATTCTGTATTCCAGAGATACTGTCTTGCAATCAATGGTGGTGGAAGCAGAGACTCATTTGTGGATAGTGGAGAAGACACTGAGTGTCTTATCTCTGTGTCACGCCCTTGTTCCAGGCACTCTGTCCTCTTGCGCCAGTAGTCGCCTACTCTCAGCCCCCTCTCAGCCCCCTCTCAATTCACCCTTACAGTGCAAAATGCTCTTCCTTGCTCATTGAGGAAAACATGACCAAGAAATAAAAGATGTGCTAGGTAATTATGTTGACAGCAATTTATACCGCTAATCTATTTATCTTCATGCAGCATTACTTCTTGTCTTTTTCATAATAAATGTAGAGAAAACAGATTCAAATTGAATTGCAATGTAAGCTACATTGATACTGCTAAACTATCATAGTTCAACAATTATACAATCATTATCAAAAATGTTTACTGTAAATATAGTATGAAAATTATAAAGCTTGGAATCTAGCTATGAATACATAAAATGTATGCATAGAAGCCTTATGGTTTCACTGCTTTCTTAAATAATGTCTCAAAACTCACTTCAATACGAGGTGATTACATCTATGGTTAAAAAACCTGCACCAATAGAAGGTTTGGGCTGCCATTCCCAACAGCATATCTTTGATCCACACAGTACATTTCTGTGAATGCTGCTCTCTCATCAAGATACAGCTCATTGGGGAACATGGCAACCCACACCTGTTTGTGACACCCCTCCAGACAACTGCCATCCCGTTCTGTGTGAGTAGTGGGGCAGAGGACTTGCTAGCTAACGCAGTGATAGGGGGAATCATGCATCGTGTAGGCCTGCATTTTCTTTTTTGGGTCAGGTGACTTTTCAATTGATGGGGGGGGACTTATCAGGAGAGCGGGGTCTTCTTCAGTTCTGATGTCATCATGTTCTTTCTGGGAATTCCCACCGGAGGGGCTCCTTTACTGTCACATACTGCTTTCCTGAATTTGTTTCTTCAAAAAGCCGTCTGTAAGCTCTCACTGTAAGAGAGAAAAAAACAATCATCTCACAGAAACATGGAATCCATTCCAGCCACTCTAAAACTATATAAGACCATTGTATAACAGCATCCTTCTCAGTTGGATGATCCAATTGGATATTTAAAATACAATGCCCAAAGAAATAAAGAAAAGAAACAGTAAGAAGCTGTGTATTTTACGATAAGCCCAGTGCTCCAGTTTAGTAAAATTATACCAGAGGTGGAAAGTCCAGGGGTCAGAAAGTAAAAGTCCTGCCATGTGTTTCATCCAACCAACCATGAACTCAGCCAGCTGGTTTCACTAATTAGTTCTACCTCCTGGCTGAAGAATTGTACTAATTAGCAAATCCAGGGCTGTGTACGGAATGGCTCCCTATACACCTTTATGGCACTATTTAGGGGATTGGCCATTTTGATGGTTTTCAAATTTTTAATTGAGAAAACTGAGAATTCTGACACCCTACAAAATGGCTTATTCCCTAAATAATGCACCGAAAAGCATATAGGGAGCCATTCCGAATACAGACTTTAACTTTCTGAACCTGGATTTTCCACCTCTGAATTATACAGATGATCACTTCCAACTATTAGCAGCAAAGATGTATTCATGAATAAATAAGACCTGGGGAGGCACTGACTTCCCTACAGTTGGAGTCTTTTAACTTTAAAAAAAAACTCAAACTGTAACCTTTGATTAAAATTAAAATGTAACTGCAACACGTAATTTGTTGCAACCTCTTTTAATGCACAAGATTTCTACGGTCCATTTGCTTAGCAGATGCCCTTTTCGTGGTAAACTTGCATAGGGTACATTTTATGTGCTGCCCATTTATGCAAGTGGATTTTTTTTGGAGGTTTTAAGTACATTGCTTGACATTGCCAGAATACCAGAAATTATTCACTGTAACTCCTAGCACTCTTCAACAAAAAATCAACTACTACTGCTGACACTAAACAATCAGAAAACAAATGAATCTCTGGCACTGGTACAAGAAACAGAGATTATTTCCTTCTGCAGAATCATTACTAGCATTACTTGTAGCAATGTGCAATAATAGTGATATCAGAACTATTTTTGTAATCTGTATCATTGGCACCACCTATGGAATTATGCAGTGCGCTGCCAGCCTCTCACCCAATTGGCTGTATTATGTATTTATCTGTTTATTTCTCGTTTTTTTTTTACTATAAAAAACACCCCTAAACCAGTATGTCCATTTCAGCTGATCGTTTTGTGATAGCTGACATTCAAAGTACTGGAATATCTGGATTGCTGTTGACTTGACTGATGGTGTAGATACGCATTCTGTACACCTCAATTATTGGTCCACTTGTCACTGCTAATGTGTGCATTTACTCCATCCTGCTCTGAGGCAGTGGATGATTCAATGTCATTATCAAACACTGGTACATTTCAGGTATGATCAGTATACACCTTAGTATATTACCAACAAAGCTACTATACTAATTGCAAAGCTTCACTGACACAGTATACTCCACTGATTAAAATGCTAATCGTGTGTCGCATTCCTCCTGTTGTCATTAAAAAAAAAAAAAAAAAAATGAGTGAGAAGCATGGAGAAGCGGTAGAAATAGAGATAGAGTTGCTTTGAGCGCTCAAGGCCGTTTGTTATCATGGGAAGTGCACAGTGTAAGGGGACTATCTGTAACCTCCACATGCCTTTCTCTCTCACTGTGTATTATCTGATGCACAGATACCACCCTACTGTTTATTTTACTCACAGAAACCTCTCCTGCTTCATTCTCCCATCATCTTCACATTTCTGCTAGTCTGTGTAGGCTACTCTGCTGAAATAGAGAACAGTACTTTAAATCAGTAGACAGAGGTATAAGCCATGCACCACCGGACAAGAGACCACACCCAAGGCCAACAGAATCATGAATCACTTATTATGGACACATAGATACAGAATATTCTGATCTATAAGAATGAATGAATAACCTGTCTGTTCTGCAATGTGAAAATTGCCATATGAAATAAAACAAATTGCAATTTCCTATAGATTTATCCATGTTATCAGCCATTGTTTCAATAATAATGTTTTTTGCCTGTTTTTTAATAGTTTTATTATATACTTCTAAAAGGATTGCCGTAGCGTTGACAATACACAGGTGAACCACATTTATTTATCCGAAATACTGTATTTGGGTGTAACAAATAACCAACACTAATATAAACAAATGTACAGAAATGATGAATGCTGGTGAATGAACATGTTTGAACAAAATACATTTGCAATTGATATTCTCTCCTTGTGAAGTGTTAACTTTTCAACAAAAAGTTTTCTTCATCATGATAAATTCTAGTCAGTTTAGGAATATGACTAAGATTAATAAAACAGAGCAATTTATAGATAGATGGCAGATAGTGAGCACCATAAATAATTAGACAGTGACACGTTATTTGTTATTTTGGTTCTGTACTCTAGCAATTTGAGTGTGAAAGGATACAATGACAATGAAGTTGAAGTGCAGACTGTCAGCTTTAATTTGAGGGTATTTTCATCCATATCGGATGAACCCTTTAGAAATTATAGAACCTTTTGTACATAGTCCCCTCCATTTTCGGGCATCAAAAAATATTGGACAGTTTAACATAATGTAGAATAAAGTAATCATTTTTAATATTTGGTTGCATATCCTTTGCATGCCAAGACTTCCTGATATCTGTGAACCAACAACATCAAGACTCTTGCATATGCAGTATAGTATGATGGTTAAGGAACTGGCCTTGTAACTGAAAGGTTGCAGGTTTGATTCCCAGGTAGGACACTGCCATTGAGCAAGGTACCTAACCTGAATTGAGCTATATCTGGCTATATAAATGGATAATGTGTAAAAAAAAATTTTTTTATAAAATGATAAAAAGTTGTGTAAGTCGCTCTGGATAAGAGCATCTGCTAAATGCCTGTAACATAATGTTATTTTTCCATAGAGTTCAATAGAAAAATGAGTCAGGAGAAACAACCCTTAAAGTTTTTTTTCAGTATGAAGCAGAAGCAGAGTGACAGCAGATGTTTAACTAAAGGGAAAATTGCATGGCCATTGGTATCAAATGAGAGTATACAAATGCATTGGCCTACTGTAGTTTATTGGCAGGTATAAGCCTACATAACACAGTGGCAACGGTGCGGTGGTGTGCCGCTATTGTTTACTGGTATGGGATATTGTTTACTGGTATGGGATATTGTTTACTGGTATGGGATATTGTTTACTGGTATGGGATATTGTTTACTGGTATGGGAATCTCTGTTATATTATCTCTCAAAATGCATGAAATGAGCACTTGTAAATTAAATATTTTCTGGGAGAGTACCCCTAGACCCCCTGCCCCACCCCCACCCCACCTTATGAGCCATCGCTCCACAAGAAGAAACTTAGGGGAAACACTAAAGTTGAACACATTAAAGTTTCTCAACCTTGACATTATTGCAGGAAGTATTTTGAATTAAAAAAATAATAATAATGGTTAAGTATTTTGTTCAATTAAATTTAAACCCTGCTATTTTAAATTAAATATGTTAAAAAAAAATCTACAGTCTTTATTGGGCACTGGATAGTTTGAGTGAAATTTACAGCCAAAGTTTAAGTGATAGCCAATGGCTACTGTCAAAAAAGACAGTCAATGTTAAGGTGACTGCCCATGTTAAATGATAGTCCATGTAATGTCACGGTAACTTCAGTGGTTACAGTAATTGTGCAGGAGTGGGGTGGCATGGGGTGGTGGAATCTCATGTGGGTGGGGTGGCATGGGGTGGGGTGGCATGGGGTGGTGGAATCTCATGTGGGTGGGGGGTTTCATGGGGCCCAAATTCCCTAGCAGCACCCTTGGTAAAGAAGCCAAAAGAGCCAGGTAGAAAATAATTGACAATCAATTTATTCATAGCCAGCAAATAGTTTGTACTGGTTGCTCACTTTGTTTGTTGGCTACATTAGCTAAACTGCAACAAGCTGGTTGTGTGGCTAGCTAACGCTAGCTAGCCTTAAATAATCATTCTGAAACAGGATCCTCCTAAAGTTTTATGTAGGGGATTAACGCAAGTATGTAGAACTGTAAACCACAAAGTTAATAGATGAGGCCTCAGCCATGAAGGCAACTTGCTGATGTTTCAAGAGGAGCAGCGTCTCAGGTGATGTCAGCATGGAACTACGAATGAAAGACATCATCAACAAGGCCAACTGTTGTCGGAAATGCGATTATGCTGTCCGTGCATCAGTTGAAGATGCAAGGCTAAACAGCTGAGTAACTATAAACTGACTGAGACTGACTGTGGTGAGGCAATTTAATCGAGAAGAGAGAACCCCATAGAGCAGGACACTTCAGTCAGGTTACACCGCACAAACCACACTTGTGATAGAAGCCAATGAATTACCGAGCAGCGGAGATCCTCCTTCACCATGTTTTTGGCAAACGGGTGGCCACCTAAAAAAACCTACAATACTAAGTGCTTGGTTGCAACAATGAAGTGTTGTGATGGTTCCGTCATGGTGTGAAATGCATTTTCCTGATATGGTTTGGATGCGCTCGTCCCCTAAGAAGGCTAGGTCAGTACTAATGACTACTTAATCTGGAGTTTATTATTTGCGGACACATAGTCCATATAAAACACGCACAACAATTAAAAACACACCAAACACAATAAAACTAGACAAGGCACATACCAGTATCTCCACATATAAGATTGGTATCTCACCGAACTATAACAGGGATTAGTCAGCAGTTTGATAATATCATTCAATCGACAGATACATTTATACATCAGATTTCTCAAGAGTGCCTGAATGATTTACTGATCACCTTTATCTCATGTTGCAGCATTTCTTTCTAGCCAGGAGTTGTGTCTTCCAGGATGATAATGCCCCTCACAAAGCATGTTCGGTCACTAATTTGTTTGACGAACATGACGCTGACACTATATTTTCCATATGCCATAATAGTCGCCAGATTAACCCAATGTAGCATTTATTGGAGATTCTGGTACGATGTCCGAGACAGCTTCTTCCACCTCTATCAATAAGGCTGTGTTGAGTGATTTTCACATGGAAGAATGGTACCACATCCTGCAGATTTCTAGACATTATTAGAGACTATGCTGTTAGAGTGGATACACACTGTTCTGGCAGCATGCGGTGGCTCAACCTTTCTGGTGCAAATGGCTCATAGTAATACGTTATGACTACTTATACAGTCAGATTATTTCCAGGTTCCGTGCACTGAAGGATCCCAGGTCACAGTCAATTCAATACAGCAGCATCATTTTCTTAGTATTCCATCATGTTAGACCCATGGCCGTGTAAGTAATGTAAATAGATACTTTAGACCCGTATACACATGTAAATTAACTGTTTGTTTTCACAGCAACGTACTTGCTGGTTGACTGTTCCCTTTGAGAGCTAGCAGGTTTTATGTTATTGCCAGAAAGCAATCACTCATGAGACACAGGGAGGATGGCATACCCTGGAGACACAGTTGGAAAGTTATCATTAGAACTAGGAGCCACACATGAGAAATGTAAATGAATAGGAAAATGCATATAAATCACAGAATCTGAATTGTCTTTCAGCGGTGGACATCTTGTTAACAAAGCTTGACAAAACGAGTGTTTCCCAGCAATTCAACATGTTTCTGATCTGGTTGGGAAGAATATTGAACTTTAATATCATATTCTGAGTATATTCTGATGAAGGTAATTTATTTCTTCTCCTCAATATTTGGTTTAGGGATTTTCTTTATATCTGGGATTTTCTTTACATTTTTCACAAAGAAACGTAGTAATTACACAAATGACAAAAATGTAGTAATTAATTATTACAGCAGGCTATTAAGCTCATTTAGACAAGTCATTTGTCTCAGAGAACATGTCCAGCACAGCACCCAGAGGCTCTTTGCCTCAACTGCATGTAAACATAAACTTTGATAAATAGTTTTTCATACGTTTGTTTTTTTCTGCATAAATCTTACAGGGAGACTCACCCTTACCAGGGTCATGTTTAATTCCCTTCCCTTCCACTACATACTGAGAAAGATTAGCACTTATTTTTGACTCAGTCCACTTTCCTGACCAGTCTACTTATATAGCTAGCTATACTGAGTTTTGGCTAACTTATTAGCATGTTTGATTGCTTGTTAATGTAAAACCAATCAATGTTGCATCATGTGGCTGCTACAAGGATAGCTTTAGAAAGATTGAATATGACAGCAGATGAATGCTTACCATAGGACATTTTTATATTACATGGTTTTGAATTGTAGTTATTTTCTTTTGGGACATTGTCAGCTATTATCAGACACAGGACAAAGGTGCCCAAAAAACTGCCCCACACAATGGGGGATATACAGTATGCTGGTTTCAATGGAACAAACACGTAAACTTACAAACTTGCTATAAAATGTTTATTTTGTTTCTGCAGATTGAACATGATGCTAAACATGAAGTGGGCCCAGAAAAGTGTTGCATTGCTTTGCCATCACATTTATTTCATATTTGGGTTCCGCTTTATCATAATCTAAAATGAAAGCAAAACTGTCAAACCGGAGCTTTTTTTGAAAACTAAGGCTGTGTCCACATTATTTCTATTTCAAATACATTGGTTTCTGTTAAAAATATATTTTAGGCTAGTTTTGAGTCGCTATTTGGCTGGAAAGTCTTGAAAGATCTGGCAACCCTGCGCCCCACTCTTGTGCTGCCAGGTCACGTGTTGTTTTAGTTGTATTTGAAGAGAAACGTCAGCGAAGCTGTGCCTCATTTTAAAAAAAAACGAAGCTTCACGTCATATTTATGTGACCAAAATGTTTGTGTACTTCTTGAAGTGTGCTCACGAATGTACTCAGTGTGTCATCCGGGTGTTTGAAGTATACTGCAATCTGAACATTTTTTGCGTACTCTACGACTTTCTCGCCCTATCTACTCACCAAGACTACTCAACAGTGTGGAAGAGTGCTGATTCAGACACGGCCAAAGTGTTGGTCCTCCATCTTAACTTTTCTCACTAGTAAAGTATTAATAGTGTTTTGATCCCACAAAACACTGCACTATAGGTATCACAATATTCCTTCCAGTTTTGTAAATGGTAGCGGTGGTAAGACGTTGTTTAAAGAAATATGTATTTATGCACACACTATAGAAATTGTGTAGTTTGAATGACATTGAAAAGAACACCTTTTGTATTTTTATATAGAATGGTATATGATCTTTCTGGATATTGGCCCAACCTTAGTATGGTAAATTGTACCCTATCAGTCAGAGCTCCCACTGGCATGGTCAATTTTATTCCATACTATGGAACCCATCCACATACAAGTACCTTAACGGGATGAATCACCCAGCCGCCCCACTTTCAAACTCTCATTCACTTTTCATGAAAACCTAAGAATACATTTTTTTAAATTAAAAACCAAATTGAAGCATGAAACATTTTACCTGCACTTTACTACAAACTATTTTCTGGTCAACAGCCATTTCAGGAAGTAAATAGCAACAGTGAATCAAATATTAATATCAAAAACGTATATTTCATGAAGACAACTTTGAATTTCTTAATCCTTTATTAGCATTGCATTTTCACTAGAGGTTCACATCCAAATTACACAGGTGGCACTACTTTTTCTTCATTACTGAACACTTTGGAAGAGCACAACACACAAGAACCCATAAAAACCAATAGTCTCCAGCAAGTTGTAACCGCTGAATTGCTATAGTTCAGGACATAAACCATTGATCAGTGCTCACTAGTGGCAAACATATGAACATCATCCCATTTGCTTGCATCTTGGGATCTGCCCCCACTTCTTAAAAAAAGACTTTAAAACACATTTACCCCATTCTGGCATTACACACACGTAAATCACAAGTACATAAAAATACCTAATCTACCGGTTTGACATGCACTGACTGATTACAAAAATACCCAAACAAGCATGCCGTCACACCACCACAGTTAAGTTACAAACCAACTTGTGTCCCTTTATCCTAAGAAAGCCCAATAGACATTTCATGTTGTACCCGGACAACGGTTTCCAAGTTAACTGTACTGGGAAAACTATACTGCATTGGCTCAGATTTTACTTAAGAGTGCCTTGAGGTTTTTACTCAACCAAAATCTAAACTGTTAACTGCCTAGTCCTTCATTCTACACTAAATTCTGCACCAGTGCTCAGCTGTGTAGAGCAGTGATATATGCTAATGCACATTTCACCCCTGGTGCTCTACTAATTCCATAATAATATTTTGTTATTCGTTATGAGGTAATTTGGTCTCAAAGTGTTCAGAGAGGAATCAGGGTGCGAAGAAAGAAAAAAAAAGAAAAAACAGGACTATGAATGCAGGTCTGACCATTTCCCAGGTGTGTGGGGGTGGGATTTAGACCCCCACACTCCCGGTTTTCTCCCCCTCCTTATAGCCGTACCCTGAGGGTAAGACATGAGGGTATCAGGGCTTTATGGCTCATACCTCAACTTTTTGCATTTCGGCTGAAATAATCATTGATGACCTGACACCCTAAAGAGGGGGAGAGGACCAGGAAACCCTTTCACCTCCAAATATCAATCTTTAGGCTTCACCTCCACTATAGAAATTGTAGCTCTGTGGCTTATAAACTGTGGCTGCCTTCTCAAATGTATTCAGCATGGAAAATACATAACCAGAACCAGAGGCATGTTGTACATACAAGCAGTTTTAAGCTTACAGTTTTTTGAAACAACTCACCAGAGTTTTCTGCATTTTCACAATGTTTCGGGGACACTGTTGCTACAAGTTACCTTTACAAATGCATAGCAACTGCTACAATGTCCCAGGAACGCTGTGAGAACATTCATGTACTTGCTTGGAGTGAAGGACAAAAGGAGGGAGAGGGCAAAGTTGGAAGAGTTCCACTGGGATATGGAGAGTGAGCTCCCAAGGTTATAAGATAACGCAGGGTGGACGACTCTTCGTGATCTTTTCGACTGGCTTGCCATCGCAGGCTTTCTGAATCGCATCCATGATCTGGGGATATGCAAAATCATGCAGTAAAAAACCTTGGTTGCCAATCACGCTAGAGTAATTGTAACATGGAAATAAAATGTGTTCTACCATTCTCTCATTCAATCAGTGTTAAGATACTTACGTCATCCTCGTACGGGAAGCCACTGGTTTCCAGCTTCGAGAAGATCAGCTGACCGTTGACTTCAATCTCAAAGCTGCCTGTATCATATTCAACAACACCAACATTAACAATAACAATGTTGCTATCCTACTGCAAAGGTCCTCCCTTTGTTTACCATATGCCTGCCTTTAATCAAAACACCAGCACACTATATGGCAACATAAGGACATCTGATATTGCACGATATGAAGTCTACGTTTCGACATCTTATGGCCCTGTCACACTTGCGTATCGTACTAGCGTATGCCAGTGTATGACAAATATCACTCATACCCTGATATACGCTGACATACGCTAGGGGTACGTTAGGCATAGGTTGTATACGTTTCAAGCACGGTGGCATACGCTGGCATACGGCGAGGCACAAAAAGTTTTTTTAAGCATGCTTTAAAATTTTGTGCGTATTCGGACGTATGGTTTATACGCTATTTTCAAGGGCTTTTTGTGCGTATGAAAATTATTTTATGAATTTACATACGCAACTCATACGTTTCTCTCATACGCAATAGTGTGACAGGTGTGAGTGCTATAATTAAAAAAACTAAAAAAACTAAAAAACAAAAACAAAAACAAAAAAATAGTGTGACAGGGCCATTAGCTCCCTACTACTTTTTCGTCTAATGCTCTGGACAAGACAACTTAATTAATAGGCCAGCTTGAAGTAACTTGATCACTTTGGTGGTGTTGGGCATGTTTTCCATAAGTTATTGCATAAGATAAGTATTTTATGTTTTACATTACCTTGCCTCCCGACCAAGCCAGACACCTCCGCTTCAGTGAACTCCGCGTTAACCACACGCGCTAGTTCCTGATAGCGGGGCTCGTAGCCTCATCCTCCGCTAAAACAGAAAACAAAAAGTTATGTTAAGACGTTTGCCGTGTATGTAGCTAGCAAAAACTAAGAAATATTGTAATGCTTCTGAACCTAACAAATTACGTTGTAAGCAGGGTTTACTTGTCCATGTTCCATTTCCTGCATATAGCAATTAACAGCGGATTAATGTTAATGCTAACGTCTGCTGCCTGTATCTCGTCGCGACTAATTGGGACACTTCTATTAGCTAACATTACATGGAAAAGTCCGAAATCCTTCATACTAAGTCAACGAACCAACGCTAAGTTATAATAATAAGTAACGTTATTCTAGCATCCTAATGAACTAGGTATGAATCAAAGACAACGCTTGGCTAACGTGAATTAGCTTGTTGCCAAGCAAACAGGGTACTGTAGCAAACATTAACGTTACCTCGAGACGTAACGTTAGCAATATTTTCAGACAAATACATACAAAGTTGGTACAATTATGATGACATCTTGCCCACATGTTTGCAGACTAACGTTATAATTAGTAGGTTAATTCCAACTTGGTTCATTAGTTAGCTAGTACGTGAGGCTACACGCTAATGTTAACAAGCTAACGTCAATGCGAATTTATTAATGCTAACGTTACGTTACTGAATATAACGTTGCTGTCGCTGCTTCCTAAACATGTCCCGTGTGTCACAAACTGACCAGAACTTACCAATATTCTACCTGGATTTTAACACCCATTTTTTCTCTCAAAGATTCTCGCTTGGTTAACGTTCGCTATTATTTTCTTTCCGACTGTCTTCTTCCTGTTATTCTTCTTCTTTATTTTATGGCGATTGGCAAAAATCTTTAGTGGCGCATTTACCGCGCCCCACTGGTGTGGAGTGTGGACTGGGAATCAATAAATATCCTTGCTTAATAATACAAATAAAAATACTAGTAATACAATATATATTAATAATAACAACTCAAATTATATTTATTAAGCCTGTTGAATGTAAATACTCCAACATAAATGTAATACATGTATCCCCTGTTGATAGATTAAAAATTCTGTATTCCGACTGTGTCACACTGTTTGAAGTTGCTTTGTTAGCGACACATGCCGATTCCCGTGAGCCCTCTACCGGCCCCGGATGAATTTACCTGTTTTGGTTAACGTTAAACAAATTTGCTGTGTCACTGGTGTATGTGTCGAATGACGAAACTTAAATAAATAACTTCTTATTGGGAACTCTATAACCTTGTTCGTTTCATATTTGTGCTAGTATCGTTGATATTTCAGAGTGGCCACACATACCCGTACGGTTAACAATTCATCTGCTGATAAAAATACAGAAAGAAATCAAAATTTCTGCAATACATTAAAAAAAAACATGCCAACTTCATAGGCCTGAGAAAGTGTGAAAATCTAAATATCTGCAACACATACAAAAATATGGCAACTTCATAGGCCTGAGAAAGTGAGCAGTGGCCCACGTTTCACTTTCATTGCATTTAAAAGGTTGTTGGATTTATTATCTTTAGTTCGTTTTGAGATTTAGCCATTTCAGGTGTACATATGCTCTAATTCTTAGTTAGCATTCATTGTTACTTGAATAAACACGTTTAAGCCATGATTTTGAATACATAGCCTATATGGTCAATGAAATAATATGAAAATAAGAATGAAGAAATATATATACGTATATATAAAATATAGCCTCTGGGGGGCAGCAGCCACCAGCTGCATGTAGCTAATGTAAGTAGTTTCTTAAATTTGTTAATGGTGTATTGACAGTTACATTGCAAAATCTTACAAATTATAATATAATGTACACTCATTCACTCGAAAATGCACATGCTGTCAACATATACAATGACTGAATTATTTTGTTTTATTTAGCAAAAGTTGTAACAGGGCATTGTTTCACTTGAAGGTTCCACAAAAATTGTTTCATAGTGCAGTAAGATAAGTGCTTTATGTCACAGTACTTCTGTCACACCACTATGACATGATTAAACATCAGAAGTTTACAGTATACTGTATATGATTAATAGTATTAGGCCAGTGCCCGTAACCGTACAAATTGTGCCCGTTCGGAACAGGCCGATTGCTTGGCCCCCGGTATTGATGCTTGCAGCTTTCTCGAGAACCGCTCATCCAATCAACTTCACAGTCGACACTGCATTTCCTTGGGTCCCGAGCAATACACCTAGCGAATCAACTTCATACAGTGCCCGGTTGTCGAGCAAAGCAAAATACAGACACACAGACAGCAGACACACAGACACGATGCCTCTAATAAGAAAAGGCACCGGCAAAAAATCCTCTTGGGGGAAGTACTGGGTACAAGTCCTATAAATACTGTTATCTGATGTTCAGTTGTTGCTTGTTGTCTGTTGAGCACTTGAAAAGTCATGCAGCGGTAGCTGGCAGACACCTCCTATTTGTTTTTTATTGTGTATTTTTATTGTATGTACAGTGCACAGCAGATAGCAAGCTGATTGTTGTTGGAGTGTTTGTTGAGGTATTTGTCTTGTGGGCCCAACCAGTATTGTGTTTTATTACTTCATAGCGTGACTAGGGTAACCATACTATAATGGCAACAAGTGGGTCTCTGGGGTCACCTGGTGCTGTGATTGAAAAGTGGAGTGAAATAAAAAATAAAAAATGAGCCCATGGAGGCATGAATGTTGAACAAAATTAAGGAGTATAAATAAGAGACAAGCCCTTCCCGATGGAAGGAGGACCGAGTGAACAAGCAGAATCAAACAAAAGTCAAGTCAAGTTATTTAAAAGTGCTTTATAGAATAATAAAATAATAAAAGATTGATTGATTTGACAGTACAACTAAAACTATATACAGTTTAACATCTATTAAAAAAAGACATTAAATGGACTAAAAGAAAAGAATCATAAAATAAGATAAAAAGTGCATTGCAGCACTTTAAAAAGCAAACAGAACAGAAAGGTCTTTTAAATGGTAAATGGTAAACCATTTACCAGGAAAAGTAAGCTAAAAACCTGAGCTGCGGGTATTTCGAGTTTGTGGTACGATCATCAGGATACCCCCCTCCCCAACGATAATATAAATACAGACTTTTTGGAAATGGAAAGGGGGGAATTTTTACAACAAAAAAACACCCCTAAAAGTTGATAAAAAGTAGACTTAGAATGTTCATCTTGGTGAGGTCTTAGAATAAATAAAAAAAAGATATAGCTAATTGTAATTAAAATTAAAACGAAATTGAACTCCCAAGCTGTCAAATTGTTCCAATATTTAACTTTGGATCTTGATTTGAATAACAAAGTTCCAAGATGACTAATGTACATAGTTACAAAACTGACTAGAATAATGAATTAAACTAGATTCAAGAAATGCAAAAGTTTTAATAGGTGTGCATTTTTCAGAAGACTTTGTAAAGTAACAAAATATATGAAAATAAATACCAATATACACTGCTCAAAAAATGAAGGGAACACTTAATCATCACCGTATAACATCAAGTCAATTAAACTAAACCGGTCATGCTGGATGATGTTGCAGGCAGCATAACATTCGCCACGGCGTCTCCAGACTCTTTCACGTCTGTCACATGTGCTCAGTGTGAACCTGCTCTCATCTGTGAAGAGAACGGGGTGCCAATGGCGAACCTGCCAATTCTGGTGTTCTCTGGCAAATGCGAATCGAGCTGCATGGTGCTGGGCTGTGAGCACAGGTCTGACTACAGGACGTCGGGCCCTCATGCCACCCTCATGGAGTCTGTTTCTGACAATTTGGTCAGAAACATGCACACGAGTAGCCCGCTGGGGGTCATTTTGTAGGGCTCTGGCAGTGCTCCTCCTTTTCCTCCTTGTACAAAGGAGCAGATGTCGGTCTTGCCACTGGATTGTTGCCCTTCTACGGCCCTGTCCAGCTCTCCTTGTGTAATTGTCATGGATCTGACCTTTCTTCCCTTATCTCCACGTCGCTTTGTTCGTTTTTATCGTTTACCGGTAATCTATCGGATTTTCCTGTGTTCCGTCACGGGTTTTGCTTTCACCTTGTCATTAGTGAGTTCACCTGGCAGGTATTTCCGCTCACAATTTATACCCCGCTTCCGGCCTCTCTCGTTGCTTCCATGTTATTTCACATGACATTCGAGCCGGTAGTTGTATTGCTTGTTAGCAGTACAACCTTAGAGAGAAAGCTGTTCTAACTATACGCTCTTATTTCAGAGCAGAGGTTTCGTTTTCTTTTGTTCTCTACTCTACCTACGAGTGTCTCACCCAAAGTTTTTGGGGTCTTTTCAGTTCGCTGTTTTTTGTTGTTTCACTCCACATACGGGAGTTAGATAAGCGTTATTGCTTATTCCTTTGTTTTGCTCGTTTAGCAAGCTCCTCGTTTAGATTGCGAGGTTTGTTGTTCTTTCATTTTTAGTTGTTTCTCCACTACGGATTATTGTCCGTTTCTAGTGGTGTTCTTACGAACACTTTAAGATTGCCCAACTACTTGCACTTGGATCTCCAATATTCCCATCTCTGTTTCTGACAGAGATCCCTCATAGTAATGGCCCGTTTCCCGGTATCTCCTCCACGCTCTTTATTCAGCAAACCTTCTTGCGACGACACGTATGGATGTGCCATCCTGGAGGAGCTGGACTACCTGTGCAACCTGAATGAGCTGCAGGTACCGCCTCATGCTACCAGTAGTGACAAGGGCACTAGCGAAATGCAAAACTAGAGTAAAATCAGTCAGAAAGGATAAGGAGAGAGAAATGGTCTGTGGCCACCACCTGCAAAACCATTTACTTTTTGCGGGTTGTCTTGCTGTTGCCTCTCCTGTCCATCTGTTGTCACTTTCATTTGCACCAAAGCAGGTGAAATTGATTCACAATCGTTTACGCTTCCGAACTGGACAGATCGATATCCCAGAAGTTTCATTGACTTGGTGTTATACTGTGTTGATTAAGTGTTCCTTTAATTTCTTTGAGCAGTGTATGTATCTTGGAGCTGTAGTGCAAAACAAATAAAGTTCATACACATTTTGACCAATTAATTTCCATGACTTCTCAATTACATGGAAAAGTGAGGAGAAAATATGGTATTGAAAGTAAGCATGATCATTTCAAAGCACACAGTATACCTTGAATAACATGAATGACAGACAATATAGTTTGATCAAAAGAATAAAAATTAGATAGATTCTCAATCGGGAAACCAGGACGAGAACCGCAACGGAAAAGAAAACAAAAACCCAAGAACCATGACAGATTGCTTGGCCCCCGGTATTGATGCTTGTAGCTTTCTCAAGAACCACTCATTCCATCAACTTCACAGTCGACACTGCACTTCCTTGGGTCCTGAGCAATACATCTAGCGAATTTCAACTTCATACTGAAGAGAAGGGTGTTTTCAGAAGGATATTTTCACACTAGTATAATCACAGTAATGGCGAATAGATCTCTAAATCATTGTAAAACTTATATTAAATTCTTCAGTCTGCAGAGACAGAGAAATAGCAGTCTGCAGACTCGCTTATCTGAAGGTCTCTGTGTTTATCGCTCAGTCAGCCAAAGCGAACCAGAGACGAAATATATATCTGTGTGTGCAAGTACTGGACTCTTTCTGCAGAGAAATAAGCCCTTTTTTTCTTGGATCTACCTGGTCGTGCCTAGTCATTATAACGAGAGAAATTCCTCTGCTCAACAATACAGTGCTCGGTTGTCGAGCAAAGCGAAATACAGACGCACAGACAGCAGACACACAGACTCGATTTCTTCCTTTATAGTTAGATTTAAGTTTAAAAGTCCATTTCTGTCCCATTGAAATGAATGGTGGAATGTAGACCATTGTAATGTCGCATTGTACTCTCTGCCCTCTAGCAGGTGAATTCTTATCTCTGCAGCTGATAATGTTCCAATGCACAATAGCAGCCTCTGCAGCTGATGATGTCACAGTACCCTCTAGCTGCTTCAGATTATATCCTCCTACAGTTTTTAGGACAAATAGCTTCTTTTCTGGAGAACCGCTCATCCAATCAACTTCACAGTTGGCACTGCACTTCCTTGGGTCCCGAGCAATACACCAAGCGAATTTCAACTTCATACTGTCATGGTCCGTGGGTTATTTTTCCTTTTTCTCAAGTTGAGATATCTGATTTTTTTCCGCGTTTTGCTTCACCTCGCCTATTATTCGTTTCACCTGTGCAACTGCCTGCGGGGTATTTAAACTTCTCACTTCCGCTTCCCCGGTGCTTCTTTGTCATTCCGACTTACATTGAGCCAGGTATAGCTAGGTACAAGCGACCTTGTGATATTAAAGCTTTGTTTTATGTTCACGAGAGACTTGCTTCTTAGCATTAGGGTTTATGTAGAGGAATATTCCTTGTTGAAGCTATACTGTTCGATTTACTCTGTGCTGTTCTCACTGAGACAGTCTCCTTTGTTTTCATTTGTTTATTTCACCTTTTACTGGCCGTTTTAGTGTTACATGCCGAAGGTGTTTTTCTTTTCGGGTTTCCAATTTAAGCTCTAGTATTGAGCTTGGGAGACTTGTTTTGTGCTCTCACTCATGTTTTCGAGTTCGCCATATTTTCCTGGGTTGATTATTATTTGGCTGGTTAACCACTAGGATTTTTTTCCTTGTTTTTTTCTTACCATTAGTGGTTTAAGCTCCCTTAGTGGTCCTCATCTTTGTGGGTGACTTGTTCTGATCCCCCTTCCTGTCGCATTTGATTCACCGCTACTGAAACCATTACAAATGGTTGTCGAGCAAAGCGAAATACAGACAAACAGAAGGACAGGCGGACATACAAGATTTCTTCCTTTATAGTTAGATTTTAGTATTATTTAGTCCTTTGTAGTATTAGTAATTTTAGTATTAATAGTGTCATTAAGCGCACCATGTAACAACAGCATACTTTTAAACATGTGGATCAGCTGTCTGGTTTATTTTTTCGCCTTACTTCTGACAAACTAACACAAAAGCACGTGCTGTTCTGAACACTACTTCTTTCTGTACACTTCTCCCGCGTCATCCACAAAAAATTGAAGGTTCAGCAATGGATTCTTTGATATAATCTCTGGCCAGTGTCCCCTGTTGCCAGGCTGAACCCAGTCTGGGTATAAGGGCATGAAAGGGGCATTGTTTCTTATCAAAAACCAGGGGGGTCAACTGCTGACTGCTTGTTCTGAAGGAAAAAGAGGTCTGCCCTGGATGTGATCAGTGTGCTGCTGGCATTATTCTATATCTCTCTTTGCACACACATCCATACACAATGAACACATGAAGACTCATCTAATCATCTGTCCATATGCCTTCTAGGAAGTAGAGGAAATGTGTGCATTTTATTGAGAATATACGTGCTGTGGAGTAGCAAGTCAAAGGCCAATAATTTGAAACCAGGCGTAAAAATGGCAGTGGTTACTGATTTCAAGATTTAATAAGAAAAGATAAAATGATAGCTGGCCAATCTGGAGAAATTTCCAGAGCATAGTAACATTAGGAAACCAAAAAACCTTTGATTAGCAGTTCTGATCAGGCACTGTACACTGTTTCTTCAAACAAGTTGTGCTGATTCTTATATTCATTATATTCATGACTAAAATCTAGGGTCCTTTCTTTCAAAATGGCCTTCATACTGTCACATAAGTTCACAGAAATGGTAGTTGAGACAGTCGGCGCTTTTACCACTGTACTACCGTGGCGGCCACTTCTGCTTATTTTTTAGCTCTTCACAATTGTTTCATGTCACAAAGAATTCTAACAATGCCAATGCATAATACATTACTTGCATGTCAGAGGTTGATTGCTACAAACACACACACACACACACATGTTACACCATATTACACCGTCAACTGTACAATCCCACTTGATTTCAATTATGAAACGGATACAGATCCAGACACACCCAGTTCAAGAGTCCAACATTAGAGGAGGACGAGGAGAACCCAGTTTAGGAGGTGAATACAGTCCCCTATAGGTGATGCTGCCCTTTTAGCCAGTATCTGCGTGACTCAGATTGTACAATGAAATGACCTACAGTATTAACAGCTGTATGAATGTGGCTGACCTTTCCAAAAGGAGGAGAAGGTGAAGGCCATGACCATGCTGTCAATTATAATTTTGAAGGACGAGTGGCTCTGGTCTTTTGTGTATCTGCCTGGGACATCCCACTCAGTGGTCCGAGAGAAAGAAGGGGGAAAGAAAAGAAGGAATTTGACTGGAAATAAAATGGATTTTCAGTACTGGGGGCAGCAACCCCCATTGTGTGGGTGTTGAAACTGAAGCAGGGTTCTCTCTTTGGTGAGTAACCCCACTGGAGCTGAATGAAATTAATTGAGCATCAGGAGGCAGTGACTCTTATGCCCTGTTCCTATGTGTCATAATAGCTTTCTGACCAGAACAATGCTGACCACAGGTCACACAAGCTTCTTGGGCAGTCTGGTCATGCATGAACAGTATAATACTTGCACTTGTTGTGGCGGAGTATTCTGTTCTATGATTAATCAATGGCATAGCACCAATAAAACAGACAGAAAGCAATCCTTAAACTGGCTGCTCATTTTACTGCTTCACTAAATTAAGTGATATAAAATTACAAAGCTATAGCTAAATATGAGCTAGAGCGCAGCAATTAACCTAGCTAACCTTTTACTACTTCTTTTGTTTTTGTTTGTTTGTTTGTTTGTTAGTTTTTTGTTGTTGTTGTTAATTTTAATTGTATTTTATTATGTTAGAATGACAATGTCTGTATTGTGAATGCAATTATAAGAACTATGTTCTATGAATGTAACCACACAACTGTTTTGTTGATATGTCTTTTTCTGTCGGACCCCAGGAAGACTAGCTTTTGTCATAGCAAAAGCTAATGGGGATCCTAAAAACAATAAACAATAAACTAGGTTTGGTAAAGATAAGTAAAATTAGCTACCTAGCAACAGGTAGTGAACAAAAAGATTCTAACACCAATATAACATCACTTAACAGGGGTATAGAGAAACTACATGTAGCCAGCACAGAGTATTCACGTGATAGAGTATACAAGTGTCTGGAATTCTACAGGAGGAATTTGACTCCTTATTTCCATGAGAAAATCAATTAACTAATGCTTAGTTGATGGAAGTGGAAAACACTGTCTTAGGAGTTCGTCCAGAATGTCTTTTAAATCCTCAAATGGGTTATGATCCGGTGACTGCGAAGACCATAACATGCTCACATTTTTGTACACTACCTGTAGCTAAATAATTTAGTTTGATATTAGCTAACTAGTTGAACTCATATAAGTACCAGTATGAATTATTTTCATTCAGTTGTGTGAATGTGTTCATATTTGAACGGGCTTGTGTAAACACGAGGACACATAAAGACAGAAGTGTGTTTCTTCTGTGTCCAGTCTGATTATTCCCCTCTGTCAAACAACAACTTGTTTGGGATGAAGTAACACAATTGATTCACATTTGCTGCGAATAAGGACCAGAAACAAGAGTCCTGACCTCATAAAGCCCATGCAATGCATAGACTGGAAGCAAAGAACAACACTGTATCCAGGGGTATAGCATTGCCACAACTACCAGTGCACTTACACTGTAGCTCATATTCCATCGCATCCCATTAAACAACACATGTGACATCTGCTCTCTGGAACTCACTTGAGTGCTCAGAAAAGCATTATTTTTTTAGTTCGCATCAGGCCACAAGATAAGATAAAGGCAGTGAGGCACAAAGAGAAGATCAGATTAATAAACCTTTAATGATTTGAAAAGAGACTGTCTGGTGATTCATATCAAAAGTTAAAAAGTAGAAGTAAAGCACTTCAACCTTTTTTTGCAGTCTATTGAAATAGAATAGTTTATTGGCTTGATTCACTATGTTCTCATAAATAGAATATATATTTTTAATGAGGCAGATGAACATACAGAGACAGAAGAAAATACAAAAGTGGGGATATGGCCGTTATGTAGTATTTATATTGTCATTGCAATATAAAATTAGAGGATTGAATTGTGGTGGATGAGACCTTCATTAAAATATTGCATCTTCCTTTTCAAACTCTGTGGGCTCTATCTTGACGATCCTATCTCTTTGTCTAAATGCATAGCGCAAAGTGCATTCAGGGCGCGTCCAAGTCCACTTTTGCTAGTTAGACGGCGTGTTTTTTGAGCACTAAGCACGGCGCAACATGCAAATGGGCTGAACTTTTTAACTATAGGTGTGTCTTGGGCATAACATGCAATAAACCAATCAAAATGTCATATCCCATTCCCTTTAAAAGCCTGCTTTTCCACCTTGGCGGATTGCTTATATGATGGTGAAACAGACATGCTCATATGTGTGTAGTGCGAGCAAGGAATAGGCCATATGGATCAATAGTATGATCAATATTATTCAGACTAACCATTATGACGCATTTTGATATACACAATAATAATCTTTAACATTAGGGTTTAACACCGGCACGGGTTCCCGCTAATTTCCGACAGAGCTGTTATTTTAGAAAATATAGCCTATGTTGTTAAATTGAACGACCTTTGCAGAACGACCAATGCAGAACGACCTTTTTCCCAGAACACCTGTGCTCTTACATTCATGACATCACATTACAAGGGCATTTATATGTCTGGAGAAGCGGTGGAAGGACGATCATGATCACTCATAAGTGTTTATGATAGCAAAGACACTTGCATTTGGGTTAGCGCCGGGTGTAAGATAGGGCCCTGTGTCTGCATTACTTTTTTCCATTCCAGTTTCACTTTTATTGGAATTCAAGAACTTTTCAAAATAATTAGTAAGTTTAACTACAGAAGATGTGGAATTCCTAAACCAAAAACTGATGATATAGCAGTCTTCTGCTCAATTCTCACTAAATAAGTACATTTTGATGTTTTCAAGTACCTGATAGGTCTGTGTTTTAGCGCTCTATTTTCAGCTCTATACTTTCAGAGCAACTGCACTGGGAACGAAAGCTGCAGGGTTCCACTATAATGTCGCTAATTGACTGGTATCTGAAGGGCAAAGTCTGTCAGATGTTGTGGTGCATGACTTGAGAGAGAGGACAGATGGAAAACAGTCCACCACATCTAAAAAACATAGTACAAGGTGCCTTTTGGTGCATTTACATTTGAGGTAACTGAAGGGAAATTAAAGTATGTCTCTGTGACACCCATCACTTACTAAGTCTGAGCATGTGCTGTTGTGGATTGTATGCACATGACTTTCCCAACAGATGTCGATCTTAAACATCTAACATAGCAGCTTCATATCTATCCGAGTAAGAACGCTCAAATCTTAACTTGCGTTTGATTGCAGTTACAGCTACAACGCTTGGCAGAACACCTTTTTCCCAGAGCACAGAAAATGCATTTAAGCGCAGCATTGCTGATTAGCGAGCTGCTCGCCAACGCTGCGTGCATGCGGCCTGATGAGCTCAGCCCACAAGCTGTGGTGTGTCTGCGACTCCTCGCGGCTCGACTGATCTGCAGCGGTTTCATGGCAGGGGAGAAGGAAATTGATATTTTTAATCGCAGCTTTTATAAAGCGATTACAGTCCCACATCTGTCTCCTTTGGCGGGATGGCGGGAGGAGGCCCTCTGCAACCAAGTGTCAGGCTTGTGTTTTGCGCCCGAGTGTTTTTCCAGGTGTTCGGGGGGGGGGGTTGGTCATTCCAATCAGTACAGAATCAACATTTCACCTTATGTCCCTTAGAGAGGAAGGGGAGTAACCTCTTTTTTAAAAGCACACAATGTATTCTGTGTAAACAGGCACAAATGATCAGTGTTTGTACGCCCGCTATATATATATATTTTTTTTTTTTTATTTTTTTTAATTTTAAGTGGAGATTGTGCCAAATACTGTTTGAAACAAAAACCAACAGATTCAACAGAACTGTTGACTAAGAGGCTGGTTGTGGCTTTCTAATCTTGTCAACATGTAGCACAGTGACTTGAGCTATTCATGAAATCCAAAACACTATCTTTGTTGGTGAGAGATAGGGGGTTGGGTTTAGGTTCTGGATGTGATTTGCAAGATGAAAGCATCGCTGCAGCTGTCATGCAATTACCCTCAGCTATAATCTGGTGCCACTGAGAAATGAGGTGTAATAGCTGCCCAATGCAAAATGGCCTTTTCCCAGAACACCTGTGCTCTTACATTCATGACATCACATTACAAGGGCATTTATATGTCTGGAGAAGCGGTGGAAGGACGATCATGATCGCTCATCCGACAAATGATCTGGGACCTAGGATGTCTTCAGACCATTACTTATTACGGGGGCATCTTCAGCTGACATCCTGTCAGACTGATCCTGGAGTCTGGGGTCAGTGGAGATGACACAACCTAAGCACTGTTGTGGGGCTCAGGGAGCAAGGAAAATATATGCACAATGAAACAGAGCTAAAACTTGAGTTTATACTTGTGCCCCTCAGCCATAAGCTGAGCTACAAGTAAAAGGACAGAATGTATCAGAACAATATAATGTCAATATAGTCAATATAATGGTCTTATGATGACTGAAATTGGAAGAATGGTCAATGACAATAAAGATCCTTCACATTCACGTGATAATGATAACCTAATAGCGCATGCACGCCATCTCACTTGAATCTCCTGATCCCATCTCCCCTGACCTTTCTTTCTCTCCCACAGGAAGTGGCTCTATTTATACCAGTGTATAGATTTCCCTCAGTTAATGCCAGAGCCTTATGGGAATAGCTGGAGACCACTCTCTGTAGCTCAGTAGCCGTTGAACAGATTGTTGGAATTTAGAATTTGAGTGGTCTACCCAGACTCCAGGGACACTTCTAACTTTTAGTGAGAAAGAGCTTTTAGTGAGAAAGCTGTGGTTGTATCAGCCCCCTAGTCAATAAGAGCACAAAGACCCCCTGTGTGAATTGTTATTTAAGCAATTGATTCGTTAGAGTGACTGCAAGCCTAGTCATAATGATAGTTTGACATCTTAGTGTCTGTGTTTTTAGTTTTTCTACAGAAAAATGAAGACAAATCCCATTAGTAAATTAGAATCCCCACAGGTTGAGCATTTTCATATTGGTTTCACAAAAAGCAGTAGGCTATGTAAAGGTAGTATGGGTGCTGTTTTTCTGATTCATGGGAAAAGCGAAGGCATACATTGTGTTTGTAGTGTTTGATGGGGCTGTACGTGCGGCTAATTTTAGGCTGGGAGCAGTGAGTGTGTGTGTGGGGGAGGGGGGCATCTTACTGCAGGAGATGACCATATGGCACAGCCCTGATACGAGACCAATACATCTGCCCGGTATTGACACGTCCAACGGTTGCTCCGCTTGTCCACTCCTCCGATCGAAGTTGACTGTTTAGAGTGAGGATGGAGGTCAAGGTTAAATCATCAATGCATCAGCCAGCACCACATCAACTGTCCAATCTGTCCTGTACTGCTTGGCACGGTCCCAAAAACTCAGGCCTACCCACACAGATGAGATGTGATGACCCAGAACAGGAGGAATCTAGGCATACTGTGCTCATGTGAACCCATCCTTCTTCTTTCTTCTCCCCCTCTAGATATGAGTCTATCCTTTTAGATGCAGTTCATCTGCCTCATCCACAGTAATTTGCCTTAGATTTTCTAGCTAGAAAGCTCATGGTAGTGTCTGGCACAACATTGTGCTAGCAAGAAATAATTAAACATTTTTCTTTAATCTTCAAGCTTACTTGAACCTGTCTCCTTTCACTTGAATTGGTTTTGATGTCGTAATTGGCACTCATGCAGTTGTTCATGGATGCCAATTACCAGAGGTCTATCGGTTTCTTAGAAACAGACAAACCACTTCACCGCAGAAAATGAGGAATATTTTGCAGCCTGGATATTAGCAGAGCTCAAATAAACCGACAGTTTACGACATAATATCATATAAAGCTGGAGTATTAAAAGAGGGGAATGTATTTTGGTTAATGTGCAGACTTGCGCCACGTCAGGCTCAAATGTTTGTTTTCAGCAGTCCATTTCTATGACTGTGCAGGGTTCAGCATCGGCCTTCTTTGAATTTGAACCAAAAGCCTTCTTATCGCTTCAAGGCCAGTACCCTCTCCATGACTTTGCACTTCAATAAAAATGGATTGATTCATTGATGGGGGAAGGAGACTGACGCTGTCCCTAGATTCTGTGGGCCAGCCCTCCTCAACCGTGTGTTCTGAAAGCCTGGTTGTACAGTGCCCACATCAGAGCACTTACCTCACAAATTAAGTTTGGGTTTTAAATTCATTCAGGAATTGCATTTCTGTAATCAAGCTCACTGTGACAGAAGAGCCTTTTTTTCACACAGAGACAGCTTATATGCATATGCTCTGAAGTGAACAACTGAGATAGAGATTACAAACTCAAGTCTAGTGTGCTGTGGCTGCACAATGGAATTAATAAAGGTATCTCAAGAATGGATATGTATTTAGATGCATTGAGACCACTAGCTGTGTTGCAATGGTGGGATAGACACACTGCGCACGTGCACGCGCACACACACACTCCATGCATTTAGGAAAATGAGGCAGTGGGGAAAAGAAAATAATATAGTGCTGTTTGTACTGTGTAAAATTGAAGGAAATATTGATGTTGGACAACTCAGAACTTGCTTCAGAGAAGATAAAATTACATTAATTCGAATCCTTATTTTTCCACATATACATGTGAGTTGATGAAAAAATCTGTCGCTGTACAACAGGTGGGAGGAGTCATTTTCAAGATGAAACCGAGAGGATCGGGTTGTTTCTGACTGTTACTCAATACTATCACATCTGCTCCTATCTCCTCTTTCTCTGCCTATCTCACTTTGTCTCTGCCAATTCCCATCTCCTCTTTCTCTGCCTATCTCACTTTGTCTCTGCCAATTCCCATCTCCTCTTTCTCTGCCTATCTCACTTTGTCTCTGCCAATTCCCATCTCCTCTTTCTCTGCCTATCTCACTTTGTCTCTGCCAATTCCCATCTCCTCTTTCTCTGCCTATCTCACTTTGTCTCTGCCAATTCCCATCTCCTCTTTCTCTGCCTATCTCACTTTGTCTCTGCCAATTCCCATCTCCTCTTTCTCTGCCTATCTCACTTTGTCTCTGCCTATCTCACTTTGTCTCTGCCTATCTCACTTTGTCTCTGCCAATTCCCATCTCATTATCTCCCGTTTTATCCCTCCCTCTATCACAGCCCAATTCCCCTCTGTCCACAAATCCAGACGTGTCAGTGAGGTGATAACAAGAGGGCTTGTCTGTATAGGATTTATAAGAAGCATCGTCTTTTGCAGAACAGCTATACTGTTGACACTCAATCTACGGATGCTTGTTCCATCAGATTCATTCAATTTATTAAAATATCAAAATAATGACTGAAATGGAACAAAATGTTGTTTTAGGGGAAAAAACAGGGAAATTACACTGAGACGACTGAAATAAATGAAAGTGGCAAAAGCAATGAAAAAGTGCCATGAGAATATTTGGATAAAGCAGTGTTGGTTTGAGAATTTTCAATCAAATGACTTACTATGGGCCAGATTCAGAGTTAGCTAAAATTCCGCTTAGCTTAAGCTACTACTACGTTTTAAGCGTCTCTCCAGTATATACACGTTTTGAGGCGGAAATTAGCTGAAAAAGCATCTGCAAGATCCGCGGATTCAGAGCTTTCACTTAATCATTTTTTCCCGCTCAACTTTGTTTGAAAAAAAGGTGGTTTATGCCTAGCACCGCCATTAGATGATTCTGAAAAATAAAGCATAAATGGATGGATGTTAGAATGAATGCCTGTTATTTGAACATAATATTAGTCTTATTTTCCTTGGCCTAGCCTACATTAAATTATCAGAGTTGTCATAAAAACACAAACATGTGAAAGTATGATTGACCATCTATATCATACCATTTAAAGCACATGATTTAAATTTCCTTATCTCTGGAGGTATGTTAACCCCTCCAAATTTGCGGTGACCACATTTGTCTAAATGTATCCGGCAGTGAATGTATTCTTGTATTTAAGGGAGAAGAGGAGTCGCCAAGGCAAATGTGGTTATTAAATGCACTGACACATTGAAAATACATACCCCACAAACATTTTTTTTAGCAGAAACCTGGCAACCCATGGGGGAGATCATAAGAATATCATGCCCTGTACCAGCCACATTTTTTAAGATAATCAATCGCGCAAAAGTTAGAATATGGCGTAGAACACCCGCGTAAAAGCCGTGCAGGTTTGGCACTTAAGCACATGACTCAAGTGGGCCATCTCTGAATCTAGCCCTAAGAGTTACATATGAACAGAGAAAACATAGCTCTTGTTGTGTCAGCATCCTTAATTGATTGTGGTGAAGAGTGACTACCCACAGCCATAATGTGCCAAAGTTAGCTAACACGAGTGTAATAAAGTGGGCCCTGTGTTTCTGGAATTCATTTACTGAAGTGCAGTTCACATAAAGAAGTCTGTCACTAAATGATATTGGTCTAACACTCTACCCTTTCATTAGAAAAAGATAACTATTATACTACATCTTTAGAAACCTAAAAATGTATACAACTGAACGCTTCTAGATGAAATTTAGGCATGCATGAAGCAATGATATTGCCAAACTTGAGAGCATCCAAACATTACCGTCCTCTCATTCTAATTGCTTTGTGTGTAAATGGCACCTTAACACATTTTAAAACCACCCCTGCCAGCAATAAACCACTCAGGACAGAGAGATATATTTGAGATATATAGCATTGTCTGTTTGCATTAAACACAAACACTGATCACTTGTCCTTGTACTTTATGGTCTCTGGTGCCTGCGGTGAAAGTACCTGGCCTGGCTCCTCACCACAGTGCTGTTTGTATTCATGTGGATTGTCTTCCAAAAGGACAGTATCTGATCTCTTCTTAGTTCAAGGGGTTTAAGAAGTGATGCCCAATCATGTGCCATGGAGGGCCGAGAGTGCGCAGGTTTTCATTCCAACCAATCACTACACCTGCTGATTTCACTAAGTGACACACTTTCAACCAGAGAGGAGGGAACTAATTAGTGAAATTAGCAGGTGAAGTGATTGGTTGGAATGAAAACCTGCATAATCTTCAACCTCCATGGCACATGATTGGGCACCACTGGGTTTAAGTATATGCATGTACCAGAATGGGTGCTATGTGAAGACTACCGCCGACTGGCAAACATAAAATGGCTCATCATTCTCCATTCTGTATTTCAGTCTCTTCAGATCTATTCACACTGGGCTTAAAAAATTGTTAGCGTGCCTCCAGCAGTCCTCACACATGTGGACCTGCTCAGTTCTGGGGATCCCAGTATCAAGCATAGCTTGTTGTGCATTTTGTTGGCACAAAACCAAGTCAACATCCTGTTATACAACAAACTTTGGTTTCAATTCAGTCCTTTCGTCAAAGAAAAATGATGTTTGGGCTAGTGTAGATGGAGTCCTTGATCAAAGGCTAAAGCCTGAAGTGAAAGAGACAACGACACAACTATCTCAAGAATTCAGGAATCAGGATATCAGAATCCATTAACATTGATGTGAGTGAATAGTGAAGAGTATTTGGCTGTGTCCGAATCAGCGCCCTTCCTTGCTATTGAGTGTGCTTGATGAGTACCATGGATGAGAAAGTTATTAAGTAGGCAAAATTTTTATGTAATGTACTTAAAATCCCTGGATGATATACTTATTTCTGGGGGTTCACTGAGTATATTCGGGAGCATACTTTTCAGAAAGTAAACAAACGTTTTGGTTTCATAAGTATTATGTGCAGCCTCACTTTAAAAATGAGGCGCAGCTTCGCTGACGTTTCCCTTCAACAACAACAAGTGAGGGTGGGACAGCTTACGACGGCTTCCATTGTTGGAAAATACTATGGAGGATATTTTTTGCATACTGCATGTTGTGTACTGAACAATACACAGTAAACAGTACAAAGTCTGCTAGTACACAGGACACAGGGCACAATAGATTGGGCTCTGATTCGGACACAGCCTTTGTTTTGAAAATAATGGGAATTTACTCTTATCTAATAAATTGCCCATGTTTCTCAAATCCAGGTAACAACAACAGCTTTCCATTACGTGTAGATAATTTATGGGGAAAGCAGGTAATAAAAAGATAATCAAAGTAGATTGAAAGAAAATGCCAGGATGGGGATTAGATTTTGATATAATTGCAATTCTTTCCATTTTTTGTTCTTTTAGTAAACTGAAACTTGAACTAATGTTATGAGTCAAAGAATGGATGAGGAGACGCCAGACGTGCCACTTCCCAACCTCAGCAAAGATAGAATCCAGTACATTAATCATTAATTCCATTAGTGCCAGAAGTAATTAACACATAATAAATGCACTCAGAGGGTGCACCATTTGGGGGCAGCATGGGATTTGCAACGATGCTATTTAACTTTCCCATAACTCGTGAATATTATGGCTGCATAAAGCATAATATGAACTGTAGATGTACTGATAAAATGCATTTTTTACAAAATTATTAGATTGAACATTTCATAGAATTTTATAAAGAGTCCGACCTCACAATGCTGCTTTCACTAAATAGATGACAACATTGGCAATGATCCTTTTAATTTGAAGGCATTTATGGCAGTTCTGTAATTGTAAATAATGTCACAACCTGGGGCCACATGTATAAAACTCTGAGTAAAAGAATGCGTAAAAGAACGCTCAGGGTGAAAGTCGGAAATCTGCTTTAAAAAAGTTTACCATTTTCTACCTCTGCTTTTCACGGTGTCCCCATATCACACGGACTCCAAACACTGCGTACATCGTGTGCAGAGGTACGCAGATTCTCACAGCACGTGTTATATTATACATCTGAATTTCTGTGTGGAAACTCGCTTACGTGGCTTTCTGAGGGCATTTTTCTGCTCAGCACTGTTTATACATGTGGCCCCTGGCTCATAGAGCCATGACAAAACAGGGAGACCACGCAGGTAAATTACTCAGCAGATATAAATGTATTTAATTTAAACAAAAACACGTACAAAAATAAATTAAAACATGAGGCGTGGAAACCTAAGTTATCAGTTGTGTATGCATATGCTTGAATGAGTGAAAGGTATCATAGTGTTGTAAAATGCAAAAACCCAAACAAACACGTCTGTGGAGAGGACCAGAGAGAGTGTAGAATAGGAGACAGCAAGTTAAATAGGAAAAGAATACTTAATACAGGTGTGTCTCATAATTAAAGTCGGCTCTCCAACTCCACCCACCAGCCTACTAATGGCCAGCGGAGCAAAAGAGCCATAACAATAACACACTCCCTTCATTGTATTCACATCAGAGAGCAATAAAGACAGCAAAGCCTTCTGCTCTGACAAGAAGGATGAAGAAAACCCCTCTGGAAAATAAAACTGTTGTTGATACTCAGCAAGTGACATATAGAGAGGTGTGGGGGCTTGGGTTGGGCCTCATTTTAAGGAAATGGTCATGGATATGATGAATTCCCTGTGTTTTTAAAGCAGTGCGTACATAAATAATGTGCACCTAATCACAGTGTTTACCATCTGGCTTACATGTTGCAATTGAAGGCAGAGCATAGAGGATGGAGGGCTAGGGAATCGCATCACATTTCACTGCCCAGAAGAACACACACTCATTTCATCTGCATCCAGCTCTGGACCCCATGGTTCTGCAAGCCTGCTTCCAGAAAAGAAACAGCAGACCTGTTTATTTCAGCTTGGAATGCTGACAAGAAATGTCCCGGCAAGCAAACATTCAGTGGCCCACCAGCGGCCTGCCATTGGCAAAGCTGGTACTACAAACACATTTGCACATCCTCTGTACCACCACATTCTCAGAATACAGTACAAAGATACTTAAGAAACAATATGTGTAAGTTCACCAATCAGCCCTAGTCCAGGAATACAAACTAGCAAAGGAATGATACTATCTGAGTATCGTGAGTTTGTGGTCTGGAGACTAGGCAATCGTGGTGAAAAGTCTGCTCTCTTTTCCTCTTTTGCTCACTGGATGTGTGTACTCATCACAACACAGACAGCAGTCCATCAAAGGGAAAGCACAGAGGCTATCCTACATGAACTTAGGAGGGGGGAAAAACCACAATCTAGGATCACCACTATCTCCAGTGAGCCGCTTTTCCATGCCGTCTACCCCACCACATTAGGGTCTTCCAATAAGACAGTAATCCTCCTCCAAACCCTGAATGAGCTGTTCAATGAAAAAAAAGGAATCATATCTATTAGTTGCCCTGGTTCTGATAAGGAGGTGAAGGGAGCTGGCTTAAATCTAAGGAGGTGAAGCATTACGATTAACTCACCGCTGGATGAATTTATCTTTACTTTCATCTTTGAAACTACATTCAACTCAGATGGTCATTCAGACAATTGCACAAACAAAATATTGGAAAGAATTTATGACTAAAGAAAAAAAACTTTACTTTCAAATTCTGGCCACATGCTGCCTTGGCTGAGAGCCATCCGTTTACTTTAAAGCTGTCCACAGCATTTAACAAAGAAATCTGTGAGGCACTTTCCCCTTATTTTTGGGAAATCATATTTCTCCTCTAAATGTGGCTCTAAGGTAACCACTCACAGCCAATGTCCCATTCCCTGGTTGGCAAGCATAAAAAACATATGGTGCTTCCAGGACAAACTAAATCATTCCATGGGCCTGCTGGATTCAAGTACACATAGAGCCAAGGTCCGTGCCAGCATCATACCAGCCCCACCATCATTCTTTTCCACTGCTTTACTACTGTGGATTTAGTATGTGATTAAGTCCTGCCACACTATGCCAAAATACAATTGCTTTATTACACAGATTGGCTTATTCTACATAATTTTGGATGATTGAAATTGAGAATTGAAAATTTGGAACAGAAGGCTTTTTTGGTTTCCCCTCTGCTACAAGAAAAGAGTTGTGGCCGAGAGCAGGCCAGATGCCTGGAAAGTGTGGAGCTACTATGCAAAGAACACAGAGAAGTAATAAGGTTTCCCGGATTGCGTGCTACTGGGTAATATATCTGAAATGAATATTTGGTCCTCTAATAAGAGCTCATTAATTAGACGGGGCTCTGCTGCTGGATGTAGGATGTGGTTGCATCGACTGGAAAAGAGATCGATGCTGGATAGCATCTGAACATTTTACATAAGCATCGCCTGGTGAAACCTGAGCGCCCTGCTAAAAAGGATCTGATCGCTGCTTCCGTCATAGTCTTTTCTCTGAGGAATGTTTTTTGAGAGGGGGGATAGGTGGGGGGACGGAAGCCCAAATGCGTAGCCTCGGCGATGATAGTGTAATTGGAGGGCGGTCCTATATGGAAAGACTCTGACTGGTTCTCCACCTGACTCCCAGGCTGTCACCTGATCAATCCTCGCACTGCTTTTTTCTTAATTACAGAGTCGATAACTGCTGAGAAGTGGGAAAACTTCATAAATACTTTATCAGCTGCAGTACATTCCATAATCATCTGTGGTTTGCTCCATTTGCACCTGTTATTGTTGCAATATATTTCTTGCATAGGTGTCACAAAATCAATTCCGATCAGCCAAAATTGGCATTCAATGGATTGAAACACAACCTAACTGCAAATATTGGAGTGGCTTTTTAGTCATTAGAACATCTAGTATTCCATTTTAAATGAATCTGTTTGAGTAACTTCAGCAGGGTGTATTTTGTTCCGGAGCAGAAAACAATGGAACTCGTATGTGAAGCCATTTGAAAAGGCATGAACTTGATTTCAATAGCAACATGTTTAGCTAAACAGGGTCCTAGCTTTTATGGAATTTGTAGCCGATGATGCACTTGAAATATACTGTCGATATAGCTTATATAATGGAACAGAAAACAAGGTAACTGCATGTGGTGCGTGTGATTTCACCCCAGAAGTGTTGGGTTGGTGGGCAGAGCCAGGTGGCATGAATATAAGTGTCTGGGGTGTCGAGAGCGCAGTGCGTGCAGGAATCTGCGTCAGTGAAGCCCATTTTGAACATTTAGTTCTGGGTGATATGAGATCTATGAATGACTTTGTATTGTATTAACTGAATCTTAGTGCATGAGCTCATTGTGAATGTATTTGAAAAAATTTGGGTCCAGAAGTTGGTATCGGTAGTGATCCCTAGTGGTTAATGGGGATGGAGATGGTAGATTTGATTTTAGAAATAATTTTGTAGAAATTAGATAGTGGTCTTTTTGAGTTTGTTATGGAGGTAATTTGTTCTAGGGGTGAGAGTAGGAGAAGGTTGTTATTGACAATATAGATTTTTTGATTTTATGGAATTTTTAATCTGCCAGTAATGTAGATATTGTTGTTTACTGATGCCATACTTGTGGACCAAGTTTTGGAAGCTAAGAAGAGTGCAGAAGACACCTGTGTTGCCTTTTTCTTTTCATAGTTTAGAGGTGATTGGTTAATCAGAAAATGTGGGTTGTAAGTATGGAACATAAATCTAAAACAGTACAGACAGAATATAGACTGGAAAAGGGTTTGGAATAATATCGCCCTCACTTCCAATAATTACAATCACCAATTGATTAATTACACATTTATACACTGGTTTTATCTATCCCCAAGAAAACGTTGCCAACTCAAAATAACTGTGAGCCCTGTCTGTTCCTCGTGTCCTCTTCATGTAATGAGAACTTATGTACACATGATGTAGGAATGCCCAGGGGTTTACGCCTTCTGGAAGCAAGTTGCAAATAATATCTCAACCATAGTAGGACTAAACATACCCTGTCTTCCAAACATCATATTGTTAAAAGATAATTCTTCACTAATATTGAATAGTCATCAAAAAATGCTATTATTTTGCGGATTAACAGCTGCATAAAAAAATGTTTGTTATGAGGTGTAAACCCCCAGATATTTTATATGTGCGACAATGGTATTCTTATTTTCTGGATATACTTTTGTTAGAATTGTCATTTGCACGGTTGCGTGGTACGTCGAGTGAATCAATGAGGGCTCTTTCTGAAGCAATTGAAGAAAATGCACGCTTCTGTATGGTTTACTTTATGTGAAATTAATAGAGAATAGCCTATACTTACTTACAGGAAGGATGTGAAGTATACAGCAGGGAAAATAATATTTGGAAGGTATTGTGAAAAAAAAGTTTGACATCCATCTTGCAGAAGGATTATATTTTAGTTTACTTGGTGTTTTTTTCTTCTTTTTTTATTGTAACATAAAGGGTTTTTGTTTCTTTTTTCCTTTATTCATTTATTATTATTTTCTTTCCATTTTTGCTCTCTCTCTCTCTCTCTCTCTCTATTATTCTGCTCTAAAAGCAGACTCTGTAATCAAAGCTGTTTGCCCATGCTCACGGACCAGCAGGTAAACCCATAAGTATGGGCGTGCTGGTTGGGGCAGATAGAATGGTGGTGTGTGGAGTTTCACGCTGGCGTTTGAGTGTGTGCATGGGCGCATCAACGGTGAACGCATGTTGGTGTGTGTGCGTACGTACGTGTGTGTGTGCCTCTGTGCATGCCGGCATGTGGAGGGGCATGTCTTTTTGCCCACTTTTGATCCTAATTAAGGCTGAAGTTCATTGGCCTGACTGTATGATGTAAACCAGGCTTTTTCAACATGACCTTGAATAATACAATTGAAGGGTTGCAAGGGGTTTCTTGTCATAGTTGGTGGTGACGTACTGTACGTCTGGATTCGGAATAAATGATGGATTGGCATTATTAATGATACATCATAAGCAATGCCAGACAAAAAAGCTATGCAAAAAGCACACAGCTCAATCGTTCTCTCATCCCCCAACACATCCCCGCACCTTCCTTTGTAATGCAGCAAGCCACTATGTACAGTTTGACAGAGCAACTCCCATTCCTCATTCCGAACACATTGTACTGTTCACTGCATTGTTGTTCTTTCTCAAACCTAACCTGCCATATGTGTAACGTTTGTGTTCCCACTCCGTCACACGTTTCCCTGTGTTTTCGGTCATTTCGGTGTTCTCTGAAATCTCCTGCTATTTCCTTCTTTCAGTACTAACGATTACTAATTCACTAACTTCATAGAATTAAGGTCTACTAATGAATAACTTCCTTATAATGTTTGGAGATCTTCTCTATTCACTACAGCTGTCTCTCCTTTCTGTCTTTGCTATCACTATTCTCTTTCCTGATGTCCTCGTTAACTCTTCTACTCGCCACAGCTGATTCTCGTTTCCGCTTTCTGAGCTCTCTAATTTGTTGCACCTGTCTGCGAGTGTATTTAAACCCTGTTTTTGGCTTGTGTTCACTGTGAGATTGTTGCATCAGTTTACTGTGTGCACTTTTGAGTGTTTAGCCATTGTTTGTTTATGACCACGTCTTTTTTCCAGTTCTATTTCTGACCCTGTTTTGTTTTCTTGACTGAGTTTGCCTAGCGTATATCTGTACCTTTGCCTTCACGTATTGCCTACCTGTTATGATCCCTTTACCTTTACCCTTTACCTTTAACCGCGAGCCTTGCTTTCCCATTTTTGTACTTTGCATTTACGGATTGCCTACTTGTGTTTTTGACCCTTGCATTGAACCAACTACGAACTGCCTAACGCTCTGTACCGTGCAACTGTGTAATAAAATCTCCTTTGGGAGTTTTATTTTACGTCTGGCTTCAAGTGTCTTTTTTGGTTCTACATCTGTGCCTGGTCGTCGCAATATGTCTGCCTTTGAGTCTCACTGCATTGTTGCTCTTTCTCAAACCTAACCTGCTATATGTCTGCCTTTGAGTCTATCTCAGTGCTTCCATACTTCTCATTGAGTGGCATGGCGAGACATCTCCGAAGCACAATGCCAGTGCATGCCAACAAAACTGTATTATACTGCATCTCATGCTGAACCCAGGAGATTGTACGCACGCCACGGAACAGTCATTTGGCCTGGGTAAAATTGGGTTAAAGAGGAGGTTTTCATTGAAGTCTTTGGGTAGATGCACTATAAGACATAATCAACAGTTTAGATCAAGGAGCTCAATATCCCATACTGGAGGATCACAGTGCATGTTTTTGTGGTTTCCTTTTAATCAGCAGCTAATTTAGGCCTTAGAAACAAGGCATGTGCACTCTTTAGCCAATCCATGACTTAAAGTAATCACTTATGTGCTGAAACACATCAAAACCTGTAGCTGAACTCCAAGGATTTTGAGATCCCTGGTTTAGACAGACATGTGCAACATCCCTTATAACATATATGTAAATTGTACATGTTTTGGTAGGTTACGATATCCTGAAATATGCATTCTTTTGGGTAAAAATCCAAATGACTGTTTCAGTGGATGTTTTTGTCCTGATTTAGTGTAAATCTGCTGAACAGTTTATTTTACAAAAGTGATTTTCCCTATATGTTTTCCAAGCTGAAATTGGCCACAAATTAAGCTGTGCTGATTGTTTTACAAAAGGTAACACTATCATACACTATCAGAAAAGCTACATTATACACTAAATAGCATAACATTTTCCAAAGCGATTCACAATCATCATTTATTCCTTTAGTTTACACAGTGGTGTGTGTATCTCACTGCAGAAGCGTGGCCCATAGGCGAGGACAGTTGGATATGCATTTATAAATAGAATCACTAATGCAGTACCTATCCAGTTTCTTCATGCAGAGAGGAAGGGGACTGGTGCAGTAGTACAGCAAACAAGATACGCTTTTTTAAAATTTATCTCGGACAGTCACCTGCATGGTTAGCTTAATACATTTTTGGATTTCTTCATATTTCAAACCAGAGGAAGATTAATTTTCTCAGGCCGAGACCTGATCTCATGCATTTGCTAGCTTTTTCTATATGCATAGTCTTATGAATGGGAAGGCATACTTGGAGTAATATAAGGCAGGTATTGGTGTTGATTTTCCTTTCCTGTACAAAGAAACAGCCAAATAGCATGGGAAACCTTATAGGCCGGCCTACTTGCAGAACATGGTGTATTTTGGTGTAAATATAGAAACGGACCATACTGCAGGGAAACAATCAGCCCTATTTCTATCCTAAGTTTCATGAGGTGAATTAATCAACTGAGAAATCTACTACTCGGAACAGACTGACAGCGTAAGCACAGTTGAAAGATTAACACATTTAAACCGCCCTCTTGTGGTAGATAATATATGACATCTGAGGAAGGGTGCAGACATCTGAGGACCACCCCGATGAGAACATTGCTGTAGTAAATCTCTGTACAATTTTCAGTAACAGCTAGATGCAATTTTCTATGCAGAAACATTGTTACGTGCAATACGTTTTACATCAATTTTGATATTTGCCATAAACCCCTGGAATAAGTAGCTACTACATCAATACTGTCGCAATGACCACCTCAAAACAATAAACATACACTTCGTTAGTTGTACAGGTTATCCCGTTTATAAACCGTCCCACATCGTAGCCATTATTAGAGATAGTATATAGCTGTAGCAAAATTTCAAAACGAAACAGATAAGCGCAGTTTATAATTAGGTTGATCTATGTTTCAGAGAGAGAGAGAGAGAGTCGCCACTCGGTTTGTGGTGTCGGGGACGCTATAGAAAGGGGAGTGACTCGTTCACGCGTGAGGGCAGTCTGGCTGTTATATGAGAGACGGATTCAAACAAGCCTCAACTCAATCGCACCACGCGTCTTTGCTGTGCACTGTGCACTCTGAACAATATATCAACGTAACACGAAAAGCAACAACCTGCCGTACAGAGACGTCCCAAAGTCTGCGACCGAAGTGGACTAGCCTACATCTTGATGTTGAAGATTCGGTGACACACCAGGGCAACCCACGGAGGGAAGAAAACCGCACGAGGATAATAATAATAATAACAATAATAATAATAATAATAATTGATATATATTTTTGAACCTTGGATTTAATCAATGCATACATTATATATTTTCATCAATATATGAATTATCTTCCGCTGTCGAATTTTTGTAATTCATCAACTGATTTTAAAAAAACGTAAAAACAACCAAAGTTACAGGGACGCAGGATATGGGTACCTTGACGTTAATTGTATTACTCGGAGTGGTGAGTATAACATAGTTAATTTTTCCATTTTCTTTATCCTGTAAATATTTTGTTGGCTGCTCAAATATAACTTCTCCACTGTAGGCTACAAGAGTTGGTTATCTCTGTGCGATAGGGCACGGAAGGGTTGTGTGCTGAGTTCGATATGTGATATGTGGAGTTAGTCTACTGTATCTTTTCCTCTTTTTGGACCCTGTTGGCAATAATTTGTTTGTGTGCCACGGACACACCGGGAATAAATCTCATTATGTGGATTTCACACATTTTCCGTTTCTTTCTGCCGGAGCTTGCAAATCTTTCGCAACACTGACTCTAAAAGGATTAACAAGCAAGTGCTTATACTGAGAACATGTGGGACAATGTCAGACAGCTACTGTTGTGCGAAGGCATGATAATACTACTAGAGTAGGTTACTAATAATAATAATAATAATCATTATTATTATTATTATCCTAGTAGTGCTGTTAGTGTCTAATAGTACATAGGCTAAGGTAAAATTACATTATCACAAATACAACGAAAACCAACAGGAAACTAAAGCCCTATAAAGTAGCAGGTGTTTTAAGTGCAAAATCTGCTATGTATTAGCCTACTTGTGGTAAAATGAGAGCCGGTGAACAGAATTCGACACAACACCGGATTACTGATGTGGCTTTAAAGTTCGCCAATGACTGTATGCGTCAAAAGTCCTCAACCCGGACAGATTTGCATTGGTAGGGAGTGGAAATTTTTCGTGAGTTTCTTGATATAACAAACACATTTTTTGGTAGCATCTGTGCCACGACTATGACGTTAGGCTATATGAGCATTGTGCTCTCTCTCTCTCTCTCTCTCTCTCTCTCTCTGTAGGTCTTCTGGTTGTAGTAATATTCGGTTATGATTTAATTGATGTAGCCTATTTGGCTATTATGTAAACGACAGTTGTCTATAGTTTTCTCCATCTCGATTGCTGTCGCGACATCAACCGTGGTAGCCTAGCCTACTTTCTTAGAGTTTAGATTTTGCGACCAGCTGTTTACAGTCGGGAGGGTAAATTAGGAAAATCTGTTATTGCCTGGAATCCTCTGGCTTTAGAAGAGCTGTAAACACCCATATCAAGCTCAGGCATAAATTATATGTATCTGGCTTTGACACAATTATTGCAAGGGGTGAGGTGAGCTCGTACTGGCAATGGGCTGCGCTTGAGCTGAATGCAGCCTCGGGCTTAATTTGTTCTCTTTGAAGCTAATGAGTTTAGTATTTCGAACGCCTTCCTAGGTCAACTCGAAAATGTTGAATTGAAGGTTTTTTTTGTATTGCGTCGGCATGAATTTGACGTTTGTGCTAAGAATATACATTTTAAGATAAATTTACCCCACGTGTTAAGTCACATTTAGCATAATTCTGGATGACACTTGTCATGATGAATTGTTTCAAAGGAGTTTTGTCTAGGAATATTGTATTGTTATGCATGGTGGTACAATCAAGTTATATTATTGAGACATTTGCAAACTCACCTTTGGTGCAGAAAGGTTTGTTGCGCAAAAGTTCATGTAATGTTGAATATTGGTGGATGTGGTTGGTGACTGTTAGTCTACCTGTGGAGGCCAACTCTAGCACATTGTTGGTTGTGCTGTAATTAGGGTGATCGGATTCCGTGGAGGACCGTGTACATAATAGAATGAGAGCCTACAATAATGGCAAATACTGTCAGAAAAGCCATTGAAATATGGTATGACTGAAATATGGGACAAATCAAGATTTCCTCAGAATAAGTTGTAACAGGGGGAAATGAGCTGAAATAAGGGTCCGTCCTGGAAAAAAAGGGGACGTCTGTTCACCCTAGCTGTAGTAATTCAATTATCACTAATTTTTGAGCAGTGAATTTTGTTCCAGTAATGACACTGCATTTCCCCAGTGTTATATAATCAGTCCATAGCTAATGTTGGTATTTTAAAGGTCCCAGTCAGTTTCCTCCAACAGATGTTTTTGCATCTTGACAGCTGTTCCGAACTTTCGCCAGGGACAAATTAGCCTTGTGTCAACTACCAGCGCTGTCACACAGTTGGATGCAACTAATATTCCAAAACATGTGATGATGTTGACCAGAGATTTGTACATTGGAAGACTAAATTAGTCACATGTAGAACAATACAATTTTTGATAATGCTCTTTTTATAATGTGTCAAAAGCCATGACCCAGAGGCTAAGAAACCACAGACATGGTTTCACACGCACGCACGCACGCACGCACACACACACACACACACACACACACACGCACGCACACACACACACACACACACACACACACACACAAGCACGCCCACACGCACGCGCGCGCGCGCGCGCGCGCACACACACACACACACACACACACACACATCACATCACATCACATACCAGAAGCAGCTGGTGAGCTGAAAACAAAGGAGGACCAAAATGTATCTTTAACCCCATTTTTTCACAATTTCTTTTCATTTACTTTCCATGGTTAATAAAACAATGAATTATACATATCTGATTGTTCCCAAGTTAATTTTGTGATAATTGTGCAACATTTGTTTATCCACAGATGTTGTGAACTTGTGCATAAATGTACTCTGTTCTCTATACACATATTGAAGTAATATTGACTTTGTAAAGATACATTAATCTGTCAACATCCTATGGCAGGGGTGGGCAACTCCAGGCCTTGTGGGCCAGTGTGTATGCGGGTTTTTACTGCCACCAGTTACCCTGGCTCAATCAGCTAATTAGTCGTATACTATACATCATCACCGGTTCACTGGTAAATTACACCATGATAACACGCTACAATACACACCGATTCACTCGTAAATTACACCATGATAACACGCTACAATACACACCGATTCACTGGTAAATTACACCATGATAACACGCTACAATACACACCGATTCACTGGTAAATTACACCATGATAACACGCTACAATACACACCGATTCACTGGTAAATTACACCATGATAACACGCTAAAATACACACCGATTCACTGGTAAATGACACCATGATAACACGCTACAATACACACCGATTCACTGGTAAATTACACCATGATAACACGCTACAATACACACCGATTCACTGGTAAATTACACCATGATAACACGCTACAATACACACCGATTCACTGGTAAATTACACCATGATAACACGCTACAATACACACCGATTCACTGGTAAATTACACCATGATAACACGCTACAATACACACCGATTCACTCGTAAATTACACCATGATAACACGCTACAATACACACCGATTCACTGGTAAATTACACCATGATAACACGCTACAATACACACCGATTCACTGGTAAATTACACCATGATAACACGCTACAATACACACCGATTCACTCATAAATTACACCATGATAACACGCTAAAATACACGCATTACCAACACACAAACATTCATCAGCTGCTTTTCATATTGTGGAATGTAAATACAATATCAGATCATATAAATGATTAATTCATCATTAAAGGTTAATTAAATAATTGGTAACTGGTGGCAGCAAAAACCTGCATACACACCGGCCCGCGAGGCCTGGAGTTGCCCACCCCTGTCCTATGGTGTACAATTCTATTGCGATATACAGCAAATGTAGTGATTTTAGTTAAAATTGTATTTTTTTAATAGATTTTTTTTTTTAAAGTACATTATCATATAATTTACTCTACATACTCTACATTTACTGACACAAAAAGAAAGAATGCTACAATGTGAGACACAATTAAAGAGTAAGTGCACCCACTGTCTCAGCCTGTCTCCACCTACTACACAATTTTGAAAAATTCTTTTTTGGGTGAGTGAGGGAGCGAGGTGATGCTGAGGAGGTGTGTCCATCGTCATTTGCATAAATTAACATACAATGTACAAATAATTTCGTATAACTCGGATCAAACTGTCAAACTAGACGTTGCAGATCAAAGATCTTGAATCAAGATTCAGCAACTGCATGGCCTATTTCTCACCTCAAATATTTTCTATATTTTTTTTAGTGGACTATTTAGGTGGAATAAGAGTCTTTGAACAGGACGCCACATTGTTCTGGTTTAAAAATGTGGAGCCAAAACCAAAGGACCATAGTGAGTCTAACCAATCAGGTTACCAGCTATTTCCGTTGTGGGCACAGCAATTATCCATATGACGTAGAGGTACACTGTGACATCACGATTGGGGCGGGGGCAGAGTGGGGAGCAGAAAGAAAATGGAAACTGTTAAAGGGCAGCCTCAAGACGCTTTTCTAGCAGTTTCTTCTGATATATGATATTATTTCAGAATTGTTGAAATAATGGAATGGATGAATAAGTTTCATTAAATGGTAGGCATACAAACAAGTTTACAGCTAAACAAAAAACAGTGATCTAGAATGTAGTTACCCTTTACAAGAATGCTTTGGGATTATTTGACAATAGATTATTCTGGTACTCAGTTAATCGTGCAAAATAAATGAAAGTCAGTTGAGATTAATTATCAGTTATCCACATGCTCATACACAGAGTGATTGAAAGGGGCATTTAGTGTGACGGACTCCGCCTGTGACAAACTGCTAAACACAGAAAAACGGACAATGTTTTAGGGGGGGGTGGATCTCTCAAAGACTTAATCAGTGTTGACAGGTCAAGGGCAGGGAGTCAGATGTATTTGAGTGAGGCTAACTCCTAGACTAACTCATGAAGTCTGTGCTTCATCTGTTTGGTGATAATCTGAGATGGCATCTATTTGGGGCTGGGGCTAGAGGTAAAAACCACATGCTCTCTGAACAGCCTTGTGATCTGGCTCGATTCTTCACTCTGCTGCAGCGCTGACTGTTAAAAAACAGAAGTGAAGGGTAAAAATAGACTTGGTTTCACTTTTAGACTAATTTGTCCATATGAAATCTCAAGTGCTGCGGGATATTTTCAACCATACGTGAGGCATACCTGAAACATACATTGATAAAAAAAAACCTTGGGGGGCGGGTTGGACCCACTGCCAAAGATGTTCTGCAAATAGAATGCATCCCACACGATTCATATATACATGAGAATGTATGTGTGTGTGTGTTTGTGTTCATGCTTGTGTGTGTGTGTGTGTGGTGTGTGTATACTTACATTATCGGTTGTGCTACTGAACGTGTGAGAGAAGCCAACATGGAATTGAATTTGGATTGTGAAAGTCTTTCTGGAGTTCTACATGACTTTTTAAAATTGTTTACATTGTGGCCCCTAATTTCAGTTGTTCAGTAGTTATTTGCAAAGTTATTTGCTTCCAGTATATTGGCAAAATGTAACATATTTTATGCATTGCTGTAGCCTTTTCCATTTACTTTTAGTTATATGTTTAATATGACTTATTTAGTGTATCTCTATCTGTTCAGATTTTAGCAATAGGGAATGTCAGGGTTGGGATCAATTTCATTTAAATTCAGGAAATTCATTATAATTCATAGTGTTCAATAAATTCATTGAATTTCAGTTCATTTTCTGAATCGAATGAATTGAAATGAAATGTAACTCTGATGCATACTCTCTAGAAATAGTCAAGGCATGTCAGTAAAACACTTCTGAATTTTACTGAAAGAAGAAAGAAGGACATTACATAAATCCTGGAGAATATTGTTATGTCTCTTCTTGCATTGCCAAGGAAGGACAATAATTTCACATTATCACGTCTGAAAGTTTATTGTTCGCTTCCTTGTCTGTTGAGTGCTATATGGTGATATAGGAAGTAAGTGCTACACAAATGACTACTTCTTTTTATGATAACTCTGCTATGGTATTTTTGCCCAGTGAAGCACTTTCTTGAGGTTGCCAGCTAAGGAGACGCACGTGTGGTAAAAACGAGCCAAAACAGCTGCTTCTGCCACGATTAATATGATACATTTTTTATTTAATATTCACAAACCTTGGCCAACAAAGGTTGTTGCAAGACTTCTTCTGTTCGAACTTTGCACTGGTATCCTCGTGTATTCCATTGGGGTAGAGACGTGAAACAGGCTAAAATGAACCTAATCCCCGGTTCAACAACTTTTGAGTGCTTCCCGAGTCCTCGTGGACACATTCTTTGGATATGTAAACACAGATTGGAGCTTCAGAGACCCAGGAAGTGCATGTTCAAGGGGAGGTTATGCGCACCAGGGGCGATGTGAGGGGAATGCTGGGTATGATAATTAGGGGTCGGGCAATGGAGTAGAGGTGCTACCAATTCCACCTGCTTGCTGACTCAAAAGACCCTGAGGGGACAATAGTTCAGTGGCATCCTCTACAGAGTCACATTCCAGGGAGTGGAGTCAAACGAAGCACAGCTTGTTTCCATCAATCACAAGCCTTAACTCTTCGCAGTGCTTTACACTGTACTGAGTGCGTTGGGAAACTTTCACCTGCATATGACACATCCGGTTCCAGTGACACATCCCAGCTTCCCAAGAGCTTTGTCATTACATCAGAAACTTCCCAAAAGGTGGGGTGAGAATGGATAGGAAATGTGCAGGTAGAACAGTGGTTTCTTATTGGTCGGTAAATCACAGCTAACATAAATAGGTGTGATTTGTCATCCAGTAATATTTGAGAAGCAACCAATTATGACAAAAATTGATGAAAAATACAGTATATGGTAACATAAGGTTGTTTCAGACCCAGTGTTAGAGGCATGGTGACATGGATGTCTCCTTGTAAGTCACAGAATAGTGTCCAGGTCTGGTCTGAGAGGAGTAGATTGATAGTGCTCTCGGTGTGCCCAGGACAAACACGCTCTACGATCAGCGGAGCGTACACTGCTAATGAGTACCACAGCTGCTCTCCAGAAGAGGGCCCCTGCTAACTCACGTTCGGCCACTACTCCGCTCTGAGGCACTGCAGCACGCCCACAAGAGCTAGAAATGACTAGAAGACAGAGACGTGGCCGTGTTTTCTCCCTCATCCTTCATGTCCTGTCGCGCACACGTATGGCCTGATTTGTTCATGTTCGTCTCCTTATATGTGTCCATAAATGCTTCTGTGCTACATTGGTTGTGCATATTATCGCATTTTTCCGTGCGCGCACATGCCTTTGCGTGTCTGTCAGTGTGGACATTTCACTCAAGTGTGTTGTGACTGCCTCAGATTTCCATTGGTGTAAAAGGTCCGTTGGGTTTTCATGCCTCTCTCTGTTTGCAGCTGGCGGGGGCTCTGGGGACCGACGAGTCCTGTAGTTCAGGGGAGTACACAGACAGCGGGGAGTGCTGTCGGCAGTGCCTGCCTGGGGAGGGTGTGGTGAAGAAGTGCGGAGTCACCCAAACAGTCTGCGCCCAATGCCTGGACAGTGAGTACAAGCCAGTGCCCTTCCTCTCCTAATTAAGCTACTTCCATAACAGAAATATAAAAATACACTATGGTCGCCAATTGCAAATAGCCACTGTCCACAAAAGCATCCCTCTGTATTCATTTGAAAAACCTGGCAATGATAAATAAATCATCATATTTCAGAAAAATGGTACTTAACTCTCATGTCTTGATCATTACCTTATGGCCACATGTAATGTGTAATGTGATACCTAATACTAACTGAGTTATATTCAATCAGATCAATATGTTTAGCTAATGTTTGGTTCGTGAATGTCAAAAAATAAGGTGTGACAAAACACAAAACTCTGAGACTGATGAATGCATAAGTTTATGATTGTAACCAGACCAGGTCAGCCAGGTCACTTGTTGTTTTGACTTCAATCTTCGTCAGCCATATTAGTTTTTTTTTTTTTTTTAAGTTATTGGCTGCATAATAGTGCAACCTCCACCATTTATATATTATCTCTTAAACAATTGTCACTTATGAAATATTGATGGAAGGAATGATCTGTGTAGCCTTCTTTGTATTATTTATGTATACATTATTTGTATTATTTATGTACAGCCCCCTATCACTGTAGGCAACCAAGAGTTAGAACCACTGCCTGTACTTTTCTCTGTTGGTCTCCGACTTTCACTTTCTCACACATATAGACATGACACAACCGCACACACACACAACACATACCGTGATACACACATTTCACCTCATATCATAACAAGTAATCCAGACAGTTGCGGATCATTGATTACAATAATTGCAGAACATCTACAATGTTTTTAAAGCAGGATTTGATCTTGAAACCATGAAAGTAAACCTGTGCTCTAGCTCGAAGCACTGTTGTCTGTGGAGGACAGGAGAGGTGGACTGGCCAACACATTGAAAAAAGTGTTCGGAAAACATTCAACGGGCCAGTAGAATGCTTCTTACGCTGGTCAATTTGTGTTGGCTCGTTTGTGCTGACAGTTTCATGTCATGGTGATGAATTATTGCAATCCTGTGACTGCTGAGAATGTAGCAATCAGCAAGCTGGCTAAGAAGGAGAAATCATAATGAAATCTGACTGAAAAGAGATGGGATAAAATCAGTGTGTTGTATTGATTGGACATAAGTGTGCTCAGGTAGTGCTAGAATGGTACTGTAAAGAAGAGCATGTGGTTGTGTAATGCAAACTCCGAAACTATATCAGCGTTACGCCAAAGAATCCGCAGGCCTTTGGTCCAACTTTTTCCAATAGTTAATGTTGTTATACATTTTCAATGAAAACTCAATGGTAAACTATGAACAGTCAGTTGTCCTTAAAGTGGACATTCTTTTTAGCAGATCTATAAATCTATTAAAAATGAAAGATTGTGCCAAGGGCATATAGGAAATCCATGATTAAATTAATAAAAATTACACTGTGCAAATAATTATATCAATTAAGTCATTACTTTGAGCTCAGCGGTTGCCCTCTGGTAAGGGAGTGTGCTAGGTACTTCGCAGGTACAAGACCAGGGAGTTGAGCAATATCTTTCGAAGAGTAACTCCCCCAAATTAATCGTTTGTATTAATTTGGAAAACATGTGCATTAATGGGTCTGTGCCACACATTAACTGGTGGAAATCAGAGTAAATGGCTGACTTTGATCTCATACATACATGAACAAAGACACGTGCGTGCACGTGTACAGCTTGTATGTAACCCTTACACGTATAGCACAGGCCACTTTATGGTAGCATTTACTCTGGGGCTAATTGGGCTGCCATACAGGACAATTAAATGGAAGGATTCCCAGATTATTGTGTATTAGCTTTGGATTGAGTGTGCTTCAGAGTCACCAGATGGTCAGACTCGGGGGCTTTCTTTACAGCAAAGGTAAATCACAGAAGAAAAGCACTTCAGAAGGCTGTGTACTCAAGCGATTGTAGAAAGCCACTCCTGTATTATGCCTGTCACTGTGCTAATCAAGAGACTCGGGCCCTTTCACACTCATTAAAGACTGCACTCTAACTGGAACAGCCGTAGAGGAGAAAAAACAGGAAATGAGAATGTCACAGTAGCCAATATCACTACAGAAACCTAAGAGCCATGAGCAAGGGCAAAAAAAGGTCCTAGGTTTCTGCAGTTACAGTCAGCGCCATTTGGACTCTATAGCGGAAATGTTAAGGCTGATGGATATAATGCCCAGTGACACACTTTTCTCTCTCCTAACCTGTGAATAGCCTCCTAGCCAGTGGGACTATTTTTGATTTGAAACCAGCGTGTCCTCACCAGAGTGTCCTCACTGGATGTTGAATGGGAAACCCGAGAATGTCCTAAAGCAGTTCTGGACACAGCCGAAGATGTTGCTTAGTTTTCTGTATAATGGAATTGGCTGCTGTCTATTGGATGTCTGCCAAGACAAAGTCTCTAAAACTCTCATAGCCAATTGCATCTCTTAATCCCCTTTAGAATTTGCGAGACTATAGCTCTGCGTGCCTGCTACTATTATTTGTAGGACAACTGCACCTAATAATGATTATATGATTTTTAAATGCATGCATTAATATAGATCCAATAATAATTGGAATATTAGAAGTAATACTTTTACAACAGGGAAAAGAGTATTTGTACTGAAAGCGCATCCATTTACAGTTAAAAATGTCCAAGCGTGACTTTGTGTTTGATTCATATATTCAGTTGTTTATGTGCATATTTATACTTTTATGAAAATGTAATATACTGCAGATTATGTGGACTTTATATGACTTCTGGAAATCCTGCATTTTGGTAACAGTATGTGGTTGCACTAACTGTGTTATCTGCATTGTATTACCTGAGTTAGCTAACTGGGAAAAACTTCTAGGTACACAGATATACAATGGGTTGAAAAGGTATTCAGTCCCCTTAGACTTTTTCATGTTTTGCTACATACAAACATTTGATAAAAATGTATTTAATCAGGCTTTTTTGCTGGCATTGAACACAAACAACTCTACGATGTAAATGTGAAAAGTAAAAATCGACAATTTGTTCCAAATTATTTATAAATATAAAACTGAAAACAATCAATTCCTTAAGTATTCAGCCCCCTTGCTTCATTGTACCTTTACAGCCATACGGGCAAAACTGTTCAAAATTTCACGTCATAAAGTGCGCAGACATCATGTTTAGATTGTATTTAAGGACGTTGAACAATATTTTTATTTTAGTTTAAAACAAGCCTCAAACCATCACTTTGCTGCCAGATGTGCAGTCGATCACTTTAAGGGTTGTTTCTCTTGACAAATTTTTCTATTGAACTCTAAAAATAAGTCAGAGATAAATCCATATCTACTGTATTCCTGGCAGCAGAGGGATGGTTTGAGGCTTGTTTGATACGTCAGACCCTGATGACTTACAGCCATTTAGCCAATCATGTGTTCCATACTGTTTCAGTGTAATTTACAGCTAAATCTAGTCCCGCCCACCATTTCCAATAGAGATCCATTCAAATGCAGAGATGTTATAGTATCGCTTGTAAGAGTACCAGAAAAGAAGATACCAAAAGTATTTTGATGTTGCGACCAAATATTTAAAATGATTACTTTATTCTATATATAAATGCAGGGGTGCCAATAATTGTGGCACACGTGGTTTTGTTAAAAATTATTATTTCTTGACGAGGGATTTGTTTTCTCATAATAAATTTACTTAAATTAAAGGGTGGATTTTTGTCATTTTTTCAGTGTGAGATTAAGCTAATTCACCAAACTGAATTTTTTATAACCCTTTTTACTCATCTTTACCGGGGGTGCCAATAATAGTGGAGGGCACTGTACCTGATTTCTGCACAATGTCTGCTTTTGTTGTTTTTTTTTCTTAGGTTGGAGGTATATTTGCCCTTACCTTAGTTTAATAGTGGGTCTTCGTATATCAGACTGAGGTCTGGGGTGGAGATAAGGGGCTTTAAGATAAAGTTGATCCAAACATAGCATATCCTGTAGCATGTGCACAGAATGTTGTTTAATGTGCTTTAATGTTGTTGGTACATCCATGCTGGAGCTGTACTACATGAGAAAGGGGAATGTTGTCGTATTTCACAGTGAAATCCAAATTGACTCACAGTGGCGTTATCTTTATAATAATAATTTAATTCTGCATGGTATAGGAGATTGCCATCTGGACGAACTGTGTAGTAGGAGTTAGCCAGGGACATGCAGCTCTGGTGTAATGATTTACCAACACTAAATTGTGTGGATTTAAAGTTAATTAATCCGCCTCAGTCCCTGGCTGACTGGCAAAATCCTGCTTATTCTAGACAGCAGTGGCCCGTATCAAGTGTCCGTGGCACTTAGAAAAGCTTCTGGGAGTTTTGTGAAATGAACATGGTTTCCATCTTCACATGCGCTCTCATAACTGGCTGACCTCTTCCATTTTGGGGAATGTTGTGTTAACCTCTGTGGATTCCCTGTGCCGGGGAGAGAATACAGAGACAGGATATGACTGAGAGAGACAGTATGAATAAGAGGGTGAAATCACCAGCATATTAAGAGATTAAAGAATAACGACAGGAGATAACTAGATATAGTCCTTCTTAGTCAACACAGGACTGTTACAGAAAACAATTACAATTAAAGTTAGTCAACCTTCGAATATAGGGGAAGGTTTGAAAGAAGAGTGAAGGACCTTATTTTGTGAGAGTTGCGGAGGTTGGAATCATTCCACTGCTTGGGCCGTGTCCATTCCCACATCTGACTGGATGTGGTGGGGACCCAGGCACTTGGCCACATTCCCCCTCCACAGTAGATCCACAGAGCTTTTCTCAACATGAAATAACTACTAGACCAATTCCAAGACAGGAATCACTGATGAGGCTTTTTAAAAATTAGATTTGAGTGAATAAATTTCTCATTCTGACACAAGATCAAACAGTTTTTTTACGGTCCTGCTGTACGTGTCTAGACTGCAAAGACAAAGCAAAACATTCACTGCGAAACACTGCCAAGCCCAAAGATAGGAAACAGACCACTCCTGACAGTTTCTGGTTAGAACGTCATATCATATGTCAGGAGAACAAACTTTTTTGAATTCTAATCCGGGAAATTATTAACTTAATGGCGCAGTCTTGTTGAGGGTCCTGACTATACACGCTCCATTGTTGTTAACTTTTTGACTCATGCTAACAGCTTACTCATCACTTTCTGAACCCTTACAAAGCCCAACCCATATGTGACAAAAGATCAAGCTGATCCAGAGAATGTATCTTCACCATCTTTGTTTTAGGAAATGGAGAACGGACCGGTTGCCCTATTGCCCGGTTGCCCTATTTTTTCCACTTTATTCTGAAAGGGGGAAACTGAGAGGGTTACGGATGGACATTGGACCCCAGTACAGAAAGTCCCATGGCCAGCAATTGAACCCCCAGCCACAGAAAGGGATTTGTATATAGGTTGATAGTCGGCTGCCCTAAGGCCAACACCACACTTGCCCTACATCAGCTTGTCAAACACACTCATCTTCGCATTTCCTGCCAGAAAGATGAGTTAGGACCAATCCAGCAGGTAGCACTGCAGACAAAATAATAGAGGATTCTGTATTTATATTTTCAGTAACACTTTACATTAAGTTGCACCTATACCTGTGTAGTTGTATTGTAACTAATTTGGTTACAAGAGGTTATTACTGAGTAACTCCAATGTAGGTAACATGGAACAACAGTTAGCGGTATTCATAATTACACATGTAAATATTTTGAAATATTGTATTTACACTCATAGGCCACATATTCATGATACACAACAAATACATCTTGCCTGTTAATTTCACCATGTGCTTTGATGATATGGAATGATTTAATTTTAGCAGGAGAGATGTAACAGGGCCGGCCTTGTTTCACATGTGTAATTAAGAATACCACTAACTGCTGTTCCATGTTACCTACATTGGAGTTACTCAGTAATAACCTCTTGTTACCAAATTGGTTACAATTTAACTACATAGGTATAGGTGCAACTTAATGTAAAGTTTTACCCTATTTTCAAAATAAAAACTGTGTTAAGATTTACATTAGAGAATGGGGGCCACTCAAATTGCCACACAAAATTAGAATTCCAAGAATCTTCAAAAATGGAATGAGAAACTGACAATTATAGACTTCACAGCTCAAAAATAAAAAAAGATTTTCCACCCACTCCTTTCTACATCAAGTAAAGGGTGTACTGGCTCCCTCAGAATCGTAAAAAGCCTCTGATCATGTGGGTAGACCTGGAAGAGAGAGATCAAGAGTTCAGACATGCATAGACTAATCCTGTGTATATGGAATGACTGCAACGGAAGCCAATCACATGACCTTGCATTAAATGGAACCACTAAGGAAACATTATCAAGGGCACATATAATTATCACCAGAACACTCTTTTGGTTAATAATAATTATAATAATTTTCTTAGCAGATGCTCTGAATTTGTAAGTCTCACAGGAGCACTCAAGCATTTCACAAAATCCCTACGTTCAAAAAGAAAATAGAGGGAAGGTCATGGGGTTATATTGCCGGTGAAAACAAACTGGCCCTGCGAGTTCATGTACAAAAAAAACATAGCAGAAAATATACAATAAAATTTTTAATTATTCACCTGTAGACTGATAGACATTCGACCATCGGCTCGAAGTGGAGACAAACCAGTCAGAAGACCATGTGCAACTTGTCTGGTCTCTGAACCACGCTCTTAAATATTCCATCCATGTTACAATGAAGTAATGGCTGTTTTTAGGCTTCCACATGTCACACCAGCCCTCAGTGGGTAATATTTTCATTTAAAGCACATTCTAAACTGATACCAGGACTGCTGCTTCACAGCACTGGTGCCAAGGCCAGCTGCCTTAAAACCACACTGTAGATTCTGGATCAATCAATCATTCTGTAACCAGGAGCTGGGAGACTGAAACATAGCAGAAGAATGTTTTTTTTCTTTTAAAAACACTTCCTGGGGAGACTACTTCCATCCAGAAAGAGTGACTTCAGTGACTTGAGATGTGATGTTTTGAAAAATTAATGTAATGGAGAGATAAGCCAGCTGTGTCAACAAAGCAGAAATGTATCTTGCGGTAAGAGTATGGCCAGAAACATATCCAAGATTCACTAGGATAGTTACTCCCTCATGCTATAGGCTGCCCATACACTCAGTATCACGCTAGCCCTATCATTGAGCTACAAAAGACAATATATTGGAGGAGACCTTATCTTTCTTGAAAGCACTCTGCTATAATGCACTGATCATAAAAAAGAGCAACCACAGCCATTGGTGAACTTTATTAATGTATTGACATGCATTATTGATGGATGGCATTATGGTAATGGGCTTGAGAGAAATGCTGGAGGTTGCTTGTGGGGGAGGCATGGTGAAAAGGCTGAGTGGACATCATTTTCCATTGCAGAAAATGCACTTTCCCCCACCACACACCGCCCCACCCCCATCCCTAAACTAGTCACAGTCATCATGATGGTCCCATTAGGCATATCGAGTAGAGTGTGCCATGGGAGAGAGAGACATATTATTTATCTTCCAGGTCCATAATATCCCGGTATATACCATCTCCCTGGCTCTCTATGTGGGTGTGGAATATCTCAGTGCATGTGGCCATGTTGAGACATGTCTATGTAACACTTGAAAGGAAAATGTAATAGGCGAGCTGAGGCAGCATACAGTCTTGCAAGCAGAGGAATTGTTAGAATGGAGTACAAATTAGATTTGGTCCATGCATTGCACCGGATAGGAAAGGAGTACTATCTAGGGGTGGGCGATATTGGCTAAAAATAATATCCCAATATTTTCTGGCACTTTGATGATGTCGATATTTTGATGATATTTAAGCTTTTTAAAAACATAATGATAACATTTGATGTTCCAGCTTCCAACGTAAGTTTAAAAGGCTAATCATGCTAACCAAGTTAAATTAAGATGTCTTTTTCAATGAAAGCATCAGACTCGTGGCTGTTTACGCACATGACTGACGTAACCATCTGTTTCAGTTTAGATGATCACTAAAAAGGAAGATAAGTATTAAGTCTCGTAATATGGTAGTTATTTGCCATGTAGTCAACTCGTTATTTTTTTAATATTCTTGTTGAGAAATATGATACCTACCTGGCTCACTTTCACATAGTTTTGTGTCATACTCGATATTGACGAATAGCATTTTGTGGGCATTTAAATTACGATATTATCGCAAATGATGTAATATTGCCCTGCCCTAGTACTATCCATAAAAGTTTGGGTTATAGACTCCAGGTCACGGTCTCACCAAATTGTGTGCAAGTCTCACCAAATTAAATATGTGCCAATAAATAAAAACAGAGCAGTGCTTGCTTGGACTCCCTATGGAAGGGAAAAGGGGACATTAGTCATAAAGGAGTTCTACAAAGAAACACAAGCTGTCCTGGTCCTTGTCTCCTCTGAGCATCTCCCCTCCGCTCCTGGTCTTGCAGTGACACAGAGCTCATTCCAATCGCTTATTTTGACTCCTTGCATCCTTCCTCGTGTCTTTTCCTCACACTTAGCTCCACCCATTGGAGGACACGAGGAGGAGATGAAAGGATGAGATACGAGTACGGAGGAATCGAGGAAACATGCATTAGGAAAATGTAACATCATTGCTCAGTCAAGTTTCAGTTTGAAATGACGTCAATTATTAATGATGTGTTGCACAGCTGTATCACCTGTCAGAGTAGGGTTGTACCGGATTGTTCCGTACCATATTGTAGTCTCAGAGCTTGTTTTTACATAGAAAATGGGATGTACATACTTTTTTATTGGGCACTATATTTTACTGTAAAGTCAAATTATTTTGAATTGTTTCCTCAAAAGATGTGAAAATAAAATGTGAAATATTACACATATTGTCTTCCAATTAGGCTAATAGTAATAGTAATAATAGTACTACATAGTGTGTTTAAGCTGTTGCAGCTGAAATCATGCGCCACAATTGTAGAGCCGACTATTTTTTAATTATTTGCTGAATCTCTTATTTTCTGGTACTCCTACTATAACCTTTCTGCATTTGTATGGATCTGTATGGGAATTGGGGGGTGGGACTAGATTTAGCTGTAAACTACACTGGAACAGTATGGAACACATGGTTGGCTAAATGGCTTTAAGTGATCAAGGGTCTGACGTATAAAACAAGCCTTAAACCATCACTCTGCTGCCAGATATGCAGTAGATATGAATAGATAACTTGAAGGGTTTCTACTCCTGACTTATTTTTCCATAGAGTTCAATAGGAAATTTTGTCAGGAGAAACAATCCTTAAAGTGATCCTTCCATATCTACTGCATATCTGGTTTGTGGCTCATTTGATACCTCAGACCGTTGATGACTTAGAGCCATTTCGTCAACCATGTATTCCACCCTGTTCCAGCATAATTTACAGCTAAATCTAGTCCCGCTCCCCAATTCCCAGAGAGATCCATTCAAATGCAGAGAAGTTATATTATTGCTTGTAAGAGTACCAGCAAATAAGATATCAGGAATGAATGGCATGCAAACGACCAAATATAAAAAATTATTACTTTATTCTACATTATGTTAAACAGTCCAATATTTTTTGATGCCTGAAAATGGGGGGGGGGGACTATGTACGAAAGGTTCTATAATTTCTAGTCTGCACTTCAACTTCATTGTCATTGTATCCTTTCAAACTCAAAGTGCTAGAATACAGAACCAAAATAACAAAAAATCTGTCACTACACAATGAATTATGGTGCTCACTGTACTGTATATGTCACACATTCTGAAAAAAGACTTCCGCAATGGTTGCACTTGTGTATCCTCGCTGAAGCATCCTCCGGGAGCCTCTTCGCTCCTCCAAGGAGCATTTAACGAATTGAAATCTCCTTAAAGATGGCGGACCTTCATCGATTTCTGCATCACGAGGACCAAGGATACAAAGACGGATAAAATAAGCGATTGGAATTAACCCATAGTGCACTCAAAAATGTGGGAGGGCTCTGCCGCCATTAAAAACAGAAATTTTGTTTCTCACAAACACCAATCACCCTTTCTCCCACACACACCCACCCATCCCACACCCTCAGGTCTGATTACTGATCAAAGACACCTGCGCCAAAAGCACTAACCTGTTTGACTACAAGATATTCGAGACAAAACACAGGGACCATGCTTTGAAAATGCAACAGCTATTTGCCCGATGTTCTACTTGTTTCTTCTGCCATAGGTCAAAAGTCACGCAGTGCATGACATTCAGAAATTTATGAGATGTAGACCTCTTTGTTCAAAGAGAGGCTGACATATCTTTACAAGTAATGGGAGAATATACCATGTAAGATTCTTGGATAAGTCATCCAATGCCATAATTCTTGGATAAGTCATCCCATGCATCAGAGCAGAACTTGCAGACACCTTGCTGCTCCTTTTCCTGTTTCTTTTCTACTGTGATTTACTATACAATTCAAATGGACTAGCCTCCTTGCTTTACACCTGGACAATTAAACACAGAAGTTCTATTAGAGGGCAATGCCTTAATCTGCTCTCTAGCCACAAATGTTGCACATGAAACCAAGCATCAGGTGACTGAAAAGATTCTTTGGTGGGTTCCTTCTGCAAAAATAAGATAAATAGATCAAATACATGCAATTGGATCCATTGTGTATTTTTATGAATTCCTACATTGATCTTGTTCTTTCTGTCATTGTCTCTGTGTCAACATATTAGGCGAGTTCATATTATATGTAGTTTTGTACAGTTTTAGAAACTTGAAAAGGTATGTTTGTAGCTCAGAAACACATGTTGTAAATGGCGTAGGAAAATCATAGCATATCACACAGAGTGCAAGAAGCTAGCCATCAATTGTTTTTCATAATCCACTTTGATAGGGGCAAAGAGGTATGTGTCATCTTACCTGGTGGTCCCTCTCTCGACTTTAACAAGATTCTACCTAATTAATGGAAGCCTTGGCACGCCAGTATTCTGAAAAGGTTTCGGTTGTAAGTGGGGCCACTGCCTGATTCTTACATGCTGAGTGAAGTGTAATACAATAAATGGTTATGTTGGTCATTTGTTGGTTAAATTAATGTGGTCAACATGCCACATAGTGCCATTTGTGCGAGCAAGCCATGGGGTGTAGATAGTACCTGTGTCCTATGTAGGCCTAACCTGGACTGCTGAAAACGGGGGGAACATTCCTTTCTACTGTGGTATCCTAAGTAGCCCCCCCTCCAGAAACATATCCCACCCAATATAACTACTCACAGAAATGGCCCTTCTGCATAATTTAGTGTGTTTCCTATTATATCCAAACATAATTCCATAAGAACATGCAATATTGATAGCTTATTTTGTCCCGCTTAGATCTCCTTCCCAGTGAATAACTTTGAAGCATTCATAAAATCCAACACTTTCGATCTTTCGCTCTAAAACTTTCTTGACAATTCAGCCAGAGCCCCTGGCGATGGTATAAACGTGCGAGGAACCCTGACTCTCTTCCTTTTCTTCTTTTCTCTGACCCCATTCTTCACCCCCCCCCCCCCATAGGTGAGACCTTCTCAGACATCTACAGCCACACAGAGTCCTGCCGGCCCTGCACACAGTGCACTGACATGCTGCGTATGCAAACTCCCTGCACCGACAGCAACGATGCCATTTGCATCTGTGACTACGGCTACTTCATGAACCTGCAGACCGGGCGTTGCGAGGAGTGCACCTTGTGCCCTGAGGGTGAGGGCATGATAGCGCGCTGCGAGCGGGACCACGACACTACCTGCGAGGACTGTCCAGAGGGAACCTTCTCTGACCAGGAGAGCTCATTGGACCCCTGCCTGCCGTGCAGCACCTGCGAAGATGTCTTGGAGATTCAGCTGGAAGAGTGCACCGCCGTGAGTGACACATTCTGCAAAGGTGAGACTCAGCCAGGCCCTGGCATTTAACATACGTAGCGTCCTGTGCTCCTGTACTATTCCTATAGCATGCATGGATTTCAATACGGTAGATGTGTGATTGAGAACAGTTCATTTCGGACACATTGGTGAAAAGGCAGAAGAATCAGGAGCCCAGTTGTCAGTGTATAAGCTCTCAATTAGCACATCCACCTGTGTGGTTAGGGGCCTGCTCTATGTCGAATGGTGCATTCATGGAGATTGACACAGTAGATCAGCATCCTCAATTACTCCTACTTAATCTAATCTGGAGAGGATCTGTGTATGCATCATTGTCAGAGCCGAGTAGGGTCAGAAAAGTGACATTCCACACTGTGTAGTCAGTGATGTTCTCGTCCCTCTGTGCCCAGATTAGATAGGCCCTATTGTAAAGTAATAAGAAAGCGGGTCCATTGAACAGTATCGGTCAGGCGGGCATCCTCGTAGGCAAAAGAAGAAAGGGGGTCAAGAACTAAAAGAGTCTTTTGTCTCTCCCATAAACCATCAGTGCACTCAGTCCCTGGGCCCTCAGGGCAGTGGAATTATGAGCGGGTTGGATGAGTTGCAAAGTTGCAAAGAAGAATTCACTGCACAGAGCTTGGAATATCATCATTATTCCACATGACAGAGCGCAGTTTGTGCTTGCCACTAGGCGCGTGTGTCCGAGGGCTAATTTTTGTGCACATACAGTATGCCTGTATGCTGTGCAGATCAGAGGACCACTCACAAACATCCCAGCCTCCAGATGGAACAGCTTGTGTCCTGGTGCCACCGTGGAGCAAGACATGCATGTCTGCCGTTTTCATTGCAAACCAGGTTCACTTTGTTAACTTGTGAGTGCAAGAATAATTGCACTGGTCATAAAAGTAAAAATATGTGGTGTTGCTCCACTCCCACTGTATACCACCATGCTGTATTTGTGGTCAAAGGATGACCACAGCCAGTCAGTGGTGAGTTGATTGGCCCAAAGGGGACAGAGAAGGAATGTTTGGGAGGGAGGAGGGGGTCATTGTAAACTGCAGTGTGGCAGGATGATCAGGGTTTCACAGGATTCTACAGATTCAAGATGAATCACACCTTGACTACAATTGAATTTTCAGGAAATATATATATACTGTTTGAAAGTGGTAAAACTCACAATTCTATTTCTATAAACTATTTTATGATCCTGATCTTATAGCGACAATGGTTTCTTATTTTGTAACGTGAAAGGCTCGATCAAAACAATGACTATCGATATTGTGTGCGTTCTGGAAATCCACAGACGACACAAATCATGGTAAAGTCGGTATCCTTGTCCAGGCAAAAAAATAAATACATTTTTGGCGAGAAAAAACTCCCCCACTGTGGTTGAGCTTCTGTTACTTTGTTTCAATAATACATAGAGTGACTCTTGTCAAACAAACTCCTAAGCGTTACCTTACAGAAGAGACCAGGATTGCCCATGCATTGTTTAATCTATTACAATGTCTTTACAATGTTTCAGTGTTGGTGATAACTTGCGTGCAAGACCAGAGAAGTGCAGTGCCCTGTCAATTAATTTATCCAAAGTCGTACTGCTATCACTTTTCAGGGAAGAAGCACATTTTCCATAACATACTGCTGCCCTGATACAATAGCTGTAAATTAATAAATAACAGACTAAATTAAGCAGGAACTTCGGGTTATATGTCCATGGAGATCTCAATTGAAGATTCATTTATCTAAGAAAGTGAAAGGTCATCACTCGTTATTAGCTCCCACGCCCATGCCATCCACTGATCTGAGCCTGGGGGCAGAGGTCACCAGGGGCCAGCCGTCAGAGGGATGTCTGGGAGGTTGGATCGGCACGGAGCACCAGGCGGAATTTAAATGGGGAAACAAAAAAATAATCCCCTCAGAAATGGAGATCTGAGAGACTGCTGGTTCAAATTTCAACCTTGCCAAATTGAGGTCTTGAGATGAAATGAAAACAATCCAACCTCACAACTCTCAGATCTGATAGGTAACTATGTACGTACAAGGACACGCTGACAGCAGGAGTGTGCACATAAATCTTAAACACAGGAAGTTATTTGTGATGGGAGCAGATGTGGCATGAAATTGGCACACAATTCGATTAACAGGGTTTGTCTTTCGAGATCGCCTGGTGTTTTCGGGTTCTAGTCTTTCAATCCAGGGAGAGAAGAGCAGGATATTCTGATGATGCAATGACATGGAGAGGTATAGGGACCCAGGCTGTACTAACACAAGCGCCTATTCCTTGGGAGAACAGCTGGATTCTCCCTCAAAACCACAAGGTGCTATCCCCATGGGTTGGTTACGTGCCAGGACTGACCACAACTTGCCTGTGCAGCAGAGGTGGAAAATCCAGGTTCGGAAAGTAAACGTCCTCTCCAGTATTTTATTCCAATCACCTGGATTTTCTAATTAGCACAATTCTTCAGCTAGGAGGTAGAACTAATTTTTGAAATCAGTGGGTGGAAGAAACACGTGGCAGGACTTTTACTTTCTGACACCTGGACTCACCACCTATGCTGTACAGATGGCAATAATAAATTTATGATATAGGTGAATGCTTGTTTGATTACTCTTTGAATATGTTTTCTGAAGTGCTGAAGGAGAAAGCTGAAGATAAAAAATAAGGCTTCGGGATCATCCATGTTTTGTTCATCCCAACACATCCCCACATCCATAAACAACCAATTGTCCTCTGCCTCTGTCCCTAGTCTGTCTTTACTCAGACACAGATGTCCCCATCCCCGGGTGAGCAGAGAGCCAAAGCTATCTTCACAAGGACCTGCAGGCTTTCCCTGTGGTTGACAGATCATAGTCTTAACTCCAAGGACTGGCTTCCTTTGGATACAAATGCTTCAGGCTAATAGTTTGAGGTTGATGTGATGAGTTATATGATGTGACAGGTGACCCATGCCAAGAGCACACACTGACTTCCTGCTCTTTTTGGAGTAACTGGAAGGTCAGATGGAGGTTCAGTGGGGGGGTCAGTTTTGCTACTAACTGGGCTCTGAGATAAATGTTCCATCCCCATGTTTAGGTGGACTTAGCACCAGACAAACAGTTGCTGATCAGCTGGAGATGCAGCTCTGATGTATTACACAATTGACACTTACATAAAATAGTATTGTGTGTGAAGTTGAAGGCAGAACAGTTTTTACATTTATTGTTACTGAGACATAGCACTTTTCCATGGAGGATTCGCTTCAAGCAAGGGTAGGTCACCCTTTTCAATCACTAGGTCCTCAATTAAACTAAGTCCATGTGCATATACACATATTTGTTCATGGGTGACCTTGTTAAACATTTCAGTAGCACTATTGTAACTAAGGGTTTAGTAGGTAGTCAGTCAATGAACACATAAATTGGAATGGCACTCAAGAAGTCAGAGCTAGGAAGACCATTCCTTTTGTGTGTGTGTGTGTGTGCAGACCATCGCTGTATTTCTTTATGGAGGGCAACCGTTGACAACCCATGTTCTTTAGATTTGTCAGTGCCATTGCTGACCTTCTTTATGAACTTGTTGCTCCCTCTGCAGCACAATGTGAGCCTTGTGGTGCGGTTGTGGACAGAGCCTTAGTTTGATGTTGGAATGACTAGATGGCTCTTTCCCATGTAGCATCTCTTTCTGGATTTCCTGGTAAATCAAAGAATTGTGTTCTCGAGGCAGTTATTCAGAATATGCCACAGTCTGCAATCTTGTGGAATTTGCCCCTTTTGACAGCCAACATTCCGGGGGCATTCCTGGTGTACTGTACAGCAATGTACCAACCAGTGGTGATGGCAAAAGTTATGCCAGCGCTCGTGTCTTCCATTCACGGCCAATTTTCCGGTTGTAAATTCTTTGTTCATTTCTGACGAGTGTTACTGTATGCTGAGGCTTGTTCTCAACTGTAACTGCTCCCATTATGTCCTGTGTATGGTGAAGTGAGGAGGGATTTGGGGTGCATTTACTCACTCTGGGTGAACAAATACGATTTACAGATTTCCTATTTTCTATCACCCTTTGTGCAATCAGGCATCCTCACTGTAGGCATTCACGTCTTACATATTACAGCACAAATATGGCTATTCTGAACTCATGATATCCACATTCATGTTGGCTTCCTCGAAAGGTCATTTGCTTTTCTGTGACTTCTGTTGGTGCATGCTTGGAGTAGGCATTTCTGTTCTGCTTGGAGTAGGCATTTCCTGGCCTCCCATACTTTGGGGTCACTGTTAGTTGTTTTTTTCTTATTAGCAACTGATTAAAGGGAAACTGGAGGTCATTCCAAAAATATTAGGTTAAAAATGTTCCAACATGCTTTTTGAAGTGATCCGCATGGTATTTTTTGTGCTTTGTTTATATTTTCTTGACCTTCACAAGTATTTAAAGAATACCGTGCATATGCACTGAGATCACATAGCGGTTCTCCAGCCATGCACCTGGTCCACACGGTACATATTCTACTCTATACCAACATCCTCAACAGAGGTTATTTGTGTCTTGATGGCTTCTCTAGCGGTTCCTTGCACAGTAATCTTTATTATTGAGGCTTAATCTCATCTAGGAATTCACTTCCATTTGTTTGAAGCACCAGAAATACACACATCTCTTGGGAATATGTTTACAAACTACCTGCCACTGGTTCTGAGACTGACTTCTTAATGGGGTCTGTTTTTTGAGGTTGAGATGGAGCAGCAGAGGGAAAGAGAAGAGAGTTAGGTAGGGGGGAGAGATAAAAAGAAAGACGGCAGAGGCACTGGATCAATAAAAGTGATCGGGTTTCTCCTCTGCGCTCTCCTGTTTCTCTGGGTGACCTCTGCGAGGCGCTGATCACATTCTGCCGCAGAGCGCTCACTTTGACAGAGCCTCGGGTGCACCCCTGCCCCCACTGAAATCCCATCCACACTGCCTCTCCTCTCCTCCATTTCTCCGTTACTCCCCATGCTAAAGACCAGCCCTCCCTGCAGCACTCGCCACAAACATCAGCTCAGCAACAGAGGGAGCCTTGGGTTCCTTACCTTGGTCAAACAACCAGACCAGAATTATTGGGAAGGACGGGCCTCAATTTTTTTAGGGGGGGGGGGGGCACATATTGGATATTGTGTTTTCACAAACCACAGCCGGTAGTAGGCTATAGCCTAGTCTATGCATTCATGTCGGCATTAAGGATGTCTTAAACACAGCGAAACGCAGCTCTCAATAAACATTGTAGGTGCGTCCCAATATTTTTCACTACTGAAGGGCAACAGGGGGGTGAAGAGCCTCAGGAAATGTATGTCCTCACGGACCCAGAGGCGAGGGGCATGCGGTTCCTCATCACGCTCCTGGATTCTGCACACCTTCAGACATCCCTGGTGGGGGTCTCAGATGAACAGTATTCCTGGTCAGCCAATGACCCCCTCTCAGTCCCTGACTGCTGGGGGTCAGGCCCACGGAACATGCTGTCTGCGACATGCTTGGCCTGGAAGTGTGTCCAACACCAAGCCCAGAGCCTGAATCAGTGGCACTGAAGGGCCGCGAGGAGTGTGGGGACCAACACAATGCCTAACACGGCTAGTATAAACAGAAAAGTATTAGTACAAACTAATATGATTTCTGTATAGAAACGGCAGCAATCTGCCTATAACAATAAATACAAGTGTGTCCAGCGCCAAGTCAAGAGCCCGAAACAGTGTCACTGAAGGGCCGCAAGAGGGCGCGGAAGCCCCGAGTAGCATGTGTCTACTGACACAGTGGCTACTTCCGGCTTAATTATTTATTTAATATTATTATCTGTTGTTGTTACTGTTGTTAATGTTGCTGTGCAACTAACAATGGAACCAACGCACTGCCTAATACGGCTAGAATGAACAGAAAGGTATTAGTATAAACTAATATAACTTCTGTACTTCTACCTTCCGTGAGAGGGCGCGGAAGCCCTAGATAGCGTGTGTCTACTGACACAGAGGCTACTTCCAGCTTAATTATGTATTTATTCTTACTCATTTTCATTTGTTGTTGTTACTGTTAGTTGTTTTTGCTGTGCAACTAACAAGAGAACCAACGCACTGCATAATATGGCTAGTATGAAAAGAAAGGTATTAGTATAAACAAATATAACTTTCATACAAAAACGGCAGTCATCTGCCTACAACACAATACAAGCGTATTCAGCACCAAGCCAAGAGCCCGAATCAGTAGCACTGAAGGGCCACCAGAGGGTGCTGAAACCTCAGGTAACCTCAAGGAGGCAAAAAGAGGTCGGCGGCGTACAAGCGCAATATTTATGGCGTGACGTGGGTCCGCCCGTAGTGGTGGTTAATTTGCTATTCAGTCTCCTAGCAGCTCCTTCTCTTGGCGAGGATAACCCATACCGTGGCGTGTTGACCAATAGAACTAACCATTTTGAGACGGGTGTGTGCGGGTTGGACCCGTAATGCACGACTCAGAACACTGACGTAATAATAAACGCCCGCAAGGGCTTTATTATGGGGAAATCCAAAAACGTAGTCACACAAGCAAAGTCCAAAAACCAATAAATCCAGCCAGACCAAAGATACAGTACCGAGGGAGAAGGCAGTCTCGAAGTCGGTATCCATGCAAGAGTTTGTTAACCAGAGTAGCTGTCAGCGGAGCAGAAGTACAAAACAGGGAAAAAGCAAAGTTCGTAGTCATGGGGCGTAGCAGGAGTCAGACCGAAGTCCTATCCGCGGGGCAGAGGTACAAACAGACAGCAGGCAAAACTCGTGGTCAAAAACAGGCAGTGGAAACAATAGGCAGGCAGTAACGATGGTCAATAAACAGGCTAGATCAATAACGGTGGTCAAAACAATGGAAAAACGCTCAAGAGTGACAATAGTAAACTATGGCAACAATTTTGCAACAAACAGACATGAACACTGAGCTTAAATGCAGGTGTAGACAGGTGCAAACATTTAGCTTGAGAGCAGCAGGAAATTCACAACAGCTTGAGAAAATGAGACACGTAACGAGGCAATTAGTAAATCGTTAGTAGTTAACCTATCCTGACCTAGCGTTAGTAAATTAGTAATCAACATGCACGAGAAACGTAAGGTAAACATGAACACATGGTTAGATAGTTAGTATTACCCAATCCTGATCTAATGTTAGTATATTAGTAACTAGCATGAGTGACAGCAAGAGAAGAAACAGCATGAACGCAAGGCTGCGGAAAAACATGGAAATATGTATGCAAACAATGAACTGCATCGTAACATAAACAGAAAATAAACTGTGACAAACACTAAACATGAAACATGGCATAAATATGACAGAAACGTAACACATTTGGTACATTCAAACACAAAGCAAACGATAACGAGCCAAACCTCCATTGTGTTAATAAGCTTAAGGAAAAAATTATGAGTTAAACACATGTGTTCAACAACCTAGGAGCCAATTAGGAGCCTCTTGATTCACTTCACTCTTTAAATTGATCAGTTAAAATGCATAATTTTGTAACCTCTTTTTATGTAATTGTTGCAATATAGCACAATAAGCACAACGTGAACATGGGGAGTTTATTCTATATGGCATGCATAGCTATTTCTGACATAATGTGGCTTAAGAGGGTGAATAATTCCTCTAAACATGAAAAACACCCAATTAAGAAAAATTAACAGCTTGTTAAAATTCTGGGATTACAACTGTGGTTGCAACAAAAAACAGCATACACAGGGGGGCCCCAGGACCGGTTTGGGAACTCCTGGTCTAGTCTAATACAATTTGAGCATGCAACGTTCCGATAGGTTAAAAGAAAAAAAGCATTCTTTCCGTGATTGGCCGAATGAAGCCATTACATGCATTTTAGCTTACTCGTAGGCTATGTGTAGGCTACACATACCAGCCAAAAACTTAATTTGACTTTTTTGAAACTCAAGCACTTGTTACTGTTGCTACAGCCCAGGGTATTTTCCGTCCCTAAGTGACTACTGGAAGGCAGCCGTTTAAATACATTTAAATGGGAAGATACATGTTATTCTGAAAATCTGCGCACAAGTACTGCTATTTAACTGAACAAAACAAAGACCCTCCGTGTGCACAAGGGCAATCCTTCTAAGCTACTTTTTGCAGCCTTGGAGGCAGTAGCTGCCTTCCAGTAGTCACTGAGGGAAGGAAAGTAGGCTACCTTGCGCGTTTCTACAGTTGTTATTTCATTCATTTCACATGCACTCGGCTACTGTGTAGGCCTATGAGATCTATTAATTTAATAAATAGCGTTTTTTAAAACATTCCGTGATTTCTGCCACTAATGTTTTCGGTTTTCTGTGATTTTTGACAACTTTGCCGTGTTTCTTTATCCAATAGGCTGTTTTCTGTGACAAACACCCGGCCTTAACAGACATGACAGCAACCAATTTAGCAACTGCACTCAAGACTATAGTGTAGGAATTCTGTCCTTTGTAAAGTAAAACTCGTAGTTCCAAAGTTTAGGTCAATAGCAATTTAATTACAATGCAAAAAATGTCTTCATTACAGTATACAAGATACCGGGTAATAGCAAGGCAGTTCAATCACAAAATAGTGTTGTGTGGAGTATAGGCTTTTTATAACCCAAACCTGAAATAAAATGCTGACATAGAATGCAGGTTCCTGTCCCTGATTGGGTGACAGGCAAACAAATGGACATTGTATGTGGTGTGGCAGGGAACCAAATGATTATTGTCACCTAGGTAAGCTGGCTAACTCCCGTCTCACACCCCAAAAAAATGCAAAAACCATGACATATAGGCTCAGGCTGTGTCCCGTCCTGACCGCTGTCTCAGGCTTTTCTATCTAAAAAAAAAAAGAAAGAATAGAAATCGTGATGAAAATGCCCACGGTGAAAATGGTATTTATCAGGTAGCCTATAACGTTAGCCAGCCTAGAATAGCCGTCTGATTTTTACCACAGGCTATGGGCTAGCTAGTTAACACACCAGATTAATGAAAGCAGGGGAACATACAAGCTGTTAAATTAAAGGTGCAGTAGGCAAGATTTTTCGATATAATTTTTGCTAAATTATTAAATTTACTCATTATATTCCAGCAGCTATCAATAAATCAAGTGTTCTGGAAAAAAAAAAAAAAAGGTTTTAGTGAGTGTCCTGGGCTCTGTATTACGCTGTAAAAAAAACTCACATTGGCCCCGTTTTACAAAAACCAACCAATCAGGGCAAGCTATAGCTACCAATCAGGGCAACTGTCTACAAGCAAAAGATCCTCCCCATAGAATAAACCGATTTCTGTCTGCCTGTCTCCGCGCATGCACTGGAGCATCATTTGGTGGGAGGGGCTTAGGAGAGAGATCGGAGGGAGGAGAGCAAAAGGGGGAAGTCTTTTTGCCTTGTATATTTTCAAACTTGCCTACTGCAGCTTTAACTTGGCTGGCTATGGCTCGTCATTATGTTTAGTCTACCTCATTTTCTTTCTAGTTCTTATCATTACAGTGAACTAGGAAATATCGCTATCTTTCCTGGTAACTGCCTGCTGACGTCCAAAATCACAGACAGCCATTGAATCGGATCCCTGTAACCCCCCTTTCTTTGAGGCCCGCTTCGTTTTGGCAGGGATTTTCCGTGACCACGCGGAAATAATAACGTAACCGCATTGCAACTCTTTTGTTTGTTTTTTTCCCTCTTTGTCATGCAAATATTTACAGGTAAATGGCTGCATTGTTGCAAAAGCTCAGCAATAAGATGACTGACTTAAAATGACAAACCATTTTTTGTTTCAGATTTTAGTAAGTAGGCTAGTGTATTTTGCACTTTTTTAAAGAATTTACTAGGTGGGTTAAGTACCCAGAACACGAAATGTGAAAAACAAATAAAAATATTTTGTTGAGGTACTTGATGAAATACAAAATGGCGTGTGCTATAATGCAAGGGTCTTGCTGAGATAATTAATATATGTCATATACATATTTAATGAGTGTAAGTCAATTTTAAACACAGTGTAGACAGGAATCAGCCTGTGGCAGGGGCAGTGGTATTCAGGGTCCCAAACCATAATGACAGGTCATAAAACACACTCCAGGCAAGCAGGAAAATGTTGTTTCTGTAACCCTCAATCCATTAGTCAGGTCTGACTGCACTGTATAATCTTTAAGAGGGCTGAAACACCTGTTGGTTGCAGTATGTTAGGATCTGAAATTACAGGGGAATGTGGAATGTGCTTCAGGTTCACATATACACAAGCACACACCTTGAAGTGTCTGATTCTGTCTCTGTATGTCATCACTGCTCATGGGGTAAATATTAGATTTATGTCTTTGTTTTAGCCTTTGCTGTTCTACTTGAAATACTGTATGTTATTAAGTTATTCCTGTCTGACACCTGACAGGTAATAAACCCTTGCTATAGGAGTGATACAATTATAAACACAAAACTTAACCAATCAGCAAACCCCCCAATTACTGCTGTAACTGTATAGTAAATATCATGATTAATCTGTTGAATCACTTCAGATTGTGTTGGCAAGTGGCAACAATATTAATCATTACACTTTCCGCTTCTGTACCAGTAAAACAGTCAAGGGACTATTTATGCTGAAAGCAATACGCTAAAAAATCTTCAAACACCTTATTCAAAGCCCAAAGTATGCATGTACACTGTTGCAGCATTCTTGTACATAACTGTTGCCATAATCACTGGTGTATGCAAGTATACTGTATGTATGCTTGTGTGTGTGAGTGTGTGCACATGTGTGTGTGAAATGTCTATATTCTACCACCTGCTAGAACTTGTTTTCCCTCTGTGTTTTCCCCCACTGGCTGACTACAACAGCTAACACAAAGCTTGTGCTCATAGTTCATAGTAGCTACATGGTCACAGGTGTTCTGTACAGCCACACACACACACACACACATTCTGTGAAATGATGGAATATTTGGCACATTTTGCTGTGGATAAATATAGACTGATGCAGAACATTACCTTGAGTCAATAAATAAAGTCTAGAATCTGTACATTTTTACCCTTGAACGTGACAAACCTTATAAAGGTAAAATATCAATCAGTGCTTCAGTACTAATGATGCTGCATGGTTCCTTTTGAGAGGAAAGCAAGCTTGAAAAAGGAATGTATCTCAACTACTAGCAAATGCCTTCCATCTGTAGACATGAGCAGTGAGTTTCCATGGGTGGGGGAGAGTTTCATAGTTCTGAGTCCATTTTCTTTAGCGTAATTACTCCTGCTAATCACAGAATTTTGTAGCAGTGTTTCCGTTCACTTTCTCCCACGCTAGCCCACATTATAAAGAAAGGGAGAAAAAGAGGAAGAGACAGAAGGACATAGGGGAGAGGCTGAGATAGAAAGAGAGAGAAATGGAGTAATAGGGAGAATAGAGGTCTAAAGAGGAGCTCTAGACAGAGAGAATGAGAGACAGATAGATGCTGAGAATGATAACGAGGGAGACAAAAAGGGCAACAGAAAGTAAGAGAGATGTAATAATGAGATAGAGACAGAGAGTATCGAACAAGAGGGAGAGACATAGAGAAATCGAAACATAGGGACTGTTTGTGCTTGACAAAGGAAGTCTCTGTCAGTCTATGGCATCTGGTTTTGACCCTTCCCACCACTACCACCACAGGCCTTCAGTTTGTGGGGGTAAAAAGAGCCTTGGGGTGAAAAGTTCTATGGGGGCTGGGGTGGAGTGCAACAAGGGGGCTGGGGAAAGTGGCGTAAGTCTTTGGAAGAGGGGATAGAGGGATTTGGCGATGTAGGCAAATCATTTGAGGAAAGGCCAGAACAGCAGTAATAAAAACAAACACGCCCATTCATAAACACGTTATAAGGCTCAGCTTGTAAACTTAAAGCACAGCGTGGATTTCTGGATTTATAAAATAAAATAAAACTTAAGTGTACAGGTGCTTTCGGTTTATTTTGGTCATAAGACGCCTGTTGGAGCCCTTTATTGCTTTTATAACCAGTTTTATAAGCATCAGGCTACAATTAGCATCAAAAGCAACTGTTGAAGAGAGAATGCAACTCTCTCTGAGAACGCCTCCCTGCCACTACTGTGCTGATATTGATATTAAGTCATTTTTAGTATATAATATCATGAAAGGAGATATTTACTATATATTTAACTCTATATTTTAACCATTTTAGTTTATATTTACTATGATTACATATTTATGTCCACATGAATCCACAATGGGCTGGTCCTGAATCCACTTCTGTGAACATTACACCACTTGCTCCAGGAATCTGCTAACTGCTGAGTGTGTGGTTATTCTTGCCACTAACACCAGATGTTGTTTCTAAACGCACAATCATAGCATAATTTTACAGCTTTGCCACTTAGTGCTGCCTCTGCAATGCAAAGAATAAGAAATTCTCTTTCCTGGCAGATGGCTGTACAGGTGCCGTGGTCTTTTCACTGTTTCCCTTCCTGTCTTCGCTCAAAGAAAGTAGCAGCAGAAGGGCATCACCAGATGAACAGTATAGCAGGGAACATTCAGCCCGCTGGCTGTGTAGGTAGAGAGAGCAAGGGCCTGACTCAGCAGCATGCCCAGAAAAAGCACATGACTTCAGCTCCAGGCTCATTTAACACCAGGCAGAGGTAGGTGATTCACCACCTCTTTACCTACTGCAGTCAGACAGCCCACCGGGTTCATCCACTCAAAGACAAACGCAATAGGCTTTGGCCTGTGTTCAATCAACATTTGTCCTTAACCTTCTAGGATTTCTAGTTAATGCAAGCATTCTACTTTTTCTTCACAAACTTAGTTTAGTGAGTTAGTTTATCGCCGATCTGTGAAGAAAAATAAAGTCTTGCTAAAATTATTTATTCGTAAGTCAAATTTAAGGTCAAATGTTGACTAAATCGTAGGTGCATATACTATGTATACTTGGCCATATTCTATGTGTGCTGTGTTTTAAAGATACATTTTTAGTATGTGATTACTGATTACTTCTTTGGGCAGTGATGTTTGCGCCATCAATGCAAAGGAAATGCACATATGAGTATTACATCCGAACAAGAGCTACAAAACCTTTCTGGGGAAAGTGTAAAAAAATCCAAGGAGGTTTCATTTAATGCATTAAAACCATTTGTTTGATTAATGAACAGATGGACTTGCCAACAGCAACAACCATGCTGCATGTCAAGGGAATATGTCACTTCATATTCTTCTGATGCCCTTATTATTTTGTTACCTAGAAGAACTGCAGAACCTCCCCACCTATTCTAAACAAACTTTAATCTGGACTCTCGCCACATCAATTTTGGGAAGTCTAAATGGCTTCTCAGTCCCCTCCCTCCCCACTGTGACGGTTCTCCATAAGTCTACAGTCTACCTGAAACTCATTATTTCCTGCCATTGATATAAGCAAATGTAAATTTTGGAAAGGTTTCAGCATCTTCACTTAGAGTGAACCATAAGATGTTTACTGATAGTGGTGATGTCATGGAAAATGGCCAGGCTTTCACAGTGCTTGGGGCACGTCAGGTATAGAAACTCCACTCCTGGGCTTGAGTGCCCGCTCTAAACCCAGCTCCATATGTGCTAATGAACAGCAGGCTTAGAACTGGGGTCATGCCTGGGGGGTTATTCCATCATATACAAACAGGCTTATTCCCCCTCTTTCTGCTGGGCCTGTTCCCATGGGCAACTCTTCAAAGGGCAAAATTGGAGGATGGCTGGGGGGGGGAAGCATCGTTCCATCTGCCACTAGGCCAGCCTGAGTGCACCAGCTCTGTAAAGTCACCCTTGGGTCACGAGTGTTCTTGCCTAGATTCGGCACCTCAGATCTGATCCGGGCAACTTCAGTCCTGCAGAATTTCAGTGGGGTCCTCTATGACTCTAGAGATTATTCTGATTTAATATGCCTTAAGAATGGGGAAACAGGCAGATTTTACTTTGGCACCAAAATAATGATTAGTGAAGATAATGAAAATATGAGGTGCGGTTAGAACCAAACTTTGAGCCCCTGATGTTCTGCTCTGAGCTCTAGCGTACTGTGTTCACGGGCTCTCAGACTGGAGACACACTTGACAGTGTAGCAGATTGAGATATGGTGAATGAACTTCAACATCATGAACTACAATTTAGTCCCGAATGACTATGTTATATTGCCACTCCTCATTTAAGTATTGCAATTTTTCACAATATTAAACAATATACTGGTATGCAAATCCATCTGTTTACAGAGATGAACACTGAAGAAAAAGACTATCACAGCATCCTACTCATACTCCTGTAACTTCTCCCGTAGATGTAAACCCACGGTTTTCTTCAGTCACACCACCGCCTTCGCTGAGTCCCTTATCCACTGCCTTCACGGATGTTCTCTTGCCCATGTCCCCCACTGACGACGGAGCCCCCACCACCAAACCCAGCTTTCCAGAGTTCATCGATCAAGGGCTCAATGAGAAGCTCATACCCATGTACTGCTCCATCCTGGCAGCTGTGGTCCTGGGTGTCCTGGCCTTCATCATTTTCAAGAGGTGAGGAACACAGTTGCAGAGGTGGCAAGGACACAAAGATACTGGGACACTATATGATCGAAAGGATTGAAAAAATGATACACACACACACACGTGCTCACATGCACGTGCGCATACACACACACATATTCTCGAGCATGGTGCTCTGGCATTGTTCCTCAAGTTTTCCAATTTAATGGAAACAAGCTTAGTTTCTGTCTGTTATTTTCACAGAATGCACAGTTACCATAGTGGTATCAAGTGTTCAGGCACAGATTACATTTTAAAGCTTGTTGGCAATTGCTTTACTTTGAAAAATAAAATAAGATCAATTATGTAACTAAAAGAGGAGCAGTATTATTGGACAAGTGGGTAGTGGAACAAGAAAAATAGGCAAGACTTTCATTGGTTCAAGAAAAACATTATTCTGATTCCAGGCTCCTCAATGTAATAGTTATATTTATTAAATTTTAAGTCATGTTTTACCAACCCAAAGACACTGTATGCTTGGTTCTGTGTTTAAAAAAAATATATACATTGTGTAAACTGCTCTATCCTCTATATACTGTCTTATTAATACATATCTTGTGTGGTTGTTAAATCAAATTCATTCTGTTCTGATAGAACAGTTTGGTGAGCAACACAGCCTGGGGCAATAGAGACTGGGACCAGGAGCAGTTTTATGAAATATTCAGGCACCTTATTGGAGGACATTACATTGACCCAGTTTCACCACAAACACTGAACAGTTCCTATAGGTTTATAAATAACCGTCAGATACCACTGGAGTTATCCTTTGAACTCATTGCCACCACCCAAAAACCAAGCAGCGTGCAGTATATATTCACGTTTGTCTAAATAGCGTTCAGCAGCCTGATGGTTAACCATTTTAAATGTAAGATGAAGCACAGTGGCTCCAGATGGCCTAAATGATGAGGTGCTCATTTTGACTCAGTGGGACAGTGGTAGGTGTGGCAGCGCACTGTCTTGAATACAGACCGACTTGTTTCCCCTTGTGTGTGACTTACATAGTCCAAAATTCAGCGGTTTGTTCATGATGAGACCTGCGCAGTGTGGGTGGGGTAGCCCTTGGTGTTGTATTTTTTTAGGTAGCGACAGATTTTAAAAAGCCTTCCTTCTGTGCCTTCTCTCCATTCGCACGAAACAGGTGGAACAGTTACAAGCAGAGCAAGCAGGGTGCCAACAACCGCACTGTGAACCAGCAGACTCCATCGCCAGAGGGGGAGAAGCTACATAGTGACAGTGGCATTTCTGTGGACAGCCAAAGCCTACAGGAGCAGCAACAGCAGCAGCAGCAGACGCAGGCACAGACAGGTAAACACTCACGCTCTTACTTGGGCCACAATGTGCCATGCAAACAGGCCAGGGCTTGCTGTGGAAACCCAACTTTTAACAACAAAATGTCACTCTTTATACAGTTTGTCTCTAAAATATGCCACAGACGCATGAACAGAGCCGATTGAGCAGATTTCCATCATTCTCTTGTGTGACGTACAGAAAGTGCTGCATGGAGTTTGACTGGGGACTTTAAACTAGGCAGAAGCTGAGCATTGTGGGAATGTTGGATGAAGAACTGATATGGTCAGGCTGGGGTCCTGGGATTGTAGGAAGTTTGAAATTACTCGGTACATTGAAACGCCTGGGCAGATTTTCACTTTTACACCATTAAGGCATGTACAGTGCCTTGCATAAGTATTCACCCCCCTTGGACGTTTGCAGATTTTGGAGTGTCACAACCTGGAATAAAAATGTATTTAGTTGGGATTTTTACCATTTGATTTTCACAACATACTTAACGCTGAAGGTGCAAAATATTATGATTGTCAATTAAATAACAAACAAAAAAACACATTTGTTTGTTGCATAAGTGTTCACCCACTTATGCAGTCAATACTTGGTAGAACCACCTTTGGCTGCAATTACAGCTATGAGTCTTTTGGGGCTAGTGTCCCCAGCTTTGCACATACTGCCCTTTTTTCCCATTCTTCTTGGCAAAATAGCTCAAGCTCTGTCAGGTTGGATGGGGATCATTGGGGAACAGCAATTTTCAAGTCTTGCCACAGATTCTCAATTGGGTTGAGGCCAGGGCTTTGACTGGACCACTCCAAGATGTTCAGGTTTTTTGTTTTAAACCACTCCCGTGTAGCTTTGGTTGTGTGTTTTTTCCTCTAGAATTGCCCTGTATTTGGCTTCATCCATCTTGTTATCATTCTTGAACAGTTTCCCAGTCCCTGCTGATGAAAAGCATCCCCACAACATGATGCTTTCACCACCATGCTTCCACCACCATGTTTCATGGTGGGGATGCTGTTCTCAGGCTGATGATAGATTTTTTGGTTTTTGTGCACACACAGTTTTTTGCATTAAAAAAAAAAAAAAGTTAACTTTTTTTTTTGTTTTGTGTGTTCTTTTCATGCCTTTTTTTTTCAAACTCCAATGGGGGGGGGATGGGGTTTTTCTTCAGCAATGGCCCCTTGGCCCCATGAAGCCCAGCTTTCCCGACTAATATTGAGCGGTTTCTTCTCCCTCAACTGTGGATTCTTCAGCTCTCTTTTCTCTCGTTACCATTCTTTTTTACTTCTTTTCTTTTTGCCCTGCTTACCCTACCACTAAGTTTTAAGTTGTTTTTATTATCTCAACTTTTATCCATTGGTACTTCTCTAGAACTTTATTATGGACTTGTGTTGATAGCTTCTTGGTCTTCATGATGCTGTTTGCATAGATTCGTTCTCTAACAAACTCTGGGGCTTTCCAGAAACAGGTGTATTTATTTGGAGACCATGTGACACTTTAATTACACTGTCACACAGGAGGACTCTATTCAACGAATTAAGTGATTTCTGAATGAAATTGGTTGCACCAAAGCATATTTACGGGTTTTGCAGCAAAGGACTTTTCAGTTTTTTATTTGTAAATCCTTTAAAAATATGTAGATTTCTTTTCCACTTTGACATTATAGAATATTTTCTGTAGATCAGTGACCTAAAATGCCAACTAAATAAATTTTAATTCCTGATTGTAACACTAAAAAATCTGCTGGGTGAATACTTATGCAAGGCACAGTATGTGGCTCACATACACTGTTACGGCGAAGGACTGTACTTATACAATATGTGCCACAATGTCCAATATGCATGTTGTATTTACTTGGGTGTTAAATGTCTGTATTAATGTTCCTCTGCCAAAATATGACCCTGGCTCAATTGTTCAAATTGATTAATTAATTAATTAATTAATAAACAAATTCATCAATTTGATAGATCGATGCATTTATTATTTTAAAAACATCCATCCAAAATAAAACATTTAAAAATTAAGAAATCGTTATGTTAGTGTGGAAATCTATGGAACTATGTTTGGGTTTCTTGGTAGACTAAAGTAAGGTAAGTCAAAGATGCTGTTGGTTTACATAGGTTAAACCCTGCTCTATGACAGGGGGGCTTCTAGATCCATGTTGTTGTATTAATTCCACTTGTGGTGAGATAACCGATGCCGCAACCTGTCAGCACATCTCAGGCCCTGACTGAAGCATGGCTGATATAAGATTTTAAGAGGGATAGCTTATAGAACGTTCTTAATTACATCAATTACAGGGTAATTAGGGTAGAGAAAAACACTTTCCCTTGTGGCTTTTGGTTTATTATGAAACTATGAAATACTGCCATATGCTGCTGTCTATGCGCAAGATTATTTCATGATGTGAGCAGTCAGTATAACTGAACATTAAAGGGCAACCTTATGTCTAGAATGTTCAAAATTGATACCCAAAACTATTGCAACAAATGAAACCTAATCATATTGTTTTTGGCCTAAATTCCATCATGGAAACCTTAAATCTGTTAAGTAATGTGAGGTTCAATTCAATGGAGAAATTGTCTTATTCTAAGATTTTAGACTGTACTGTAGTCTCATGAATTACATTAAATATGTTTACTAAACATAGGGCAAATAATTTTTCAACGAGGGTAACCCTTTTAGTTATGTAGCTACAAGTAATTATATTTCTGCCAATCTCTGCCTTTCCTGTCTGACTGAAATATTACCAAATGATGAGTTTGGAAATTACAGTTTGTGAAATTTGTTTCTACTAAAAATCCTGAAATCTGATTGGTTATATCAAGTTTTGGCCAGTGTTGATTTGGCTTGAATTGCCACAGGGCATCTAATATCAAACTAGTCAGGCTCATATTATCAAACGTTTTTGAGCCTGACAAGTGAGGCTACTGCTAGTGCCAATGTCACTTAATAATTGTGTTATTAGTTAAATCTGCTGTGAGTGATTAATCCACTAAATTCAATGGTCCCCAATTAAGGAAACTAATCTCTCCTTGCTTCTCCAGAGGTGACATCACATTCTTTAGCAGATGTTCACATGCTAACTCACATGGCTGACCTCCGTTAAATTCACTCTACTCTGTAGCAATCTCAGCCGACTGATAGGCATCCGTTTTATTAGCCTCACGTTGGGCGAGTAAAGGGATTGACTCTGCTACAAGTCACAGCCACTCTGCACAACAGTGAGCCAAGGGTGCCATATTGTTTTTTAAACATACTATAATGTAATGCCATAATACAGAGATCTAGTTGGGACTGGTTGGGACTCCTGACAAAACGTTGAATTGACAGCGAGGAGGTGGACGAACTGTCATCAATTCCTTCTGAAATATAACATTTTATTGAGAACATTGGATTGTCAGCTCTACACTGAGAGAATTGCTGACATTACAAGTGAAAGTGAGAGGGTCAAAAGTTGGGCTGGGTGGGAGGAGGGCTTGGGGCTTTTGTGCGCCCCTGCTCTGAGCTAAAGACCAGTGATCTCCAGCTAAGGGAACTAATCATACTCTTATTGCTCCTCCAGGGGTGATACTACATTCTGTAGTGAACATTAACATGCTAATGTGTCTGGACTGCGTTCACTACGCCAAAGGTCATTAAGTACAGCAAAAGATACAAAAGAATTGGGCGTTGTTCCAAATGATGCCATGATGTTACTTGAAATTCTTGCTGGTCACTGCTGCAATCACATGAAACCATCAATAAACCCATTACAGATCATCTAGACAGACTCTCTTGCATGTCTAACTGCCACATTTTTCATGCATTTCATCATAGCCACCCAATAATGTAACAAATTTAAAAGGAGGCTTTTAAAATCCAAACAATAACATTTTAATACAGTATAATCTTGGATATCCGACCCTTTTGGCAGGGGAAGTATGTCGGATACATGGAAATTTGTATGAATGAATAGAATGTAAAACAAGCAGCTTGTGTATGTCATTTATATCAGATTTAAATCTGTGCCAGTTTTTTATGTCACAATGGCCTTTAATATGTCAAAATCCTGTTATATCCCATTTCCGGAGTCTGGCCACTCCCTTCTCCAAAAGAGAAAGGATTTCTGATTTTCTCTCATCGGAGAACATAAGCCCTTTTCTTTCACTGAAAACTGTTTTATGTTCAGTGTACTGTATCTCCAATCACTGTATTTTTTTGTTTAGTCTGTGAATGATAACATTAATAAACCATGTTTCTTTTTGCTTTTGTAATAGCAGGAATATTTTAAGCAGTTTTTTTTCCATAATCAATTCAACCTTGAAAAAGGGAGTTTCAATGGGGCTTTTCTCATAGATAAATAAAGGATAAATACCAATAAATTTAAAAACTATATAGTATGGCAAATGCATTGACATCTAAGTGATGTTGGAGGATCTGGTATGTCGAATGTATGGGGGTCGGATGTACTGGATACTACACTTTAAATGGTGGAACTTTAAATGTCTACCAGGCATAATTATTTACCACCACCCCCGGTCTTAATCACCCAGAGTGGGCTGACAATTGTCAGTTGGAAAGAGCTACCTGCTGCATAACAGCAAAAACCCTTATCCAACATTATATTCATTCTTTCCCTACTTTCGGTGGTCCTCTTTCAACATGAAAGCTGTCCCTGTTTCTCCACCCTGATGTAAATGTGATGCTTGCTTGGGAGCTGGATATTGCTTAAGGCACATGGGACCTTGTGATTTGAAGGCTCAAGGATTGATTGCTCTGAAGAACGGGGTGGATTAGAGTGATTTTTTTTCTCTTGTGCTGTGAAGAGAGGCCAGTGTGAAGGGATGCGTGGGTTTCTGCGCTTGAGTCTCGACGCAGAAGAGGAATGCCTCTTCCCTGAGGAAAATTGCATGGTGGCCTCAGTAACGCAACTTTAAGAACTTCAAAACAAGCTCCAAACAACAAGCGAAAAGGGAAAATTGCATTTACTCACGCCCCACTGCATTGCTGGTGCTCAGAACAGTTTGTAGCATGCCCAAGAGAACCGGTTTGGAGTATTTTGACATTCAGCAATACACGTTGTTTTGTCAGGTAGGCGAACTGATAGTATGACTAAAACAGCATGTCACGCACGTTCCGCAAGACCCTCTTGTCTCTGCACTTGCGAGTCAAGGACTTCAATATTTTTGTTGATGATCCTTTGATTTTAAGTGCACTGTGTCAGTTTCTAACTGACACGATCACTAAGAATTTGACTGGGAGCATAAAACCTCCACTTGCCTAATGACAAATAATCTTACAAAGGTTCTCTGTTTGTCTTAGGGAGTCAGCTCAATATGTAGTATACAGTTTTTGATGTAAAAAAAAATACATATAATATATCAATATTGAAGATGTATTTATCAGATTTTTTTAATAGAGAGCAGATATCAAACTGTATGAACAAGAGTGCTGAGAACATGTCAGGGAACCAGTGAGGGCTCCATTGAGATAAATAGCACCCCTTGTGGGAAGATGCTGTAAACACAGAATATTGTGACACCCTGCTTCCTGCTTTTAAATTTGGAAACTTTCGCTGTTTTAAATCTAATTCCTGTAGATTTTGAAAGTCATTAAGTAGTGCTTGTAGGATATACAATGAGAGCCAACAGGATAAAACCATACAAAACCAAAAAATTAAGTTAGAAACAGAAATCTGCATGGGTTTAAACACAATTAACCATTCCCCTTTTTATTTTAAAGGAGTGAAAATATGGGATTCGCCTCTGTTTAACTAAAATCCATGACAACCTCACCCAGTCTACAGCATCCAATGGTGTAGATATGGTAACTTTTGATGATTGTTTTTTCATCATTTGCTTTGAAATTCTTCTGACTAACCAATATTCCCTCTTCACCGATCACTAACCACATTTACATGTACACCATATTCCGAATAACAATCCTTATTCTGGTCATATTTTATTCCATTGTAGGCCATTGCACAATGTAAAATTATTTGAATACAGCAATGAAAACCTTTTTTGATGACGACGACTTTTTTTGACAATGACAACTTTTTTTGATGACGACGACTTTTTTTTTGACGACAACTTTTTTTGATGACGACGATTTTTTTTTTGACGACGGTCAGTCCAGAAGAGAGTGCTTCATGCTTGCCGCAACATTTTTACAGTAAACTAGCTGGCTGACTTCAACACCCAAGACACCTTGCGAATGCATACGCATTACACCGACCGTGTTATTCGGATTTCGCATATTCGGAATAAGGGCTTAACCGGGATTTTCCTTTTCAGAATAAGGTGTTTACATGAGCTGTATCGTAACGGGAATACTTGAGTATTCCGAATAATATCAGAATAATGATGTTCTTGTAAACGGTCATTGTTTCATTGTGAGGTAACTGATTAATGAAATTTGTGAGTATTGGTAAAACATGCATCTTGGGCACAGAGCTAATTCCCTTCATTCTTCCCTGCTCTCAGTAGTCGTGAAGGTGGATGGGGGACCCATCCTGGCTCTACCCCCCCACAAGCGTGAAGAGGTGGAGAAGTTGCTGAACAGGGGCTGTGGAAGCGAGGGGATGGGTGACGAGGAGGAGACGGACTGGTGCAACCTTGCAGGGCTTCTGGGCTATGAAGAAGAGCACATCGCCTCTTTCCGGCAGGAGGAACATCCAATTCGGGCTCTGCTTTCTGACTGGGCCAGCAAAGACTGTGCCAGTGTGGACGTACTCTGCACAGCCCTGCGCAAGATCAACCGGAATGACATTGCCCAGAGCCTGGCGCTTAATCCGAACGCCGAACCGACCGCCACATCAGCTGTGTGAAGGCCTGGTCAGGCTCTCCTCCCCATTACCACATTACCTGGTGGCAGGATCTTCTGCGATTGAGAGAGGATGCTTATTGGTAGGGGAGGTTCCTTGTGAAAGTCCGGTTGGTCGTGGGATTTTTCTTTCAAAGGGAACAGGTTTCTGATGAAGGATTGAGGAGAAAAAAAACCCTTCCCTCTGTTTCCTCCCAGCCCCCACCCTCTTTAGTGGAAGTTCATGTTCACATTCTCCACACTGACTCCCACTTCTTTTGATTGCCTGCGGTCTTCAGTTCATTATTCAATGTAACTATGCCCAACCCTCCCCCCCCCCCCCCTTCCCCCATCCTACCAGTCTCCCCCCAACACCAATGCTCCTTCAGATTTATGTTCCCCATGTGACCCATTGTCAGTATTCTCCTCTTAGTCCCTTTCCCTTTCACAAAGATAAACAGAAGCTGTATCTCCTCAAGGTTTACTATAGGCTTCATCTAAACTATTGCCACAGCCAGAGCCATAAAAATACTCCTGAAACCACCGCTGGTGGTGAGCCTCTCTTTCACGGTCTGTCACATCTTTTCATGAAAACCGCATCACTGTGGGAAAAGAGCCACACATTTGCTTTATGCAGTGAAAAAAAAGTGTGTTTCCCTCCGTCTTCATTCTATCTGTCCTATCTTTAGCTCCCTGATTTTGCTCACAAATTTTATTCTTTAGAGGAAAATCAGGGAACTGTTCATTTGTTACTCTAGCTTCCGTCCTCTTTTTAATCTGAACTGTCCTTAGTGCCTCCCTTTTGAAGTAAACCACAAAGATCTATACTAATCCATTGTATATTCTGTAAAATAAAGTATACCAATGTTTGTGATTATATACTAGAGTTCTATGGCTTGTGCCTGATTTTGCTGGCTTACAACAGCTTCCCACTCAGATTAGAGACTCAGTGAGTTGCCAGACATGAACAACTAACAGACCCAGCATGCAAAGGTTGAAGCACCTACTTTGGTTGGGTTATAACCACTTCTTCAGTGACAACAACACAGCATAGCAATGCTTGTCAACTCTTTCTTTCAAACTCACATATGAACAGGGACTAAATAATTTTTAGAATAGTTTGCACTTTTAAAGCAATTATTGCTTATTACATCATTAAAATTCCCCCTTTTTAGTTTTATGTTTTATTTTGTGGGTTTTATGTTACAAAGTTTGCACTGGAGTGGAGCTGTGTATGTTGAATTTGCATATGTGTGAGAGTGTGTAAATATGCACACTCTCACACAACCCCTGTCTCGGTAGGTTGGCTGGAAGGGGAGAAGGGTTTTCATCAAGCGGCTAAAAGTGGAAATGTGACACTGGCTGCTACACTTATCTGCATGACACAAGACATTGGTTCCAGGGTCCTTCACTCTGAACCTGAAAGGGAATGACAGGAAAGGAAACCTTGAACCTCTCCAGACGCAGCACTGAGACACACATAAATCTCTGTGCTCACTCCCAGCTGCAAAAGTGTGGCTGATGCAAAATGACTGTGCTGGTGGGAATAGAATGTAAAGAGAAACCATTGCCGTTACAAAAAGGTAACAGATATGACTCTGCACTGCAGGTATGCCTGTTATTACCTTGGGCTCCACTCCTTAACCATTAGCCTAATGTGTGCCAGGTGCAGTGTGGTTATAAATATGGAACGCATTACGGGATCATTTTTAACAGACAGATATTAAGCATGACTGGGTTTATTTTGAAGCGGTGTAAGCTTAATGCGGAACAAAGTAGATCTGTTATATTCTGCGAGCAGGAACTCATGAGGGCCACCTGAACGAAACTGGAAACGTGTGATCTGTTTCTCGGAAGGTATCCTATAGGCGTCACATTATTTACAACATCTTGTACTGCGGCCTGTCTTCTCACTGTAGCTACAGTAGCTATGTGCTGCCTCCTTAGCAAAGGACCAGACCACTTGCTTGTGAAGTATACTGATCCATATAAACACATGTCAAATGTAACACAATATACAGTAATAAAGGTATTAAAACATATTATGCTTCAGAATAAGGTTAGAAATTCAGGAGTATGTTCTCAGGGTTCCTCGTATGTGGCTTGACATTTATATTGTCTATTGTTTGGTTGTGTTGTAAATAAAATTATGGACAATTGGTATTACAAGCAGGAAGATAGGGGGCCTCGTTACAGGATGGTGAAGTGTGTAGTTGGGAAAACCCCTTTCTGCTGGAAATGTCTGAATTCCAGATAGTGTGAACTGAAGATGACTAGCTCGGGGATATATTGAAAGAGGTCCGCATAAAAGCATAGGGAGCCTAAATATTAATGTTACTCATTGTGTGAAATAACCACCTTAAAAAGAGGAGCTTAGCCATAGGATGCTGTTGATAGTATGTTGTAGTAACACCGTGTTAGATTCCACAGCATTGAGTTTTAACCCAGCTACTCATAAAGTCGTTTCCGTCCAACCTTGGATGAAAGCGTAGGTCGTGGGAAGAGTTTGCGAATGGACTGTGAGACTGGAGCAGGAGATCTTCTGAAATGGTAGAACTTTCACTGTGTTTCAGAAAATCGGCACTAGTGCCACTAGTCTGATTCCTACAGTCTAGTATTGTTTTAAAATTCAATGTGTATGAGAGAAACTATTTTGTGATCACTCCCTGTGAATCAGAAGGTTAAAAAGTGGGTTAATTCAATCTTCAAGGTAATGTCCACGGACCACGTGTCCAAGTTTATGTCCACTATAAAATCAAACAGGGTTGGTTCAGTAGACAATAGACATTTCAGTGCAAACAAAAGCAAGATTTCTGTCCTGCTAATGTTTACATGCCACTGACCACATGAAATGTTAGGAAGACAACCCACCTCCAAACCATGAACATGGCCTACTAAAACTATAAACTACACGAATGCAACTCTGGGCAGAATCAAGAGACCTTTACTGTGAGTGTTCCTAACAAAAAAGCTGTAGAATTTATGACCATTGTTATTCAATTTTTTCTCTTCATCTGATCCTCACAAGAAACTGGGTCTAGATCGTTCACAAATACAGGACTGAAAGCCGCAAAAAACATCTTTTTTACATTGCATCTGTACTCTGCAGTGTTATAAGGGGATCATTTCAGTGTTAGTTAGACTGCCATGTTGTCATTATCTGCTTTCTATTTTCTACAGTGCTCATTTTATTGACAGCCAAGACATGATGACCAGTTTGGCCAATTCAGAAACCCATTAGCAACTTATACACCACTGTACTTAGTGCACATGTGACCTGAAAGTGTTCAGAATATCCCACATATGTTCTGTTTTCTGCATATTCATTGGACAGCAGATGATAAACAGGTATACCACTTACTGTACATATGTATGTATTTTGTCAGACAATGTTATTCTTTTTCAATTGGTTCATTAATTATGCTGCACAAGAGTGTTCATTTCTGGTACAATAATACAAATGAATTAGCATACAATTACTTAATACATGCCTGAATATGTGTAAATACATATAGTGTCTCTAAATTAAGCTGAATTTCTCGTATTCATTATAAAAATGTTTTTGGATTTTTGTTATAATTATTATAACACTCAATAGTATTATCACTTAAATTGTGTACTTTTACAGGACCTGTTTGTAGCACTTATGTGTAAATATGTATTATGCATCACAAGTGCCTGGGAATCTCATGACAGGTGTTCTTTGATGTTTTCGTTTATGTAGTTTTTTTTTTAGTTTATTTTTTTTTTTATTTCAAATTGCTTGTGCTGTGGTCATAGTAGTCATAGCGATGTAAAATGTCAGACTCAACCCGCAGCATTCTCATTCCCCATAGCTCAGGAGCCAAGGATGACTGTGACACAAATCAATTCAACAGCCGTGCTCCAGCATCAACAAGAGCTCACTCCTCTTATGTTGGCTCAATGCTGATTGACTCAAAATGATAGACTGGATAGCTGATCGGATTTCAGTTTTGTCAAAAGACACGCCATATTTGTTTTGTATTGGTCTCTGCATATATACCTGAATATGTCTTTGTTTTCTGAGATCTGTCTACACTCTTGCCTTCAGAATTGTTTTGTCTGAACAGAATCCAAGGCTTTGAGTGAACTGAGAATTAGAGAATTCTTTTGGCAATTGTCCCAAAAAAAGAGAAGTTTCAATATGACCACAATGCACATTGTCCTTAAGATTTGATTAAAAAAACGTTTTATTTTTTACTTTTCTACTCAACATTATGGATCCAACTTCTGGCATTAACACATAGAAACACCTATTACACACTGAAAGAAATATAGAATAATTAATTGTATTATTCAAAGTTAAGGCCAAAGCTTTTAGCAGTTAGATTGGACCTATTTCAAAATTTACCACAACAGTATTCAAGCTTAAAATATGGCTTCTGAGAAGACTGCATAGGGATTGATTTACCCACAATGACAGATGAAGTAAAGAAAGATCTCCTATAGGAAAGATGTCTACACGCATACGTGACTTCATAATGTTTGATACTGTAATGTATACGCAGAAAATCAAGGAACTCATTTGTCACTGCAGTGTTTAATTGAAATGTAGTTTACAGTTAGTCCAGTTGACATATCAGATGACAGGGTTGGAGAAGGACCGAGGAGCTGTTTGGGCTCGGACAATGACATGAAGGCCAAGGGAAGGTGTCACTGTGGCTCACAGAGGTTCCAAGAGTACATTTCTAACGATGAAAGTGCTGAATGTTCTTTGTACTTACTAATGCTGTACGCTGTACTATGTAAATGTGAACATACTAGAATTCTTGCAACAGATACATGCTAAAAAACTATTAAAATGGATAAATGAATAAACTAATAAAAATGAAAGATACATTTGAGGTGGTTTCAATCATTTGTTTAGAAGCTGCACTGATATTGACCTTTATGCCCACATTTCAATATTGTTAGTTTCTGGGCCTTGTACTTAGTTATTGCCATTTGGTCAAATTATTTTTTGCTGGTAATTCCACTTCAACTGTATATTTGTGAAGATATAAGATGAGAGAAATACCCAGTCCAAGCTTTCACTCATACACAACTCTGTACAATGCATCTTTTATGTAATGCCTGAAAAAATTTGATGTTCTTGTGATGTTATAGATTTTAAATTTAAATAAAGCATTTGATAAAGTACCAAAGTACCACCTTATATATATATATTTACTGTATTATATACAAATAACAAACAAGCTCAGGTTGAAGGCACTTAGTTGAGACCTGTTACCTGAGCATTTGCATCAAATTGTTTGGCCACAATACTTCTTTTCCCATACTCTATCCGCATTAATTATAATGAAAGAACTCAATTACCCAGAGTCCCTTAGTTTACTATGTTTAGCGCTAGAACTGAAACGTCTACCAACTTGACCAACCGTGTTTACACTCTAGTTTGAGTGCCGGGTTATCAACTAATCAGAACTGAAAATATGTTTTCTGATAAAGGATTGGCTTCTTACCCCACAGAGTGTCACAGCAGGCGAGTAGGTTGCTGTTTATCTCATCAATGACCTAGCAATGCATCGATGCTATCTTGATTGATACAACCATCATGTATTTTTTAGTGTTAACTGTATCTCACCAAAAATAGGTTTTCAACGTAAAAGTTACTCAGGCATAGCCTACAAAGAACTGTCTGTAAGTCCTTAATTATTTAAAAGTATTGATATGAACATGTGGCCAAGTTACAACTAACAATATTGCTTATCGTAGCTCATACTAATTAAACTAGCTCTATTCCAAAGCAATACTATCCAAACTTTCCTAAATTATTTAATGCAACTTAGTAGTAGTTTCCCACTGTTTGGTAGTTGTAGGTTAGTTTTCCTGACCAGTTGACTGACGTTCAAAATTCTCTGGCAAAGTTATTTCCCAGAGATCTTCGCATGAGAAAAGTAGACAATAGCTAGGCTACTACTGTCAAAGAAGGTAGCCTACCACAGATTATCATTATGTTTTATGTTATATTATTATTATTAAAATGAATAGTGTTTGCAATAGAAATTGTCTGCAGAAGTAGACTATGACATGTTCGGGGGCTGTTGTAATTTTTAATTGTGACTAACCATGAAACAGATGTCTTATAGGTTATATTATCGTAAATTCTTAATTTTTGTAGTAGTTAATTTTATGGACACATTGTGTCATGTGTAGAAAGGATAAACTGAACAGAGCTGAAGAAAGCAAGAAGCATTTGTCATTTGTGGAAAATAAATGTTAAGATTTGCATTAGAACTGTAATGTCTGTGCCTGAGAAATGGAAGTTAATGTTTATAAGGGCTCAGAGTCTGTGGTCATTGTGGTTACTTCTGTAGGAAACCCTGAAAAGTGCCAAACTCTCAGTGCTGTATAGGTATGGGGCATGCCCCGCCAAGCCGTAACTTAGCAAATGGCATACCTGCCATACCAATATCATTGTCTATTCTCTTCTGGTTTTATATGTTCTTTTCCTATTCCAGTCGAAGATAGAAGCTAATTAATTTTTTTATTTATTATTTAGCTTCCAGAAGTGAGATATTGTAAAAGATTTTGTTGACTTGTTACTTACAATTATCTTATGGCTCAGACGATAATTTTGTTTTGCTGCTGAAAGAGGCCTAGCGACAATGCCAAGAAGGAGAGTGGCTGTTCAGCTAAATACTACCCAAGGCTGCTGCTGTGCATCACCACTGCCTCATTTCCTTCTGCTCTTTCCTGCTGTGGTTTATTCACGCCTGGGTTATGAGTAGCTACACTTGTGCTGTCAGAATATACATTGTAAGCCCATCCCCAAGTCCCCGTAGAAAAAAAAGGTGGAGGAGGATGAGGTTTTCCCATTTGCGGATGAAAATGATCTCTTAAATCCGATTTAACAGTGTTGTGCATAGTCCCTGACAAATAAATAGAAATACATTTTTGTACGGACTAATCTGTGTACCAACATGTATGATTAACATAGGTTTACAGGATCTCAATTTGCAGCATTTTCTAGACAAGGAATTTGATTCAGGACATTTACGGTAGGCAAATTCAACCGTATGCTGGGGAATTTCTGTTTGTTCCAGTACCAGTGTACACTATATGCTTAATGAATGTTTCTGAAGGTTTTATTTCGCCCTTACTTGTGGGTATCTTGTCTACATTGCCTGCACTGCTGGACAGCTAGGTTGCTACAGGCTATTGTTTGTAATAGCTAGCTACATTGCTATCCGAATAACTATATTATCCAGATAATTGGCACTATTACATATAATTCTAGCTACACTTCTAAAAACTAAGTGCATAGGCCGCTACATTAATGAAATTAAAATATAAAAGAAACTTGGAACACATACCCACACACACTGGCCCCCCAATGACTGCTGCTTGTCTGCTCCTTATATGGGCATGGTAACAAAACAGTTATATTTGCAGATGAAACAAACCTTTACCAACTCACCCTACCACAAACACCCACTCCAAAACGCATTTATGATACATTTATTTTTTAAATATGAGGTCTGTGAAGCACCTTAAATTGAATAGGGATATGGTGAGTGCACATGGAAGAGGCTTATTATACCCTATGAAACAAGGAATATCATACATCAACTGACTGGAAGTGCTATATTAAGGTCTTGCTCCCATGCAGTTCTCACAGCAAGACAACTAATGGACCGTTTATATTTGAAATGTACTTATATAGCCTAGATATCACACCTAGACATGTCATCACATCCACAATATGAAATGCATTGATGGGGTTGTTGGATGTAACTGAGGAGATTGAGGTATTTGTCTGTGTGCAATAGGGCCTGATTTACATAATAGGCTTGCGGGCATTTCAATATGTGTAAATATGTCACTACCAGCAGAAAGAATCACACAGGTGCATTTGCTATTTAAATGTATGGTAAGCTTAAAAGGCCATGCATTCATACATTTTTTTTACTCCCTTTTCCCTGTGATAACAAGTTAATTTTATTTTCCTCGAGATAACAAATTTTATGTCATTATCTCGAGATAACAAATGTTGTTTTTCTGAGATAACGGAATCATTTTGTAGAGATCTCGATATAACGAAGCGTTTTCTCGAGATAACAAGTAAATGTTATCTGGAGATTTCCATGATCACACATAATATACCGTAGTAAAGTTGGTTTTATATAGGATATTCAGTGGATATTTGTTTTTCAAACTTCAATAGCTAAGGACAGATGCATGAAGAAGCATGTAGGTGCATTTTAACAGACATATTAAAATAAAATAAAATGCCTGAATCAGCGAGAATTTCTTTGATAGTTTTAGTTTTCGATGACGTCATCACAAAGCGTTTTTGATGACATCGCCTTCCATTCATTTTTGCTGATGCTTGCCCAGTTTCCTTTACACTCTTTGATATAATGTCTATAAGGACATTAACGTTGGTTTGAGGCATCTTGGTCTCATGTAACAGAAGCTATTGAAATTTTAGTGCTTTTATTTTGAAGAAGAATTCCTTTAAAATGTACAAAGGTAAAATTGTAAAAAAAAACTAAAAAAAATAACAACAAAAAACATTGGTTGCAGATTTGAGCAATAATGTCTCCAATTAGATTAAAGTTGTTTTGACACTTCTAATTCACATGGCATGGGAAATTAGTGTTTTATAGGCTCAACGTTTAAATTTTTTTTTTCTAAAATATGAATAAATGCTTGTTAACATCTTTTTGTCCTACACTGATAACAAACATGTCCATTAAAATGCATCTACATGCTTCTGTCACTAGCTATTTAAGAAATATTCTCCCCCAGCATATCTTGGGCATATCTATCTGTCAAGCAGCGGCGTAGCCACGGGTAGGCCTGGGTATGCCTAGGCCTATCCATATTGATCATAGGCCTACCCAATCAAATGGCAGAAAACATATTTTTTTACATTTGAATTTTTTAAGATAATGAATTTGATTTGTTTTCCGTACGTGTCATCATTGTATTGTGACCAATTAAAACTCCAATAAAAGGTTACTGCACGCGGTAAAAAAGGCTAGCCTATATGTGGCAAGACTGTCGTCTGTGGATTCCAAAATTAGTTTGTGAGTTATCATTTGATAAATTCACAGATAACTCGGATTTTTATTACGACAAGGTTCTCAAGTTAACCGAGGAGCTGATTAACAAACACGACATCACTAACTAGGATGTCAATGCTTCACGGCAGCGAAAACTACCGGCAAAATTTACCGATTCTGTAATTGCAACAAGTCCTAGCTACTTTAGGGAAAACGTCAAGCACCAAGAACAACAGTAATTTAAAGCAAACGTGGAATAGCATTCTGGACACGCAGATCGCAGAACAGAATACAAGATTTCAAGAAGACGGTCTTCTTTCTCACAGATTCGCAAACTTTTGGCCGAAAAAAAACATTTTTTTTTTTAGTTTTCATTGAGCAGTTAAACCGCAATATTTAATCGGGAACCTGTTCTGTTCTTCCATAATGGATGTAGCTTAGGCTACTGCATGGACAGTTGCCCTCAACACATTTTCCCGAGTTTAAATGTACTATTAAGAGTAATTGCCTCACTCCCAATGACATCTTGCAGTGTGGCGAGAATGTTTTCTACCACAAACAGAATTAAAACTCGTCTCCGGTCGTCAATGAATGGCGCTCGGCTAAACAACTTGACTTGGCACCTCCTCCGCAACAAGCCAGCAAAGGTAGAATTATAGCTAAGCTACATTTTTCATGCCCGCCGTGCCAATGTTATTGTAATGTGGTCACTAAAGGTGCTGTAAGTTAATTAGTTTATTACTTATACAGGTGTCGTAAGTAAATAAATAAATCAAGTTTTACAAAAATAGTTGGCCTTAAAATTGTATAGCCGATGTGTTTCTGCCCGTGCCAGGGCTTGCTATATTGGTGCTTGATTGTATGGGGTTTTAACTTGTTTTCCCCTCGACTTTGTCGTGTAGGCCTACATATCAGCCGTCCGATTTTAATTCAGTTATTTTCTCTTAATTCGGGATAATAAACTGTGCCTGTCATCAGCGGACGCATGCTGTTGGGAGGGGTGTTGCATTGTTGGTTTGGGTTTATGTTAAGCCTGTGTTCTCCTTGTTCTGTGTATTAGTCTTGCTGTAGCTAATATTGATTTTAACAGGGACGTCACTAGGATTTAGAGACTGGGGGGGCTTAGCCCCTAGCAGTTTATCCAATGCGCGCGCCGAAATTTTTTCATCACATCTTTAAAGTGCTTCTTTAATTCATCATTTATTACAGTAGAGAGTATAGCAGAGCATCTATCAGTGCCTGTTTTCTGTCTCACCCTCTTTTCTTTACCTGCCTCCTAAGACCTCCTGCTTCCCTCTCCTAAGTCTTCAGGATGTCCTCCTTTTTAAAAATATAAATAAGCTAAACAAATTTGGTATGATTTAAGTCTACATATTGGGGTGAGTTCAAGGAAAATAGGTTAGAAAATGTATCCATCAATGCAAATGAAAATATATATAGGCTAGTTACATAAACTCACTCTTTCCAAATAAAGTTTAGGCCTATTTCTGCCTGCCACTGATATTTCTCTATTGTGTCTGAAGACAGTCTATACATTGAACAGAGGATAATGGTGTGGCACATCCCTTAATTAGTTTAGTCACTGGTACTTAGTTCAAGCCCTAATTAAATTTGACAACACAGAACAAATGTAGTCTGAATGTTTCTCAAATATTTATTCTGCCAAATAAGACAGTATGTGAAAAAAGTGGCAACAAAAAAAACAACAACAAAAAAGACACGAAGGCAGCAATAAACAAAACTATCCATTCAACTGGATCAACTATCCATTCTTATCCCTATGTTTCCACTCAATGTCACTATGTAACTATGTATGTATTTCAATGGCTCACAGCTTAATGTCTACTTTGTGGGTGGAAGCGTCAAAGTATACCTTCTGTTTTTAAGGGTGGCAAAACGATCAATTACTCTGTCACGGCTAAGCTTCACTGCTATGTCATTTTCAATTGACATGACTGCAAGGTTGTGAAGCCTACTCTGATTCATTGTTTGACGCAGCCAGGAGTGCAGCCGACGCAGTACACTAAAGGACCTTTCACAAGAGCAGCTGCTTACAGGCACTGTTAGGGCAACTTGGATTATTTCCCTCAGAGATGGAAACATGTCTGGGTGTAGGAGGTTGTGCACAGCTAGCATATCTTGGGCCGCACATCCAGCTTCTGTTTTGCGAGCAAGATACTTTTTGGCTACAAGGACCTCCTCTGTTTTCAGATCTATGCTGTAGTGCCTGGCAAGTTCATCCAAGTGGGATACATTCAAGAAGTTCTCAGACTTAGGGCTGCATGCCTGGATGCCTTTTAGGAGATCTGCATCTACACTAGAAAAGCGTAGTGTAAGCTCACTAACCATCCTGTCCCATCCTAGCCTATATTTAAAGGCAACATCCATAATATTCATCCAAATTATGTCTATTTAATTTATAAGGCTGCAGCCAGCTAGTTAGAGGGGAATTCCTGTGTAAAATGGAATGCTTAGCATGGACTCTTTACAGGACTAGGAACTGGGCAGCAGGTGGTGTCCACTATACAAATAACAAACCCACTACTATTAATAATAAATCTCTCACTATGCATTCACTTTCACAAAACTACAACACATCTCACTCACATGTATTTATCATCATCTCTTACTAAACGTATAAAACGTCCTTATTAATCCCCTATTGTAATTTCACCCCTTATCAATCCTTGACCTTTCTTAAAAAAAAAACATCATTATTCCCTCCCGGACACATTTCATGACACAGGAGGAAGGGGGAGACTCAAACACGCGCGCACACACACACAAACACCTTGGCGAAAGAGGAGACACAGAGGAACACTAGTGAAAAGTCTCGGCGCGCAACACAAGAAACAGTCCTTTTTAATAAACTATCTTTACACTTACACTCGTCAGGTACCTTCGTATATCCATCTGTAAATCCTCTTCTTCTTTGGGGTTTAACGTCTTCTTCTTCTTTGGGGTTTAACGCTGTAAATCCTCTTTTGTCAATTTCTCTCTTATTTCTTACGCCGAGTGCCAAGTTTCCAACCCGACCCTTCAGAAAATGTAACGTTATCGTGACCCCTCACCCCTAGCCCCTCCCACCAGCGCTCTCGGAAACAATATCCAAATTAAAGTATTAGTATTAGTATTTATTTCAACTCATAGTCTGGTTTATTATGTTAAGTGCAGGCATGTTACGATTTCCTTAACCAAAAAACAAAAACAAAACGAAAATACAATATTTTTGTAGGGGGGGCTTTTGAACCTCTTGGGGGGGCTTAGCCCCCCCAAAATAGGCCTAACGACGTCCCTGGATTTTAAAAACATGTAGAAAAATGTATTCACGTAATTTGTCGTTGCCGTTAGAAATACAGGAATGTCATAGGATAGCTCCTAGGACCGCTGGAGCGGGGCATAGAGCGTGTGGGAAAATGCAACATTATTTGGAAAAAAACCTACCTAGTCGGCCTACCCACTTTTTCACTGGCCTACACCCCCAAAAATAATTCTGGCTACGCCACTGTTGTCAAGCAAAACTTCTCGTCATTAATTCTATGGAACTAATGATTCTATCAGGAAAAATATAGTTCCTTTTCGTTTTCATACCATTTTTTAAATGGTTTGGTCATGCTGTGTAGCCTATTTTAAACTAAGGAAATTGTATTTAAGATTTGCATCATGAGGTGGGAACATCTGAAAAAAATATTTTGCTAGATGTAGGATAACTTAATATCTAAGAAATCTCGCTGGATAAAAAAATTATTTTTATACACAGATTAACATGCTTTGTGAAATAACTTACACTTATGAAAATGCACTATAGTATTACTGTAGTTAACTATAAGAATATACTACTGCTGTAGGCCTACCAAAAAATAAAAATGAATAAATAATAAAATTAATTGATTAACCAACCATGTGATCCATACTGTTCCAGTGTAATTTACAGCTTAATCTACCCCCCCCCCCCATTCTCTCGCGACTACAATTTTGTCATGCAGTGGACCATCATACTTTGTCATGCAGTGTGATTGGACAGCCAGAGGGACCACTGAATTTTTTTTTTGCTCCATTTCATTATTTTGGTTTTGACTGGTGTTGATCAACATGGAGGAATGTAGGAAAAACTATTGGAATAAATAAGAAAGTATCAGTAAGTATATGTACGAAAAATAAGTCTAGTTGTTCGGTGATTAATCTCAAGTAGTATTCCTGAGCAAAATGGCTTTTATTTTCATGTTTATGTTTGAGTACTACTGGTCACATATTACTCTATGAGGAGCTTTCATCCTTAGTTAAATTACAGTTATGTCTTGGCTGATTCCCATTAGTTTCTCATTAATTTTGACCAGAGGCACGAAATATAAGGGCTCCAATTCAAGGTGATGATGCTTATGGATGAAGAAGACTGCCTTCAAACAAGACAAGTTTGTTGAAATTGAACTAAATTTAGTAATCTGCCATGGATGAAGATTGTAAAGTCTTGTGTTGTCTTCTGCTATAAGGCAAGACATTCATCATTCTCAGGCTTTCTGTCAGGGCTTTTCTTAATCAAGCCTTCATGACTGCTGCTCCAAGACCCAATTAAAAAATTAAGTAGCCACAGAAGAACTAATGTCTTATTGACATCGATAATGCTGTGGTGACCTTCACTATATATTCAGATAATATTAAATTATAATTGATCAATATTTATCCACATTAAATCAATTCAATCTACATTAAAATCTGTCATTTCAATGTATTCATTAGTGGGGGTTTGTGCTTAGACTCCTACAATTAATCCACCAATTAATCTTGATTTTGTATGGTGCCATTTACGAGCAGGGCTTACACGATGTCATGCAGGATGACAAAAAAAACTGAAAAAACCTAATTGAGCCATTTTGTGAAAAGCCGGAAAACGATTCCCTGAAATCATGAAAAGCAATCAAGTTGAACTTCTGGAAAGTGGTGGGTTCAATAAACGCATGCATATTGGAGAAAGAAGTGTGCGTGTTCTATTACAGCCAGTTTGCCACATAATTTGCTAAAATTATGCTTATGCAGGCTTTGGATAAGCAGTCCATTCAATGATCTGATGAGATTTCAGAACACAGTACTTGATGCTCTTAGTAGGCATCTGAAGGACATTCCTCAGTAGCCTTGGTACAGGGGTAGGGGTAGGGGCAGGGGTAGGGCGGAAGTAGGACATCCTGTGATGGTTTCCAGTGGCAAACGCAATGGGAAATGGGGGTCAGAACCAGTCACTCACAAACGGTGAGGACCACAAATAGATTAAACCCCAAAAGGGTGGAAAAGAAAAGGAATAATCCTAGAAGCTAAAACAGCCAAATAATAATCAGCCCAGGAAAACAGGGCGGACTCGAAACACGAGTAAAAACACAAAACTAAGTCTCCCGAGCTCAATACTAGAGCTAACACGGGAAACTAGAAAAAGAAAAGAACACCTTCGGCACGTAAACCTAACACGGCCAGAATAAGGTGAAACAAAAAGTGAAACCTCCAAAGAAAAACTCTGTTAGAACAGCACGGACAAAATAGCACAGCGAAGCTTACAGGAGTGGATAAACCTATACCTGAAAAGATTAAGCAAGTCCCTCATAAACATAAAACAAGTTTAATAGCACAAGGTCGCTTGTACCTGGCTATACCTGGCTCAATGTAATACGAAATGACAAAGAAGCACCGGGGAAGCGGAAGTGAGGAACTTAAATACCCCGCAGGTAGAAGCACAGGTGAAATGAATAATGAGCACGGGGAAGCAAAACCCCGGACCGGAACGCGGAAAAAATCGGATAGTTTCTGAATAGGGGGAAACAGGACGAGAACCACAACGGAAAAGGAAAAAATAACCCACGAACCATGACACATCCAGGACAGAGTCCCGGAGCATGGGGTTAAGTCCGTTGTTCTTATATTGTCTTAAGGTTAGCCATTTAAAAATATTTTAAATGTTTAAATGTGGGTGGGAGTGGTTGCATAACAGCCAACTCTGACTATTTTTTAAAGAATGCCTTGATGAATCAGGTCCCATAACAGCTGACTGAATCGTTTTTCAGAATGATTTGGTGAATCGGATCCTGTGACAGCAGACTGATTTATTTTTAAGATCACTTTGTGGATTACAGGGAAATGTTATTCAAAAGGAGGTTCAAAATCTAACCTTTGAGTGATGACTTAGACTAAAACTGTTTCTGCTTTCCACATGATCTGGAGAAGAGGGTATTCCAAAGTTTTCAGAGCCCTGAAAATCTTTGCTGACAATTTTGACCACAGTGAGATCACAGGGTGCTGTTTGAGAGATACACAGAAATATAGTCACTTGAAGGGGGGGAGGAGAATATATATATTGGAAACCTGGATAAGAAAGCCTTTCAGTAGTCTATCGTTGAAGACACAAAAGCATGAATAGGCAAACGAGGTGAATGAAAATGTAAGACTTATGCCTTTCATGACTGGCCAAATTTAAATAATTTTCTTGTTGAAACAAGTAACACAGCCTAGTTAAATAAATTTACATGAATGCTTCATTGTCCTCATGAAAATGAATCACCCTCAGTCTCTCCCGTACACACAAAAGGCTGCAAGGTCCTTTTCTTGGACAGGACACTGTGCTGGATGAATACCTTCGGCTCCTTGCCACAGAAATACTATGCAGCACCAAATTAATGCAAGCCTGATTATGCCAGAGAGGCAACACAAAAATAGTATATTGTTCTGGGTACACTCAATAAAAGACACTGATATTTCACCAAGTGTAACTACACTCTCACTAAGTGCACCTGTCAAATAAAGAGTTAAGTTTGGTATACAGTTAAATGAATGCTTACATCACAGCTATGATCAGATTCATTACTATAGGAGTTGTTTGATCCCCATTAAAAGAGGTGGTGTAGCAAGCCTGCCTGTCATCGGTAAATACTTTATGGTGGATCTGTCAATGACAACTGTCCTCAGCCACAACCAATTATTGTGTTTTGAAAGCTCAACAAATCAAACCCTTCATCTTTTTGTCAAAACAGTTGAGCTAAAACAGCAACACTCTCACAGTCTGTATGTGCAGTCTCAGCTCTGATCCAAGATGGCTCTGTACACATAACTCACTCCACAGTCTGTATGTGCAGTCTCAGCTCTGATCCAAGATGGCTCTGTACACATAACTCACTCCACAGTCTGTATGTGCAGTCTCAGCTCTGATCCAAGATGGCTCTGTACACATAACTCACTCCACAGTCTGTATGTGCAGTCTCAGCTCTGATCCAAGATGGCTCTGTACACATAACTCACTCCACAGTCTGTATGTGCAGTCTCAGCTCTGATCCAAGATGGCTCTGTACACATAACTCACTCCCACAGTCTGTATGTGCAGTCTCAGCTCTGATCCAAGATGGCTCTGTACACATAACTCACTCCACAGTCTGTATGTGCAGTCTCAGCTCTGATCCAAGATGGCTCTGTACACATAACTCACTCCACAGTCTGTATGTGCAGTCTCAGCTCTGATCCAAGATGGCTCTGTACACATAACTCACTCCACAGTCTGTATGTGCAGTCTCAGCTCTGATCCAAGATGGCTCTGTACAAATAACTCACTCCACAGTCTGTATGTGCAGTCTCAGCTCTGATCCAAGATGGCTCTGTACAAATAACTCACTCCACAGTCTGTATGTGCAGTCTCAGCTCTGATCCAAGATGGCTCTGTACACATAACTCACTCCACAGTCTGTATGTGCAGTCTCAGCTCTGATCCAAGATGGCTCTGTACACATAACTCACTCCACAGTCTGTATGTGCAGTCTCAGCTCTGATCCAAGATGGCTCTGTACAAATAACTCACTCCACAGTCTGTATGTGCAGTCTCAGCTCTGATCCAAGATGGCTCTGTACACATAACTCACTCCACAGTCTGTATGTGCAGTCTCAGCTCTGATCCAAGATGGCTCTGTACACATAACTCACTCCACAGTCTGTATGTGCAGTCTCAGCTCTGATCCAAGATGGCTCTGTACAAATAACTCACTCCACAGATAACAACTGACTACTCATATTTTGATACAGAAGCTTATTCAACCTTATTACAAGAAAGGATGCACAGGTTGTTGACTAGCAGTCGGAAGAGATAAAGAGTGTAGGAAGAAATGAGGGAATGTTGGTATGTGGTTATTCAGTCTTTTTCAGGAATCAGTATAGCAGTACCAGTACCAATCTTTGAATTGGATGCAGATTGCTAACAGTAGCCAGTGGAGTCAGTGAGTAGGAAAGAGAGAAGGGTAGTATAGGTCTGGCTGATTAGGAAGGGCATGATAGCATTGCAAAAAGTGGAGTCTTCCTGCAAATTTCTACAACTGCAATCTCATTGGAACCTGCCGAAAGTGAAAAAACAAAAAATAGTAAGAGTCAAGTATAGCTGGCATACAGTGAGCACCATAATTCATTGGACAGGGACACATTTTTTGTTATTTTGGTTCTGTACTCTAGCACTTTGAGTTTGAACGGATGACAATGAGGTTGAAGTGCAGACTGTCAGCTTTAATTTGAGGGTATTTTCATCCATATTGCATGAACCGTTTAGGAATTTGTACATTTTCAAAAAATATGTGATTCAAGTAAGCAATAGCAGACTTTACGCTGCATGGATTGGATGTTAAGCTGCAACATACTTTGTGCTTGTAGTCCAATTGATCTTTGAACCACCTGGAATAATTATTGAGCATGTAGTGTTCTAAATATGATTTCTGATTGGTTGCCTGCTGGGGTGACTGCCATGTGTTCTGCCACTAGATGTGTTCCATTGTGTCTTAAGTATTCAGACAGTGTCTTAAGTATTATTATCTGGAAACTTCCATACTGCTCTTAAGACTGCTGAAGTGAAACCTTTGCTAAAAAATAACAATTTGGATTCTTCAGTTTTAAATCATTTTAGATGCTAGATAATAAGTATTTTATTTTCCCCACTTCAAGTGGGGCATCACCCATTGCAGTTGAGGCAGGAAGAGAAGAGAGCCGCAGCAGCAAGAGATGGTAAACAAACTGCAGTTGTAAATTGATTGCTGTCATGTATGTTAAGGCCAGGTGTTTGTCACAGAAAATATTGGATAAAATCACAGAGCAGTCACTGTAGCAACAGTAACAAGTGCTTGAATTTCAAAATGGTCAACTGAAGTTTCCGGCTGGTATGTAGCCTAGCCTACAAATAGTCTACAAGTAAAATGCATTATTGGCTAGTGCATTTTATGGCTTAATTCGGTCAATCACAGAAAGAATGAGCATGCTTTTTAGCCTTTAACTTAAAGTTGCATGCTCAAATTGCATTACAGGGTTACTGTGTGTCCGTTTTTACTTCTTTAAAGTTTGTTTTGATACAATATTTTTAATGTTTTGGTACATTGTGATGTTTGAGTCTTTGATGGAGCGCCTGTTGTCACTGACAAGGTTACTTAACAGGGAAAGGAGCTGCAGCAACACGTACTACAAAGTACAAGCGTACTACAAAGCAGCAGAAATAATTCGGACAGACAGACCGACCACAGACTTATACTAGCTGCTGGTCGCAGCTAAAAATGGCATCTTTACTGATGTGTCAGGATGCTAGCTTTTTGTAAAATCGAGACAAATGTGCAAGGTGGTCAGTTGAGTACAAATCTAACACAATGTTACCAACAGCCCAAAATCACTTTTTCTGGTCCAACAAGTGCAGAGACTGTTTTGTTCCAGTTTTTGAAAAAAAGTTAATAAATATTTTACAGCATGAAAATTTGTGTAAGGTGTACGTATGTTTACATCAGATTGATTTGCAATGGAACAATATTTAGTAGCAAGCTGAATTGAAATGAAATAGCAAATATAGGAAAATTGTTGTGGAGGATAAAGCAATGTTATATTTGATTAGGCACGTATAGTTGAGAGCTTTAAATGGATGTTACAACTGTCCCATGTTACTGTTACAACTGTCCCATCTTACTGTTACAACTGTCCCTGACATGACAATTGTAACAAATGTATTTATTGAATTTTCACACTAATTGTGGAATATATAAACTATTTACATCCATTTCTTACTCAAAACTGGTTGGGTGACAGATGTAAGAAGCCTATGTAGAAAACTCAGGTGTTTACCATTCTGAGTTTTTGTGTTATCATGCAAAAAATCTGACTGTTATCAGACTGTAATCGGTCTCCCCCATTGTCACACTTTGTTTTGCCCAACATTTGGCAATATGGTTAAAATGCGGAAGCCTAGCCTATATTAATAACACTGTATAGGCTAGGTTACGTTAAGGCAGACAGTTACCAACCAAAATTGCTGCAAAATCATGGAAAGCACTAAAACGGAGGAAATTGTAATGGCAAAAATGGGGAAAGTCACATAACTGCAAAAAAAATGACTGACCATGACTGTCACATCTCGTTCCTCCACGTCTTAGTTTTTACATTTATATGTATTTTCTGTCTGGCAGTCCATTCCGTGTTTTCCCTTTCTACCTCCATTTTGTGTCCCCACTTCCCCACACCTCAATTATGTTTTCATTAGTTTTGTCTGACCTGTTCCTCGTTGTTTCGTCGTTAGTTTTGTTTTTAGTTTCCTCTGTTTCTGTGTTCTCTGCCAGATCATCTTGTGCCATGCATTTGTGCTTGTCTCACTACTCTCAGCGTTTTTGATTCCTGCCTGTCCTCGTGTCCTCAGCGTGGGCCACCAGAAGCTCCTCCTAACCAGGGTGATGGTCCGGCTCACTCCAGGGTGGCAGGACAGGCAGGAGGTGTAGGCCCACTGAAGGACCTGGGAGCGGACGGAGTCTGCCAGTCTCTGGTAGGCTACAGATAGAAATATGGTGCATTTATACATTTTACACCTCATGGTAAAATAAATGTAAAACACAAAAAATAAGAGAAACAATAAAAATACAATCTGAAATGATTCATGCACAAGGTGCAAAAATAACAAGGACTGGCAGTGATCCATGAGCGAGGAGAAAATGAAATACAGATGATCAAATTCAAGAATGCCGTCTGGACCTGGGGACTCATCTGATAAAACAATAATATTCACAGCTTTCATCTTAAATTGTTTGTGCCAAAATCTTTTTCAGTCTTGAATTTGGTGCACATCTGCACCAGCTCCATTCCACATACACTATTATCTATCCCTTGGGGATACTTAGTTGTATTTCAGGCACAAGACAAACATGTCTTAAATTTCTCAACATGTGATGTTGGAAGAACATAAAATGTGCATGAATTTGATGGTGTAAACATTTGTTTTACTGTTTAAAAGTGATAAGGTTATTATAGTTTTAAGTTTTTCACTTAGTTTTCATTCGTTTTGTAATTTCAGAGTGTGTTTATAGATTTCGTTTTTCAATCAATTTCAGTTTTAGTTTAGTTTGATAACTGATTATACTATTAGTTTTTATTTTAATTTCAGTTAATAAGAGTCAGTTTGGGGAGAGAAAAAAAAATTGGTTTTGAATGTTTCAACATTCAAATTACACTATATGCAATCCGGATTATCCAAACAAAAAAAGTGCTATCAACAGTCAGGAGGAGGATCATAAACTAAAACTAAAAAGAATTTATGGTCATTTTTATTTTATTTCAGTTAGTTTTGCAACATTAAAGTTTTTGTTTCGTTTTAGTTTTTAAAGTAATTTTTGTTTTTATTTTTATTTTAGTTAACAAATTTAAAAAAGAATTTAATTCCAGTTTTAGTTTGTTTCAGTTAACTATAATAACCTTGATCACAATACGCAAATTTTTTATATTATTAATGCCAACATGCCGTGACGTGGATTGTGTTAACATCCATAAATAAAGTACATAATTAAAAAGACAGCTAAAATATAGGTTGAAATTAATATTAATAGTTGAGTCAATGCATTAAAATATTGTATCAAACCATCACATGTGAAACCAGCAAGATGTGAATGCGCTGCATGAAAAGATAAGAAACTTCTTTGTGACCAATGACACATGAAAGCATCATCAAATAATAATCAAATAACGTCCACATTTCTGTACAGATGGAAACCTTAGGCCTAATAACAGATGCATGATTACAGAATTATATGACTCAAGTAATACCAAGCAACTAGTTAGCTTGAAGAGTGAGTTATTGTTACCTCTGCTTGTTGAATTCATGTTTTAGTATGGATCTCTCTATGCAAAAGAAAATAGAAGTATCAAGGAACAACTTTGGGTGCAACTGTTAAACTCCAGTGGTGTGCATACCCCTGTGATTATTTCTGTTGTGCTCATCTGAGTGCTTACAATTATTTGTATTCATACAAACTCTGGCCCAACTCAGACAATCTTATTTTATTTCTCGCCTATAAAAAAAATTTGCGTTTTAGATACAACCCCCAATTCAAAAAAGTTGGGATATATACAGGTGCAGCTCAAAAAATTAGAATATTGTGAAAAAGTTCAATATTTTTTGTCACTCATTTCAGAAAGTGAAACTCATATATTATATAGATTCATTACACATAGATTGAAATATTTCAAGCCTTTATTTCTTGTAATTTTGATGATTATGGCTTACAGCTAATGAAAACCCAAATTCAGTGTCTCAGAAAATTTGAATATTGTGAAAAGGTTCAATATTGGAAACTCATAGTGTCAAGCAAGACAATGCCAAGCCACATTCTGCATGTGTTACAACAGCGTGGATTCGTAGTCAGAGAGTGAGGGTGCTGGACTGGCCTGTCTACAGTCCAGACCTGTCTCCCATTGAAAATGTGTGGCACATTATGAAGTGCAAAATATGACAACGGAGACCCCGGACTGTTGAGCAGCTGAAGTCTTATATCAAGCAGCAATGGAAATTTTGGAATTGGGGTTTGTATATGTATTAAGCCGTAAATGCTTGGACAAAGATTAAAAGACCTCTCTGGACAAAAGCCAGGTGTGTAGTAATAGTAAAGAAAGTTAAAGCCAAACATCTGTGACTGAAAGGTAAAAAAAAGAATATACTTATAATTTCTAAGAATGTGAAACATGGCCTTACCACCCATAAGCTGGGACACTTAAATATATTTCAGAGATGATTTGGTCCCACCACAGAGAACATGCAATATAACCATAATATTTCACAACGGATATCACTTCTCAGCACTTGGCTGAGGGGTCTGACAAGGAAATCCCAGACGGAGAGTCAGAGATCTTTCTTCTTTCTCAGTATTCCCAGCAGTACTCTGTCAGTCTTTCAGCCATTTTGCACAGGCTTGTAAATATTATTCCCCCATTCAGTGACTGTTCCTCCTGATTGATTCCTTACACCAAAAAAAAAAAAGAATAAATAGTTTTATCAATTCCTCTACATTGCGATCCCACTGTGTTTACTACCTGACATAGAACTCATTCTGTAACCAAATTAAAAATATTGGCTAACGATCATCTAAGGGTATATTGCAGGTAAGCTGTTCCTATCATACAGTGTGAGCTGGGCAGACGTGACCATATGTTGATCATTACCCTACTGCAGCTCAGATCCTCAGACGTGAGGAGACAGGGCGTTAAGCGTACAGGGCCACAGCACGTGTCCACGCTCAGGAGCGCTGCCCTTATTTCTGTTTCCCGGACTCACCACAGCACCCATAGGGAGCCCTCTCTCTCCTGCAATTCAGGCCACTTACCGTATACTGCGCGTCGTAAGCCACAGATGACGAAATGTCTCATGCAGAGGTAGGTTCTGCTTCTTATGTAAAAAGAGGGGTCTCCTCCATGGGGAGCTGCACCCTGCAAAGAAACAAGCTAAATCCCTTCACTCTTCATCCATCTCTGGTGACGGAAAACTCCTTTTGCCTCTTCAATTCAGCATCAGATGCTTGCCCAAGTGCAACATGCTATTTGTATTAGAGCTCTCAGCCGATCTAGCTTAGGAACACACTTCACCAGCAATCTGCCGAGCACATGTTAGAAGAAAGTGAGGAAAGCAGGGAAAATGATGAATAGCCCCAGGAACGGTAACAGAGGAGGGAACGAGGTGAGCAGTAGTCTCTACATGCTACATTGAATGTTACGTTAACTCCCCACTGGGGTCATTATTGGGATCATTTTGGCTCCTAATTAGAAAGGATAAGACGGGACGGCCTGCATCGCACCGTAGCTGAGATTGCAGCGTTCATGAGAACCAATGTCCAATTCCATTTTCCCCCTTTCTGAGGCTGTGTGGGCCTGTTTACAATAAAAACACACGGTGAAAGAATATCCTGACCTGGATTATTGTCACTTCTGTCAGAAACAGTCATGGTTCCCATCCATTTCAGAGGTATTTTCCTTTTTTTGCTACTGACCCATAATGAGCTCCCACTGTACCGCAGTAAAGTACACTATGAAACTAAAAACCCCAGTAGTACATTACATCACCCTGTCAACTGAAGTTTTAAACCTGGTCAGAAATGACATAGACATCGTTCATTTCTCTCTCAGGACATGGTCAAGTCTTTAACTTGGTTGTGAATTGTAGGAACAACGGAAAACCTCTCTTGGACTCATGTTTACTGGAGGGCGGTGCCCACCACATACCGATGGCCAAGCACAGTGTTTACCGTGGAATCGGCAGGTAGCTGTGGTGCTCTCTCTAGGAGGGAAGCAGTGATGGCCTTTATTTGGGGGGCGGGTAATTTAGGAGAAAGGGTTGCTTATGGCATACCTGTACTGTACAGTGGTGAATGCAATACTGGATGCCCACTAAGTGGACTTGACAGAAGAAAGGGGGGGTGGGGGGTCAGCATCAGCTGTAATTTCATTGGCTGAGTGGGTTGGTGTGCATTCAAAACCATAGGAGTTTATGCTTATGAAAAAAGGTTGGGACTTATCAATGATGCTGCTCTATATATGCATTTTTAAAAATATATATTTGAGAGAATTTTTTTACTGGACCGCATTAAATTCACTCCCATTCCGACACAATGGCTACAGTTACACTAGTCACTTCAATGCGACCTCTAACATCCAATGATGCTAGGCTGCATTAAGTGACAGGACTGGATGCGCACAAATGGGATTTTCTTCGCATTTGGGATTGGATCTGCCAAATCACTTAGAGAGGTGGCCTAGCTCACTTTGTGATCAGAATTGCTTGTAGTCTGGGTGTAATCAGACAACCCAAAACGCATTCACTGGAAAGAGGTCAATAATCATGGCCATGTTCAAATCAGCACTTTTCCACACTTTTGAGTAGCCTTGGTGAGTAGATGGGACGAGAAAGTCATTGAGTAGGCGAATATCTTTGAAATTGCAGTATACTTGAAACACCGGGATGACACACTTACTTCCGGGGTTAAGCTGAGTACATTCGGGAGCACACCTTTCAAGAAGTACACAAACATTTTGGTCGCAAAAATATGACGTAAAGCTTCGTTTAAAAAAAAATTAGGCACAGCTTTGCTGATGTTTTCCTCCAAGTACAACAAAAACAACACATGACCTGGCAGGGCAAGAGTGGGATGCAGGGTTGCCAGATCGTGCAAGACTTTCCAGCCAAATGGTGACTCAAAACTCACCCAAAATATATTTTTAACCAAAACCAACAGAAATCATCATATTTTTACTTTTTAAAATAAGTGTGTGCTTTGCGACATTTTTACCCATGAGTGCAATTTGAGCGTAAATTTAAAACCACGGACATGGCAACACTGGTGGGAAGTTTTATGACCTGCTTACAACACTTCCACAGTACGGTTGGAAAATAGTATGGCAGATATTTTTTGCGGACTGCTAAACAGGGCACATTAAACAGCACACTTCTGCCAGTGCACAGAGACAGGGCGCAGTAGATAGGGCTCTGATTCGGACACAGCCCATGTTTTTCTCAAGTTCTTTCACTCCGAGGCTTATCCTACACTTTGCAAATAGAGTAGAGGGCATCAGACACCTCATGAACTATCTACAGGGGGTGGACAAAATATCGAAAACACCAGTTTTCCAGAAAACAAAACACCTGCCACATGTTTGCTACGCAAAACCTCAACCTCTGTTCCTAACCTGATTATCTATGCTGTTTTGTGAATCTTGTGCCATGTGTACATTGTATATGATGACTTGTTTTTCTTTATAATTATGCCAATCAACCATAATTGGCTGTTAGTCATATTTTTATGAAATGCAAAATCATAAATGACATGTCGCTGTTATATCACTAATAAGTGAGTACACTTCAACAAATATATAAGAAGAAATCAAAAAACATTTTGGTCCCCAACAACTGGAGTTGATCTCCTCCATGTAGCAGGCTACAGTAGAATGTGATTAGTGAAAAACTTTACTGAAAAGAAATAATTAACAATTGGGCCATATTTGAGCCAGCTGAACTTCAAAGGTTCCTGCTCAACCACTTCGCTCTGCTACAGCAGGGCGACTCGCACTTCCCTCCCCCCGTGTCAACGGCTCTTGCTCGTCCCGACTGCGGAGCTTTTCCACCCTAGCTCCCCAGTGGTGGAACAAACTCCCCATTCCTCTACGTTCTACTCAAACATTGCCTGCTTTCCGTTGTGGCCTGAAGACACACCTCTTCAGACTCCACCTTGACTGATATACCAATCTAGGACCTTTTCATTGTACTTGTTCCTTTTTGCTTACTGTGTGAACTATATTCAATGTTGATTACTAGGGATAGCTGCTAGGTTATGGGAAGAATGTGCTTTGTCTAATTTGTTCTGTAGCTGCTTCAATGGCCTTCTGTATGCACTTATTGTACGTCGCTTTGAATAAAAGCATCTGCCATTGTAATGTAATGTAATATTTGTGACTGATGTTACTTGCAAGTGTTGGACTGGTCTAGACCAGTTTCAGTGATCTATTGTATTCAGCTGTTCACTTCACTTTGAGCAGAGGTGGTGCACATCTCCGATTGTCATGGACCAAAATGCTTTCAGTTTTTGTCCTACATTAGCTCTAAAGTTTTCTGATTAATGGCTAATTATGATTCATTATTAAGCTAATAAAAAAAAAAAACTAAACTAAAATGTATACATGGCATACCAGTCATAAAAGAGTGTAGAAAATATAGGTAAGAGAAATGGGAGCAAACATATATATATATAATGTTTTATGAAAACTCGTTTGCCTGTGCTCGTTTGAGCACAGGCACGAAAATGAGTATGCTGAGTGTAAAGACAAGACTGCAGCTGTGTAGAAATATAGTGTAAGGTGTGCTTGTGCACACAACCAATCAGAATTTGTGAAATTATGCACAATATGGTTCCACCAGTGCTGGCTACGTTTGCGGACCCATACCCACATATGGTTCCACCAGTGCTGGCTACGTTTGCGGACCCGTACTCTCTTGTCCACCGAAACAGTGAATGCACCCAGTAGTGAAATGCTTCGCCTCGCTCATTATTCAGTTCACCTGTGCTGCTACCTGCGGGGTATTTAAGTTCCTCACTTCCGTCTCCCCGGTGCTTCTTTGTCATTCATTTGTACATTGAGCCAGGTATAGCTAGGTTTAAGCGACCTTGTGATATTAACTTATTTATGTTCACGAGGGACTTGCTTTTAGCTTCTTCAGGTATAGGACTGTGCCTGTTAGCATTCTGCGCTATTATTCCCCATGCTGTACACGTCTTAGTGTTACATTCCGAGGGTGTATTCTTTGCTTTTCTAAGTTTCCTGTTTGGGCTCTAGTATTGAGTTCGGGAGATTTAGATTTGTGTTTCATTCGTTCTATTCGAGTTCGCCCCTATTTTCCTTGGTAGATTTCATTTAGCTGTTTAGCTGTGAGGAATGAGTTCCTGTTTTTCTTTTCTTCTTTTCATGTTATATCTCCCTTATTGGTCCTCACCTGTGTGGGTGACTTGTTCTGATCTCCCTCACCTCTGCGTTTGATTCACCGCTACTAAACCCATCACAGTGGTAGGCTATGAATCACTGTATGCATAATAGCCTACATTAATGTTCAGAGCACTCAAAAAAGGCGAATTAGTTTTTATTTAAAACAAAGTGGCATTTCATATCTTTGCTTGATCTACTTGAGAAGTTTAGGTTATCACGTGCTGAATTTTTATATTCATCATCGTTGCAACATTGTGTAGCATGCGATTAGATGGACTTTTTTACCCTACACTTTAGATGATATGCACTGCATACAGTAGCCTATTATAGATGCCAGTTTTGAGTATCTCATACATTGTTGTGATCAGATTATTTTTCAGAAATTGTGAGTGTTGTCAGTAAACACATTACAATTTATTTGATTTTAGGATATTTATGTTAACATGGAGCTCTAAATCTTGCTGTGGCGCAACACCACAGCTGATTATTACCAGCGGAATCCCTGGCCAACCAGGTTCCCTTGGCATTTTAATTCAGATGTTGAGAACTCCCGTTTCACATTTTACACCTGCATTAATTCAAGTGTAAAATCTGAAACAGGAGATTCATAAAACATGATTTTATTTGATGACTTACACAAGTTTACTTAAGAAATAATAAATCAGATATGATGATGATGATGATGTGAAACTCTAGTCTAACTGGGCACATTGGAGCTTCTACAGTTAGTGGCATACCAGTGGTATTTTTCTCCCACTGTTACAGTCAAATGTAGTTTATAAACTCAGCAAAGCCATAATCTCTAGTGAACTTTCAGCTACCAGTAAGACCCGACACAGTTAAACTCACATATTGTGCAGCTGGATATGTCATTAGCTAGCCCACTTGAGTCCTCAGCTTACAAGCTTCCCCCACCCATTGAACATTTGTTTCTCCACCCTCTCTCTTGAGTGAACCACTTCTAACACTAATAAAATAGTCAACTTGTCATTAATACTAGTTTGGCTGGTTTTTCAGATTTCTTCACTCTTACATCCCACGTTTAGCGAAGCAAGGGAAATTGATCTGCATTCAATTAGAGGTCTCAGAGACTTTCATCCACTCACTCTGTCATCTCTGCAGACGAGACCCACACTGACACCAACAAGCTTTTCATTACCCCTAACAATATTTCTCACTATTTGCTCACACTCTCACTCTCTCACTCTCACTCTCACTTTCTCTCTCACTCTCACATACACACGCCGTATGTGCCGGTATTCGTATTAGTACCATTGTGCATTCCACTAACATAAACATCCTATACAGGGAAACCTATCTAAAGGCCCTGTCACACTATAGCGTTTCGTACTAGCGTATGCCAGCGTATTAAAAACATCACTCATACGCTGATATACGCTGATATACGCTAGGGGTACGTTAGGCATAGGTTGTATACGTTTCAAGCACGGTCGCATTCGGTGGCATACGCTGGCATACGGCGAGGCACCAAAAGTTTTTTAAGCATGCTCAAAAATTTTGTGCGTGTTCGGACGTATGGTTTATACGCTAAACATACGCTAGGCATACGCTGAATACGCTAGAATTAAGCTAGAGGTACGTTACTCATAGGTCGAGTACGCTGGTCATACGCTGACATACGCTGACATGAAGGTGTACCGTACAGCTAGCGTATTGATAGCGCATTGATAGCGCATGAGTAACGTACTTCTAACGTATGTCTGACGTATCTGCAACGTATATAGACATCTTGGCGTATGCCTGACGATTGAAAGAAGCATAGGAACCTCCTGGGCCAACTCAGGTGCAGGTGCAGTTCCATGGAAAGACAGGATGATTTAGAACAATTGTATAGTTTAAAGTCAAGTGTAAAATGCAGTTTATTATTCTATGTGTCAGGGGTACTTATAAATTACACATCATTTGATGTATTATAAAAGTATGAAAAACACCAGAAGTAAGTTTAAAAAACGTTTATTCATATGATCAACTGATCATTAATAATGCCACATGATAATAATGGTAATAATGGTACATAGTAGGGATGCAAATATTAAGGAATTTCCTTAATCGATAGTTGTTAACCTTAACAAAAAATCGTCGATTAATTGATAACATAAAAGCTAAATATAGCTTATGATAGACAGAATACAAAATGCATGTTATATTCCTCAATCAAAGATTTATTGTAACATTTGAGAAACAGGCATTATTGTAGCATAACAAAAATAGAATATGAAGGCGTGTATAGGCTACTTTAACAAAAAAGAAATTGCGCTCGGTCTCATCTGTAGCAAGCGAAACCGTTGCTCCGCTAGGCACTTGCAGCATGAACATAATCGCTCTTGAAATTGAAAGGCGACAGTTAAACTAGTAGACCTAGCATCGAACAGTCAACTTAAAACATAGGCTATTATGTTTTGAATAGGCTCCTCATATGCATACTAGATAGACCTACTTATTTTTATTCAAGAACATTTAAGCATATCTACGTGGTCTGGAGTGAGTCGTGTGCGCAGCCATTAGCTCTCGAAATCCCTCACCGTCAACGGTGCTTATTGTCATAATGTCCTTTTCAACCATGTTGCATACCCTCTGAGTAATAGCCTACAGTCATTAAAGAGTCAATACTTCTTTCCTGGTTGTGGTGGTGTGTTGCGTTCCCCATCCAGAGAACCGAGAATGTGGAAAGGCCGATGGTTATATTGGCACTTTGTCACGTGATAGCGGTACGCTGGACATGCGCAGTTCATACGCTAGCCATACGTACATTACGCTAGCCATACGCTGGCGATACGCTACTCATACGCTACTCATAGGTTCAATACGGTAAGTATCCGAAAAATTCTTTATTTTCAACGGCTTTTTGCGCGTATGAAAATTATTTCATGAATTTACATCCGCAACTCATACGTTTCTCTCATACGCAATAGTGTGACAGGGCCATAAGGCTATCTAACCTATCCAAGGGAGTAATGAACATTGGCCATCATGTGCAGGTGACCACCATATAAAAGTTGACTGCCATGGCTGGTTTCACATTTTTTGTACGATCAAAACCCATTTCCTCTGCAACTTTTTTCAGTGCTTTTGCCTTCATCAACTTTCTAATCACTCCAATTTTTTTGTCAAGTGTCAGCTTAACTGGCTTACAAGCTGCCATTTGAAAGCCTATACTAATAACGTTCACAATGTAAGAATATGATCCATGTTTCATGGGCTACTTTTCATTCATTTTATTCTTGTGTGCAGGTCTTTCCGGGCCCATGAACTGTCGTTGAGCTGTAAGACCTACAGACTAGACAAATTCGGACATTCATTATGGTACAGCTTTTGTGCTGCGTTCCTTTTTCATTCCAACATGGTTTTGTGTAAGGACTCGATCAATAGTAGCCAAACTCACTGTTGATATTTCTAAATGCTCCCTGAACTGCAATTACTGCTGCCTGGATTTCACGCAGTCTGATTGCATTGTTTGCCACGGCCATATCTACAATGGCAGCCTCCTGTTCAGCACTAAAGATCTTTCCTCTGCCACCAGTGTGTGGTAGTCTGTGGATTCTATAAAGTAAATGCAAAAAGCATGTCAAAACTGACTTTATAACAGTCACATAAATGGGATTGTTTAAACAACTGCATTGTTGTAGACACAGTTTGTTCTGCCGACAGAGCAATATAATAAAGCTGAAATAGACAATTCTCATTCTGAAAAACTCTGACAATAGATGCCACAGTGCTCCGACTCAGAATGGGCTGTCCAGCCTCTCTAAAGGACAAGCCATGATTGATCACATGGTCAATAATTGTTGCCCGAATTTCATTTGAAACTTGAGCTGTATTTTCTCCTCTTGCTGTGGCTCCTCCAGCACGTATGCAAACTCCTCTTCCTCTCCCTACGTGGCTTTAGCCTCTTCAATCCATGCTTGCAAATAGCAACACAGAGGTGGCATCTTTTATAGATGGATAAGGACTGATTGCTGATTGAAGAGTTGTGCAAAGGAATTTCACACAGGTGCATTAGAGATTCATAATTATGCAAGTAATCTTTTCTTTTTGTTTAACACAGTTAATCCAGTAGAGTTTTGGGTCTTTCTATGAAATCTGTGTTGACTGTTTTGAAAAAGGATGTGAAACATGTGTGAAAGCAGTAAAAAAGTGTTAACACAACTGCAAGTGAAGACTTATGCTGTGCTAAGAAGGTGATGATGAATCCCAGCTTCGTTAAGCGTGTCTTAGCAATCGAGAAAAACTGTCAGCCTCCTTGGCTCAGTTCTCTAAATCTTCAAAGTGGGTTGTCCAGTGTTTCAGTTATTGGTAAACAGAATGAATAAGATTTTCTGTGAATTATAGGCAAGTTCAGAAATGGAACTTACCTTACCTAGGACTCTGTGAGGTTATCTATGGATGGATATGTTTTATAAAAAAGCGATTTCAAACTCAAACCTGTGTTATATCATGAATATTTATACATTGTGCCCTTGCTGTGCTGATTTTCATATAACCGGGGTTCTCATTCATAGCACTTTATTACATCTTAATAAAACTAGTTTTTATGTGAAGAGTCATCATACATTAAACTAATAAGGTCCCTTGTGCATCAGTAGTTAAAGGAAATGTGTCTTAATTGTAGGAAGTGTGCGCATATTACTTTGAAAACATTTTGAGACATGCACGACACATTCCTTCAACTAATGGCAAAATCTTGTTCAACCAGGGCATAAAATATCTGAATAAAGCGCTTGCTTTGCCGCTAGCTACGTACTAAATAATCAAGCATTCTTAGTGACCACAAATGAGGTCTTCATGTATCAAACTTTGTTAACCTTTTCAAGATGAAACACCATTAACATGTCCAATCAGAACAGGTTATCCCTGCACCATTTGTTTACATTCCTCAGCCCTTCTTCTATGGGATAGACATGTCAATCAGTGATGCTGTTTAAAGTTACCAGGCCACCACGGTAATCCTGCCAATGATTAATCAAGAGGCTGGCATGTAAATTAGATGGTTTAAAACAAAACTAATTGCTGTAGACCTAATGCTACTTAATAAGCGATTACAGTCAAAGGGCTGGTTCGAATCTCGAGTTCAAAGCTCTGAATAGGCATTCTGATGCACAATAAGGCATCTAACACTAGACCTTTCAGCTGAACATTTATTTAAACCAAAGGCTGTTACCAGCTGGACAGAACTCCTCCGTCCTTAGAATTGCAAGCATTCAAACTGGGTAGCCTCCTTCTCAGTAAATGCACGTAAGTGCAAAAACCGGGGCTGCAAAATAATGAAAGCAGTGACAAAAGATTAGATTGCATAAATCTGGAATCAATGACTTTGACAAAGCATTTTGCTAACATTTCAGCTTCTCTCATGTCATAGTGTGCACACGGTTTCCTGGTAACCGGCGTTTAAGCTTGTTATACATATTTTCACAGTGTTTCAAACAGTCAGCCTTTCATGCCCACAATAGCCAATACTGAAACCTCTTGAACTCAGTCTAGGCTGGGGCCAAGGCCTTGACCCCAGGGCACACCGATGGTCATGTGTTTTCCTGATTACCCTTGATCGGGTTATTAGGCCATTCGGTGGGGGTGGTGGGGGTCTGGTTTTTCGGAAGGAACTATCGCCGACTGTGACGCAGATATTCAGTTTCAATTGGTTCATCAAACCCTGATTCGGCTCTGGGTTTTATCGACGAGTGGCCAATTAGGACCTCCAGTGCCCTGGAAATCCAAAACATGCGTTAGAGTTTTTTACTGAGCTGGCCTGATCAAACATTGGTGGGACCCATTAGGAGAGTAAGGGAGGACTCCAGAGTTCATTAGAGGCTGATTGGCCTTCGGATTGTACCTCACACCAACACGCAAATGTGCCCTCGGAGCAGGCCCAAGCTTAATGCCTTTTCAGGGCCGTTTGCGGTGTGAGACTGAATAAACTCCAATTTCTTCCTGCATTGAACAGCTCGTTGCTGTTCTTGAAATGGAAATGCATTCATTTGGAAGTGCAGTCCTTTCGGTCTAAGTGGCGAATCACAAATGTCCTTTGATACTGAATCCTGAAATCTCTGACCCAGAACATAGGCACTTTAATTGAACTATATTCTAGTATATAAAAAGTCATAATGTCTATATACTGTAATTACTTTTATAATCTTTACAAAACAAAATATTGGGTTCAATGAAGAACCTAAAATTGCACATTTTTAAATGGGTAGTTAATAAACCCCTTCTCTGATTTGTCCTCTAATTATTCCGTTCTGCATAAACAGTCCCTTCAGCACTAGAGACACTTTTGTCTTTCACAGCACAATATATACCACATCCAGACACTCACCACATATTTATTGGATTGCTTGAATTCTGCTAAACTTACCATGGTTCATTTCAAACATATGTTACATATGGATTTTACTGGGAAAAGAGAAAGCATATACATTAGCTTTAAAATGCTTCAACATTTGATCAGAATCAAATCCAAATGGACACATTATTTGCAATTCCTGCAGCCTTTCAACAATATGAAAAGGCTCCTACCCCACCCCCCCCCCCCAACAACTTTAAAGTGTGAAAAAAAGGAATATTGTTTTCTCCAACATTCCACAGCATCTCCTAATAGGCCTCGGATTCTCTCCAAAACCTGCACTGGACTAACAACTGCTAAATTGTTTTGCTCCATAACAGACCCTAAAGCATGACTATATATAGTAGCATTCCTTTAAATGATTAAGAGTCCCACTTTCTTTTGCTATTGATGTCTTACAGTCTGACGGTCTGAGAATCCCCTCTTAAGGTAGTAAGATTTGTTCCATAATTTATACAGGAACATTAAACGACTGCCATTAACAGCTTTATATCTGATATCCTTCTCCACATTTAGGATAGCCTCTTATTATCCTTAAGATGAGCAACCGAAGGTGAGTAAAGGTAATTGTGCTAAAAAAAGAAATTTCCGGTAGACAGGAATGTCATGTCTTTTGCTCTGTTCATCAGGGGGACCAGATAAAGCCTGAGACATGAAATTCCCATCTACCTGGAAAATCTTTAGCACAATTACCTTATTCACCTCTGGTTGCTCATCTCAAAGATAATTAGAGCAACCAAAGGTGAGAAGGTAATTGTACTAAATGTTTTCCAGGTAGATGGGAATGTCATGTCTTTTCCTCTGTTCATCAGGAGTTTAGAAATAAGAGGGACTAGATAAAGCCTGAGACAGCGTAGGAGCCTGAGACACTCACCACACATTTCCAAATGGCATTTTCTGGTAACAGTGAACATTGCATAAACCAACAAGAAAGTGCACAATAGACCTTAGAGAATAATCATTGATTACTGTATTTTTGCAAAAAGACCTCAAGCCTGTTCTGATCAAAACAGCTGTAGCACTGATCTCCAAGCTGTTCTTAGGCCTCCTCTCCGATCCATTCAGTTTTAGGGATCAGCCTATTTCTGAATTCTAAATAGGAAACACATTTCCCACCCCAAGCATGAATGTAGGAGAGCGGTTTGATCCATATTACAGAGACATGAGGGCAAAGGTGAGAGGGCAGTCGAGAAAAGGGATTGTGTGCTTTAGACTGAACTCCATACTAGTCTGTGTGAAACCACTTTAACTTCCATCAGATGATTTTATTGATATTTAGCTGTTCATCACAGCAAGAGAAATATTGAAAACATAGGACGACATCATTAAAAGTAATGGCTGAAAATCCTCATAAGCCCAAAAGCTATAAAGATGTCTCCACGAGGCTTGCACTGCCATCTGAACGGACTGCTAACCTAAAATATGTTCCCAGGCCGCAAAAAATGGCCTGAGAACATTTTCTTACGGTATTTAAGGCCTATTCACGATATGTCAACACCAGCGCCTCACCATATCATAAGCGTCTTCTTTATGAGCTGATAAAGCTGTCTTCCCACAGCAGATTTAACGTGTTTCTGTTGGGCATAGGTAGCTGTAGAAAGACGAGGGGCGGAGAGAGAAACTGGCAGAATGAGTTTGGGTTTGTCAAGGATGTGATGGCCATTCCCACTGGCCTATAAAGACAACAACACCTTGCCCCCAAGACACGGTGTGCAGCAGACAGAGACATGGAGGTCTCCAGCATATAACTAAGCCACCTTTCACTGTGACACCAGTGACTTCTAGGTGTCAGATCTCTGGTGTTAAATACGAGATTTATTAGGTGTGGTACATTTCAATAAGCTGCTCAGCATGTGCTCCAGTTTGTCAGTGAAACTGATACTAACTGGAGAAATGATACTTGACATTTTGGCACTTTACAAACTATAGCACAGATGGAGTTGTGGGTGAAGAATGTGTCTGAAATGCAGGCTTGGAGGATGGTTTATAGGTACATATAAACAATGAAAGCTGGCCACAGCCCATTTCCATGTGCCAACATCCAAACATTCCTTAAATAGTCCTGTTTCATCTCTAAAACCAAAATAACATTATGACCCATGATTTAAGGTTCTCACCAAAACAAACTAAATATAGATTACAGTAAAATAAAGATGAAACATTCTCAATATTTAAAATGGCTCATTTTAATGATCACTATTACATGAAGAAATATATCTCAGTGTGTGTGTGTGTGTGTGTGTGTGTGTGTGTGTGTGTGTGTGTGTGTGTGTGTGTGTGAGACACTGACACCAATTTCCAAGACTTTTCTGCATATGACCTTTGAAAATCCCTCATAAGGGGCTCCTGAGAGGTTGATTTGGTGAAGGCATGACACTGTGGTGCGTGGATGAGCCCCACAGTATTGGATTGAATCTGCACCATTCCAGTACCAACAGTGGCCGTAGTTCCATAGGGCAATGTGCATCGCCCAGGGAATGGGAGTGTTCAGTCAGTTACAATTTATCACTCCCCTGGCACATTCTTTTTTGGCTAAGGTAAAGCAGAATTGATTTTCATTATGAATTTACCCCCCCCAGTTTCTTACATAAATGAAACCATTAAAACTAGAAGTGCTTGATTTACAAACCAAACTACTTTTGACATCAACTTCTGTGCTTGACCAGCTTAATATAGAGGGCAATGTACCTTGACCTTCAAAGGGGAAAACTTCAACCAACCTCTTTAATGTAACTGCTCGCCTCATCGCCAAACTAGGCTCTAACAATTCTGTCCAAAATAAGCCGACTGATCCAGATGCTGTTTGCGGCAACTTTCTATTACAAAGATTTTTTTTTTTTGCCGTTGGCGAGAGGGAAGTCGAGGTCCTGCTTTCTAAGTGTGCAGTGCTGTAAAGTGTGGTGCTTCGGATAAGAGCTTTTAACAGCTGGTGAATAAAAGCTTTGACATTTTCTCTCTCCTTCTCTTCCCCCCGTCATCCTTACCCCTTGTTTTGTGAGAGCAGCTCTAGATGCTATGGACACAATTAAGCACTGAGTGATGAAATGATATCTCCAGCACCGGTAAATGGAATAGTGAGTGGAAGGGGGCGGGTTGAGGGAGTGCATTCTATCTCCCTTAGGGGCCTTGGGAAATTCTATTAGACTCAGACTAACTCATAATGGGCACATTTTTCACATCTACTAACCCCCCCCCCCCCACCCATATCTTTCCCCCTCTCGCCGTAATGGAGTCAATATGCTCTGGTAAGCAGGCTCAGCCAGTTTCTCATCGACATATTCTGTTAGTAAATAATATCTGAATGAGGTGCTGGTAGAGAAAAGCTTTCAATTCTGCTACGTAATTAGGACGGTGGTGAGAGATAGTGAGATTGAGAAGAGCGATAGAAACACACGACAGTCCAAAAGATTAAAAGATTTTCTATAAAAGATTGTTCAGAAGAGTAAATAATGTCTCGTGCACTGTATGTGGGGAGAATGTCAGAATCGACGTGAATAATTAATGCAGCAGTTGAACAAGAGAAGATCAGCGAAGCAAAAAAAAAAAAGCTATTTATTTACAGTGTATAAGGAAGTGCCTGAGTGTGCAATTAGGAACTGCAGAATATGTGCTCCGTTTTCACGGAAGGATTTTGTATTCCCAACCGTTCCAGTGTGGGGTAAAACTGCACAAAGTGCGCTCACAGTTTATATAGCTGTTCCACATCTATTCCTCATACGGTTTTCTCACCTGTGCCAGTGCACACCTTCCTCAGCTGCTTCACAACAGCTTCCAATACAAACTTAAATTTGTATCTTTCCAACAGGAGATAATGCAATCAACATTCAATTCCCTGGACGTGTGAAACTGAATTTTGAATGCTTTGTTGTGAGAATGCAGGAGCTCGAATGTTTTTTTTTTTTTATAAATCAATTTTGTAGCCACAACTACAACACAGTGAAATGAAATTGAGAGAGAGAGAGAGAGGGAACGGAGCTCTGGAGTAATGCAGTCTCACATACAAAATGAGGGTTTGCCCTCGACCCATCTCCCCTGAGAATCACCCTATCCTCCTGGCAGCTGCTCAGAGAGGGGGTTTAGTGTCCCACAGGAGTTTCTTTCTTTTCCTGGTGAGCCACATAGAGAGATCCTGTCCTTTGTTCTTATGACTGAATGGAATACTCAGCCTAGGGAGAGGGAGAGAGAGAGAGCGAGAGAGAGAGAGGGAAGGAATGAATAGAATTCCATCCCTCAGGGAAAGGGGCCAAGGGCTTGAAATAAATGAAAGGTTTTGGTAAAACAAATAGGTTAGCAGTACCACTTGTAAAGAACATAGAGTAAAAGTAATGGGGCGATAGGATAAGATGGGGGAATCCAACTCACTGCTGGAGAAGGGCAGCAGGATTAAACCCACATTTATATTAATGGCCATGTCAGAGGCGGGAAAATACAGCCGATTCCAACTTCAACAAAGTAATGAATAAAAGTTGAAAAAAAGAGTGTGAGATAAGGTGCAACCATTCTGGTACCCCGCTTTCTCCACAGCACCTTATGCTCTGCGGTATGTGAATGGAACTCTGGGCAGCAGGACTGAGATGCTGGGTAGTAATTCACACTGGCTTTGATTGAAAGTCCTTGGCCATCTGTCTAACATTGGTGCAGAATCCTGTCAGTAGTAGGATAGGAAAAACAAATAGTTTCACACTAAAATTCTCAGCCTGCACCATCAATGGCAGATCCCACTCTTGGGTATTGCATGAAATGGGGCTTAATTACATTTAATTAGACATCAGGAACAGGAAGAGACCACACTGCATGTCTGGTCCAGATGTCAAACTTTTATGTTTACAGTCCAAGAAGCCTCAAATGAACAATTATGTGCATGTTAAACAGTGCCCTGCATTTTCAGTGATTACGTTTTATACGGTGAGTTAACGCTGAATACGAGCCATTCAGAAGAGACCGCTAATAAAGGAGAGTTCTCTGTGAGGTTGCAGGTTGTCTTCAGTACCTACATTTTGAAGAGTTTGCAGCTTTTTGGATTAGTTTTTTGTTTAGAAACAATGGAGAGTGCGTGCGCATCTCAGGGGCAGAACAGGACCACCTCTTGCATTATTTATTATTATTTACATAATAGTGTTTTTGTTTTTTTGAAGGAAGTGAAAATAGAAGGTATGACACCAATTATAATTATGACTAAGAATGCAGCCATATGGCATATGCACCATGCAGAAAGTGGTCATTTGAGGTCACTCACTCAATCACTCAATCACTCAAGGACGTTGTGCACGGTGCATGCGCAAACCATTTGTCGCAAGGTTTCCGTTGTAGCCAGGGTTTGAATTGTAAAATGTTAACAAGGGGGGCGCTGTTTGTCGACCGGGGGTCTTAAACTAAAATCTGTAAGCAATTGCTATATATTTGCCGCAGACAGGCACACACAATCTTACCGTTATCTTACCGTTCATTTAAATTTAGCTTTAATCCATATCCACGTTTATTCATAAAAAAGAGGCTAAAACGCATTACAGTTATGCGGTATTACTGATGTCTTTGTTTCCCATATCATTCCGTGTGTTTGTTACTAGAAAACGCAACCTTCAATGCTTAACGTTAACCCATGTCCTTTCAAAAATATAGCCTATATGCAATATGTCACGTTTAAACTATAATTATAATTATGTTCATACAGTTGAATGCATCCAGCAAAAAATAAATAATAAAAATGGTTGGCACTACTATGAGGTGGTAAACCCCTGCCCTCTAGGGGGGTCCGGGGGCATTCTGAATAATTTTAGATCATAAATGTAAATTAAGTTAGCCTAACGTTACAAGTTACTAGTAAGATTAATACATTTGTGGCTAGAACACCAGCTAGAAAACATTGGCAATGCTAAACACAGCATATTCCCAAAATAACAAAAAATAAAACCTTTGTTCCTACCTGTAAATCTCCTCTTTTTATTTATGACCTCGAAAAAACCTACCAAACTCGTCTTTGTCAATAAAAAGCATGCACTGAACTTGAACTGGCTACACTTTAAGACTGCTAAAAATGTGCATGCAAACAATTGGACATTTTCCACATAACCCTCCTTCCCCTCCTCCAACTCCAAGCTGCCAATATGATATTGTACCTTAGAAAAGCTCATGCAACTTTTCCTTTTATGTGAATCAATGTGGTTTGTTGTACAGAATTGTATATTTTAACAAAGGGGGCGCTTTTTCTAATTTCGTTTAACAAGGGGGGCAGCGCTCCCCCGCATTCAACGACAATTCAACACTGGTCGTAGCATAATGGCGGACGGCAGTGGCGAGATCTAGCTCAACAATTTTGCAATACAATTGTGAGCTATCAAATTACATAACATAGATAGTTGTCTTAGCCAAATAATAGTGGTGTTAGTAATACACACAGCGATACTAAAACATGAATATTATTAAATATTTGTAGTCCCATATGATCCAACTTTCTTGCCAGCCGTATCAACCCAGTTAGCTAGCTTCGCACTAGGTTAGCCTAACTAAACCTCGCTACAGCCAGCTGTGTGATCTGGGAAGTTGTTGGCTTACAAATACAGTAACGTTACTCCGGCATATACAAATATCGTATTGTCATTTAACATTTGATGTCATGTCACGCCAGTAACCTACTGTAGCTACATTGACTAACTTAGTTGCCCAGTTTTTTGTTGTTAAAGTTACTGTGATAATTGCTGCAGCAAAACAAGAACAAGACTGAAAACATAATGCAGACAAAAGCATTTCTTTGGTCATCATTTTCCTTTTAAAAATGGTTTCGTATGGGGGAGTGTAACGCTACTTAGTTTTTAATGCTAGCTCATGCTGATTAATTAGCCTACTGGCTCCATTTCTACTTGTAGCCAGAATAACTGCATAACTGTCACAGAGAACATTCCCGGGACGTTTTAGTAACGTCCCCCAGACATTCATTACATGACCTTACATTGTAACCAGTAACAGACGTTGCAGGAACGTCCCTGAATGTCCCATGAATGTTATGAGCACAACGTCATATGAAATAAATAAAAGGTCATTGCTTGAACGTCCCCGAAAAATTCTAATTAAATGTCATATTGTAACCAAACAGTGACCTTCATAGGACTAAAAATGTCCTAGTAATGTTTTTAGGACATCCCTAGGGAACGTCACATCATAACTTTGAGGGGACTAAAAGAGGACGTCCCTGATTTAAACCAGTGCGTCGTGGGCCTCAACGTGTTTGTGCTTGTTTAAAGATTTATTTGCTGTATCTCATCTAAATAAAAGGATATTTTCAGGACATAGTCTAGTTTAAGCTAGCACTCTTCAAATTGCCGCTGAAATTACATACATAGACTCTGCGTGATACTTGTGATCTTTTGCCTCCTGTCTGCAAGGGCATTAATCACTGTGACGTCACAGAAAAACTCATCTATAGTGCTGGTTCTTAATTGTGTTTGACAATGGAAATAAACAATAACTGTATAAATGTCCATAAATAAATGTCCATTGGACATCTCAAGACAGTAACGGCAGATGAGGAACTGTTATTGTTTTTATGCTCAATTTTTGATCATAATTAATAATTATTTTAATAGAATATAATTTTGATCATAATACTAATTATAATAGTAATTTTAATCATAATCATAATGTATTCTACTCCACTCATGCCTTCACTTTAATGTGAATCATCTGATTCAATTGAATGTCTTTATTTAACATGTTTGTGTTTTGTGGGTCTGCCCCTCTTGTTTTAATTCTGGCAACTGCAACTGAAGTTCGCTCACAGGAAAATAAAAGTTATTCTATTCTATTCTATAAATTACAATTGGCCCACAAAGATGTTAAATAACGAGTCTAAATATGGATTAGGGTGACTATAAGTTCACATGCGATGTAACATGCAAAGTAAGCAGCCTACAGGTGATAGCTCAAATCTTATTGCACAACTTTTCATCATATTAATGCAATTTGGAAAATATCTATATATCTAAATATCATTTTTCTCAGTTTTTATTATACTGAAAATTATTTTATTATTGAATATATATTAAATTATTAAAGCAGTTCAACTGTACAAAACTGAATATTCATCTTTCTTAATACTAATTTCTTATAAAATGTCTACTCTTTCAACGTCAATGGTTTTGGATTCAACAAAAATTATTATGATTTCTCTGTCTTAAACATTAATTACTGCTTATAAGAGGTAATAACAGCTTATATATTTGTTATGCATTCTGGTACAGAGTGACTACAAAGACAGGTGGCTGACTATGACAGATTTACAGACCATAAAGCTGTCCATACCTGAAACCATGTATCATTTCACAATAAAATAAAATGAGATCAAAAACAAAGACGCTCCATTGCCACTGTAAATGACATACAGTGTATGAAATGGCCACAACACTCCAGATGGCAGTGTCACTGAAGAAAAAACAGGCTGAAGATGCTTCATAAATCACTGTTGATTTAGCGCTCTCACGCCTTCCAACCCATTTTGTTAATTGGCTGCTGTGTGCCTGTGTATACCTATAAAGAAAAATCTATTTTAAAAAGAGCCTATGAATCAGTCTCTTCGTATAGTGCCCTGGCCTCCAAGTTTCTAACTAATAGTCAGTCAGATAATTGAAGGAGAGGTTTCTTTCTGCAACTGCCTGTTCTGCAGCTCAAAATCTTGCAAATTATTCAAGGGCTGGCTTACGTCCCTTCGAAATGTAAAATGAGAAAATGTAGCACAGGTAAAGACGACAAAGTCATGGGAATTTTATGGTCATTTGCCGAAGGTTTAACTTCCATATTTACTTACTTTCATTTTAATTGTGTTACAGTTGTTAGTTGAAATCTCTATCACACCACTAAAGTCCACAGAATTTGGGATTGAACAATATAAACTAACAATAAAAGATGTGGGATTTCTCTCAACAAAAAAACAGCTCACTTATTTTTGCTCATTGTTTATTACATCTTTAGGGCTATTTCATGCTGGCTTGTTTCTGTATTGCACAGGGCCGGTCTAAATCTAACACTGCTGGTGCGCATTTTACACCCATGGGTGTTTATATGAGACTACATTCTCGTATAAACACCCTAGGGTGTTAAATGTGTACCAACATTTTTACTGTGCAGAGAGTGCACTGTCTCTCCTCCATCTTGAAAATAAGTTTGCCTTTTGACAAAGGTAAAAATGAAAACAAACACCTCATAACTAGATTGCGCCTTTATTCAGCATGTCCTTCAGAAGCACCATGTCCCACAGAAATCCATGCCTTTTCATGCAGAAGTGAAGCACCAAAGTCTCCCCTGCTGGGCAATGAGAAGGGTGGGGGCTGGAGATAATAAGATACTCACCGTGTTAAAGCTGGGTAGACACACAGACTGGCAGGATAACTGTACTGTGATGGATGATGAGGTGGGGCACTATGCTGTTTAGCTAATGAGAAGGAAATTTATGGTTACACAGTTTCAGTATAGGATCAATGGGCCATACTTTTAGTGGGGCAGGAGCAATGTCCAAGCAGTGGGATAATGTCAGCTAACAAGATCAGGTCGCAAATCTGTCTGCATCTCCGATGGATGGGCGGTTCCAATAGGTTCTAACCTTTGGGGTCCAATAACAGCTCTATAGTGAAATTGCATGCGCCAATAGGTTCTATCCGTTTGATAACGTGAAGTACCACTGCAGATGTGCAGCTGCTATCTGGCACACGTATTGCAAGATACTGTTTTCTTTAAAAAATGTTGTTTCTTCTTCTTACCACAGCGTAGAGATTTAATTTAATTTAGCTAAATATTTATTCAGGTACAACTGCTGCTTCCCAGACATAATGATAACAACATAATCAAATCCATTGGCTTCATATATGGAACACATGAATAACTACCACAATAGTTTCCTGTAGGAGAAAACGATTTCTGATACCTCCAAGGATTGTTCACTGTGAATTTATATCAATGAAGCCAAAACAGTAAGCAGAAAAAAGCTGATAATATGCTTCTTTTTCCTCTCAGAAAAGAGGAACAGTTTTTCCCTTCTTTTTTATTTGAATTTGTTTTCAGTTTTAGTTGTGCCTCTTGACACTAGTGGATCACATTTCTATACTTTAACATTACATTACTGGCATTTAGTAGGCACTCTTATTCAGAACGACTGACAGAACTTTAGCATTTTTACATACTATTATTTTTTACAGCTGGATATATACTGACGCAATTCAAGACCTTGATCAAGGGCACAACGGCAGTTGGGAATCTAACCTGCAACCTTTGGGTTGAGAGAAAACCCACATCTTTTTTTTGTTAGTTTATATTGTTCAATCCCAAATTCTGTGGGCTTTGGTGTAATAGAGATTTTAATTAACACATGTAACACAATTTAAACTAAAGCCCAGTTCTCTACCCATTATATAACACTGCCACCCACTTTAACCAATACACAGTGAAACTGCCATTCTGTGATGGGTGTGAGATACTTCTTCGCTCTGTGTTCATAGTTAATTGCTGTTATCTATCGTAACATCAGTGTTGTTTTGCTCAACTGTACATGCAAACCCTAAGGGCAGTTTATCTGTGCAAATTTTCCTACTCACTCTCTATAATCCACTGGCTGTACAAAATAAAACAGATAAAGAGAGTGAAATCCAATTTGTCGCTAGGACAGGGGAGTGCTCTGGGCTGAAATCAATGATGGCCTGCCATGTTTTTCCTCTTCTCATTAAAATATATGCTCAATTGAGGCACTTGATATTTCAGCCCAATAGTCTTTTCTCTTTCGTCCCATGAAATAGCGCTGGATCACTTGATACATTTTGAATGAAAACTCATTTGAGTAAAGAACAGCCTAGACATGACAGAATGTTCTCATTTTTCATGAGACTTCTCCTATGCATACACTCACAGATGATCAGAGAAGGTACCTATGGAGCAACACCTCACTCAGCAGTCAGGTTACGATCAACCATACACTACTCTCCAGTGCTGTCACTTAATTTTTGTACAAATATTTATACTACACACTGGGGGGAAAGCCCGTGGAAAGATTCCAAATATTAAACAGAAGCACATGGTACTTTGTAGGTGTTTGCACTGAAAATCTAAGTGCCATACACTCACTTGAGATATCACAAAACACCAAACCTTGAAAAAGTTGCAAAGGACACTTTTTAATTATTTTGTGCATTATGGAATTTGATTTGAACACCTGACTGCACAAATGTTTTGCAAACTATCCACTTTAATACTACAAAGAGCACGGGGCCTTTCATCTGAAGGTGTGTCATATTGTTCATTTCTTTAAAAAAATAAAAATAATAAAGGGAATGTTTTTTTCCCCCATTTTGAAAATGTAGTCCCAAGGGAAAGATCAATCTTGAAACAGGTACTTGTACGTCGATTACATAATCAAGCTTAAACGTGTGAAGAAATATTGAATGCGTTTAAAATACTTTTTAGATGTTTCTTTGTTCATTTGTAGCTTGCTCTGTTATTTGTTTAAAAGTTGCAATCAAGCAGAAAACAAGTCCCATGCTACCCATTCACAACATGACTTCAAACCAGGTGCAGAACCTAGAGCTGACATGATAATCACAAGATACTTCACATAAGATACTTTAGTCAACTGCTTTTGCATGGGATGAAAGGGCATGGATAAAATACCCCCCCCCCCCCCCCCCCCTTCCAAAAAAGGTTATTTATTTATTTATTGCAGAAATTGGTGGTGTAGGAAGAGCATATATTCTGACAGTCCCACCTCCTACTCATTCAAGTATATCACACATGGCTATCCTGTCTCTACTACAATCCTCAAGCTCTCCACATCATAACAAAAGGTGTGTATGGCCAATTTCAGGAACTGACCAGTAGGGGAGGGGACATTCTGCCTAATTTGGAAAAGAATAAAAACTTTCCTGCGAATTGCAGTTTGGCAAATGTTTATTAGAAATTCCCTGGAACAAGTGAGAACTTCATTAGTTTCTCAGAAGTAGAGATTATTTGGAGTTACCTGTCCGTATTCCCTTAACATCACGAGTGCTTGTCCAGTTGATTGAGTGTGTTATAGTTTGGGAGAAGAGTGTTGAAAAGTTCTAATCCAATACTGATGGCAGACTTGTGCTCATTTGCAACCTCTGAACAGCAGAATTATACATAGTTTCAATTGCCTGTGAGACCTGGAAAGTATTTTTGACAAAGTCAGCTAACTCATTCTGAAGCCATCTGAGTGTCATTAGGAACAACTGGTTGCATCAATTAAAGCTGTATCGTAAGGTTAACTTGATCATGTGTGGGCTAGACAAAAATGGCATGTGATGGGTTGCATTGAAAGAGTTATCTGTGGAAAATATTGGTCATGTATGAAAGGATTTTTTAAAATGGTATATTGTTAGGTATCACCTTCAATTAATGGTTATTCATAAAAGCTTTATATCTTCTTCATAAGCAGTCACAATAACTCCAAAAAGGCACTGTCAGTATTTGAATCTGGATTTTGTCTGTTACTTCGTTTTCGGCTATATTCATTTTTGATCGTGTGTTTTGTTTTCATTCTCCGTCTCCCATCCACGTGCTTGTGTTTTCTTTTCCCCCCATTGTGTCAGCCCCGCCTTCCGTCTCAGTTCCTGATTTCCAATGTGTTTCACCTGCCCCGCTGTTCACCTGTTTTTCGTTTGCTTGTTAGTCCTGTGTATTTAAGTTCCACTCTTGTCTTTTGTTCAGTGCGAGTTCGTCACAGTTGTATGTCTACTCTGTTTTACAAGCCTTTCTCTGACCCCTGCTTTGCTCGTTTCCACGTGTGCATGCTCTCTGGTTTCTCCACGTTTGGATTGTGTTTTTGTACATTTGCTGTGCCTGCCTGGTTTTGACCTCTGCCTGTTCCTGACTACGATTCTGTCTTTTCCTCGTGGCTTTGCCACTAATAAACTTCGGTTTATTTTACATGCTGTCTGCGCCTGAATCCCTTCCGAATCCCGACTGGCACATAGTATGTTTTATGTTGCCACTGATGCAGCAAGTGATATTACTCTTTTCCCTATTTAACAACATAGGCGCAAATACTTCTGGGCGCAAGTGGAATTGCTAGTTTCATGTGCCGCAACGGAAATATTTGTTGCCTGTGCCAGTTTTGGTGGTTTCATGATCTGCAGTAAACCCATTTGCATCATTTGGGTTGGGTGCTGCAATAATAATAATAATGAAGCTTTGCATTTATATTGCGCCTTTTTCACCAGCCCACGACTCAAAGCGCTTTACAATGATGAGGGGGAAGCTCACTTCTACCACCACCAATGTGTAGCACCCACCTGGGTGATGCAACGGCAGCCATTTTACACCAGAATGCTCACCACACATCAGCTGAGGTGGAGAGGGAGAGAACAATTTTAGCCAATTAAACTGGGGGATGATTAGGTGGCAGAGCCAGGTTGGGAATTTAGCCAGGATGCCGGGGAAACCCCTACTCTTTACGATAAGTGTCATGGGATCTTTAATGACCACAGTAAGTCAGGACCTTGGTTTAACGTCTCATCTCCTACAGCACAGTGTCCCCATCACTGCATTGGGGCGTGTTCTGTTCGTTTCCTCGTGTGCCTGGTTTCTGTATTCCTGACTTTTTGATTCTGTTTCTTGATTTCGTCTTTTGGATTGTGTTTTGTACTTTTGCCGTGACTTCCTGGTTTTTAATCTCTGCCTGTTTACTCACCACGCCTTCGCCTCATCCCTGGGTTTCGACCCAACGTGCTGTGTTTACATGCTGTCTGCACCTGAGTCCCTTACACACCCCTGACAGCATATTATAGTGGCTGTTAGGGGACAGTGGCATCCATTAAAATTGTGGCTACTTATGCCATACGATGATCCTAGAACACAGACAACTTGCTTCTGTTTTTGCATTTGGCAGGGCTAGGTCAATGATTGAGCGACTTTTTGGAATGTTAAAAATGTGTTTCAGATGTTTGGAGTCAGGTGGTACAATACAATATAGTCCTCAGAAAGTAAGTGCATTCTTTTGTGGTGAGCTGTATTCTACATGACATAGCGATGGCCGTATAGAATAATGGTTAGTGAACAGGGCTTGTAACTAAGGTTCAGCTTCCAGGTAGGACACTACCCTTGTACCCTTGAGCAAGGTAGTTGAAGTTGTCTTTTTAAAATTTTAAATAGTGGTATTAAACAAAAATTGACAGTGAAGAAACAAGCTCTAGCATATGAATGGAAAACATATATAAATATGAAAACTGAAACTATTCAGTCTCACCTTTCTTTTGATATCACAAGTAATGGTGCCTTTCATAATGCGCTTGCTCTTCAGCCATGATGAAATTAGCAGTTGGCTGTGGCATTAACACTTTTAAAGGGAAAGCAACAGGTGACCTGATTGCCAATAAACCCCCATTACACCCAATGTAGACCATTGTGCCTGGGCTGGTACAATAGGGCCCCATATGCCTATTTGTGTTAAGGAGATTATATGTGATTAGATTGAAGTTTTCTAATTAATCAAAAGCATAAAAAATGTGGAACCAAAAGGATTTTCAGTTCAGTCAACAGACAAAGGTGATGTGGAAATGAGTTGAAGACTAATGGAAGAGGCCCTCAGGGAGTTCTAGCCTAGACTTGATGCAGTGCTGTTTTACTTGCTATTGGAACATTAGCATATACGGGTTAAAAGGCTTGTTATTAGCATTGTATATTCTTATAACTAATTTTGTTGGAAAGTTATAGCCTGTGCATAATAAGTTAACTTTGCATTACAAAGTTTACCATTTTCTCTGTGTATGCTGAGCAAACCACCTAGCAATACATGTGTAACCTTTTATTACTCCTAAAAAAACCTAGCTTAGAATTATTGGAACCAGTTTCTCCCACCAGTTTCATGTAGAATGGATGATGAGGAAACAAGATTTATTTATGTATTCCTTGCATTATAATATCTAGATCTGGAATATGTGGAATGAATTTTTAAAAACATAAATATAAACAATTAACTATTCCACAAGTGTAGCAGACTCATCTCCAGGCTCAAGCCCCGATTTCAAAATGACATGGAAAAGCCTACCAGTGACATGTTGCAAATTACCTACAAGCAGCATAACTTTATCTCTGCACATGTGGAAAAAAGTGATCACAGTGCATGATCAGGCTACAGTTCGTCTCGTCGCAGGAGATTTTTTCATGCGATGGTAATTATAACAGTAATGCTGCTCATCCTTCCGAGGTGTGTGTCATCATCGTTTGGGTGGACAGAACTCCAGCAGAACTGCAAAAATCAAGGTCCACAAGACCTACATCTGCCTTGTTTCCATATGCAAATTGTGTACTTGTTTGAGAGGTTTAAAATGAAAGATGGAAGTTCATCAAGTTAGCTTCTCAGGAACAAGTTCCCTGTTAATTACAACTAAAAATAAATGGAATATGTCCTACATCTTAATGCTTCTTTTAATTATCACACTTTTTTTTATTTTAAATGATGTATTTTATGAAACAACAGGGGCACTTAAAAAACTGCTTAAAGCACATTTACTTATTAAAATGGAGAAGATTAAAATACTTGCACAACCAGACTTTAGGGGAAATTCCAAAGTAATTCAGACAAAAAAAAATGTAGTCGCTGAAAGGGTGAATGTCACATTCTGGTATTAATCAGGTCAGGAGGTGCCCCATCCCTTATCAAGGTAGCAAGACATGTGCCAGAGGTGTGCCTTCTGACAGCTGGAGTGTGTAAAGCTATCAGGACAGTTTATTCACTTTTCAGGAGTGCAGTTTTACTCAAACCATCTGCTCTCATTCGAGGTGACCTCTTGACGCATCACATCTTTAGTCTAACACACGATACCCAGCTGTCCTTCTTGTCCTCCTAGCACAAACACTGAGATTTGGCTCTAATAAAATGCTATTTTCAGGTTAACTAATCAATTTTAGACTTAATGAATCTGCTAACTCTTGTTTAAACAAATGCATTCTTTGTGAATTCTGGTTGACTTCCTTTTTTTTTCTAAAGTTTCATGTAAAAGATGAGTTGTCAGATTTTCCACCTTATACTTGGCAAGGTTGTCCTAATGAAAGCAATGCTTCAGTATATTGATGGAAAATATCTAAATGATTGAATATATTCAATATATTATGATGAATCATCGCATGTGATTGTATACTGGAAATAAAACCCAACATGGTTTGGTAAAAATTAACTTTATTATTATTATACTATTATGTTCACCCTCCCACATTTATCAGTTACCAGAAATGTTTTTTAAATTCTTTATAAACATTATTGTGACATAACATTTGATAATAAAGGGGGAATCTTGACTTGGGGAATCTTGACTTGGAGAATTAAGTGCAGTACATTTTATGCACTTGACTCAAAATCATATCCTGATCAGACTTGCACGCAACTTAAGTCTGACTCACCCTCTGAATATTGACTGAATATCTGAATATATGCAGGGTGGCAGTGTAGTATAATGGTTAAGGAACTGGATTTGTAACCGAAAGATTGCAGGTTAGATTCCCAGGCAGGACACTGCCGTTGTACCCTTGAGCAAGGTACTTAACCTGAATTGCTTCAGTACATATACTGTATATATATATATACATATATATATATATATATACAGTGAGCACCATAATTCATTGGACAGTGACACATGTTTTGTTATTTTGATTCTGTACTCTAGCACAATGACAATGAGGTTGAAGTGCAGACTGTCAGCTTTAATTTGAGGTATAAAACAAGCCTTAAACCATCACTCTGCTGCCAGATATGCAGAAGATATGGATGGATAACTTGAAGGGTTTCTTCTCCTGACTTATTTTTCCATAGAGTTCAATAAGAAATTTTGTCAGGTGAAACAACCCTTAAAGTGACCCATCCATATCTACTGCATATTTGTTGCATAACGCTACTATGATTGCTGTCCTACAATGCTGAACTTCTGCGCTGCTTATTGATGTGCGAATAAAGCTGGGGAACGGGGAAAATGTCCATAGTAGCTAAGCCACCAGACAGGGTGAACGAACTAAATTTTACGACCGAAAGAAGAGACTGATAGATAGATAGATAGATAGATCTTTATTGTCATTGTCACAGGTACAACGAAATTTAAAGTACTTCTTGTCAGTGCAAACAAAAAAAAAATATATAGCAGCAAATATAAAAACAAAAAACACACACACACACACATATACTTTTTTTTCTGTCATTTCTTTTTTTTTTTTGAGGAGGGTTTGTGGTGGTTTTGATAAAAAATAAAAGTTGTGTGTTTGTCCTTGCATGTCCTTGCATTTAATGCCTGCCCTGAGGGCAAGGCAACAACAGAGAAGCAGAGAGTGAGCGGGGATGTGGGTGTCCTTTATGATCTTTTGGGCTTTTTGGAGATTTGAGGAATGATGTAGTTGTGGGGGTGGGGGGGGGGGGGGGCAGGCTGGGGATGATCTGATGATGTGATGGCTCTTCCTCTGCCGCTTTCTGAGCAGCTGTTGTGCTGGTGGTGTACCATACGCAGTATGCGTACTATAGTATGCTCTCTATTGAGGCACGGAAAAAGGACACCAGTAGTCTCTGTGAGATGTTATTCTTCCTGAGAATTCTCCTGGTGGTTGAAAGCAGGAGGAGTGAGCTGAAATTAGACAGCAACCAAGCTACAGCATAGGCTCGGATCATTAATGGTAAATTACGTTTTATGAACAAGTTATAAATTTAGCCAGTTAATATATACATAACTGGCTGGCCTAATGTACGTTTATGTGCATTATCTTAATGTTAGGAAGTTAAAAGTGAATTAATTGTTAGCTTTATCTAACGTTAGTAGCTAACGTTACATCATTTGTGTGAACGACTGCTACGCCTGCGAAACATTAATGTTAACCTAAAGCGATACGTCAAGCATATTGTGAACATCAAAACAGTGTTAATTTTAACTATTATTACATTGCTAGAGGTGCTACGTTGTACAATGTCTCAAAAATAGATTATAAACTGTAAACATTATCTGTGCTGGCCAGGCAGGGTGCGAGCGATATGAGAGAATCCAGAAGAGGGCGAAAAGAAAATGTAACGTAGGCTAACAATATTAAGCACCAAATAACAATGTATTTGAAAGTAATAATGACAGTAACCACCATATAGTAAATGTACTTTATGTGTCGAACTGATTCGCCTTTTATCCATCGAGCTAAAATATGTTTTATCGCTGAAGTATGCTACTGTAGCCTACCGTTAATACTTTAACATGTAACGTATCACTTTGCTCCCATATGAACTGCACAAGCACTTTACTTACCAAGGTGGTATACTACGAAGCAGGATTACTGAGTTAGTACTAGCTGGATAACTGAATAAAACCCAGAACCCAAAAACCTTTTTACTTCAGTCCATGTTCCAGATTTGGGAGGGTTCCGGGTTTTACTCAGTAATTAATCCTGCTTCGTAATATACCCCCCAAGACTCCTTATAATATTTGTTTATGTTGGTATTATTGTTTTGTGCACTGTAGCCTATATTTTGTGTACATTTTTTATGTTGCTGAGCTACCTGTAAGCATTGCAAAAAGCAAATTCCGATGATGGCAATAAAGGAAAATCAAGCAACCTCCTGATTAAATGTGATAGCCTATAAATTTGGTTTGCATAACATTATGGAACACCGGCATTTGGTCCTCCAACATGGCGGTTGGATTAAACAAGTGGGCGTGGCGTGTCAGACCAAATTGTCACGTAGGTGACAGGCCTCTATTGTATTTTTATGTAGCTCAAGTAGAATCCAATCTCTTAGGTACAGTATATTGTCCTAGTGTTTTTTTTAAACTTGTCCTAGTGTTTACGAGTGGGAGGGTTATGCTTTTGAGGTTATAAAATAAATGAGAGAAAAACAGAAATGGCTATAATTGCTACACGGTTCACTCAACATGGATGTAAAAACCCTCAAATTAAAGCTGAAAGTCTGCTCTTTAACCTCATTTTCACTGTTCCATTTCAAATCCAATGTTCTGGAGTACGGAGCCAAAACACAAAATATGTGTCACTGTCCTAACATTTTCGAAGTGCACTGTATATATCACTTGTGGAGAAGGTAGGTATCAGTGCTTTATCCCAAGTGAGTTATGTGAGACATCTCAGCAAGATGGAGCATACCTATAGAAACAAAACAAAACAAAAAAAGATTATGAAGATTATTTAAATTGATCAACACACTAATTAACTACAGCTGTAGTTGTTAACATCTCACAAATAAAATAATAAGTATGTGTAGTATCTTATTGGGCTGTGCTCAAATCTGTCCCTCTTCATAGAGTTTGTGTGTCATTTCTCTATGTGAGTAGGTTTCATCTAACAGGCTAGATGTTTTGTCTAGGTTCCTTGCTGTGTCTAAATTGTCCCACATGTTTGTATCCTATCCTCACCGATTGGTGTCTGTGTCCAGAGCTTGGTTCTGCCTTCTGCCCTCCCAGATAGCAAGCGAACGTTGAATCGACATAGATTCAATGTGGAATTCCGACGTTGATTCAACATCAATTTTCTCATCGAGATCACGTTGAATCAACGTCAGAATACCAACAAATATTGAATAATCAAGGTTAAATATAGCTAAACATGATATTTAAAAGTTTTAACGTTTGTCGCCATCACTGACACTGCATTAGCTAACTGAACTAGTTAGTAGCTGATAATGTCAGTAACTGTAGCCTAAATAATTCATATTGCTTTGCAAGCTAGTTGTTAGGCCTAGACATTAGTTACTGAACACATACAAAAACTGATAAAACAACTTTATTGCAGTGATTGTACTGTGGGCAAAAAAATAACCAATTTTGATGATTATTCAATATTTGTCGGTATTCTGATGTTGATTCAAAGTGATCTCGATGAGCAAATTGATGTTGAATCAACGTTGGAATTCCACATCTACGTCGTTTAACGTCCGCTTGCTATCTGGGCTGTGTCCTCTGGGATTGGCTTTGGCATATCATGACCCACAACCCCTAACCTGATAATATTCTCCATCCATTTTCTGGATTCAGTCTAATGTATGGTGAGTTGTACTCTTGTTTTCCTTTGTAAGTTTTTTTTTTGCTTTAATAAAGTTCCTGTGTTGATCTCTTTGATGGTGATTCCTTTAAGATCCAAATGACTGCAAAGTGCATGACAGTAATTTCCAGCCAATTCCAATATGCATTCCATATGTCAGCAGCAGCATTCACCCCTAAACCTTCTGCCCCCAAACAAGCCCTGACCAGAGAATCTGGGAAATTACTGCATAACAGCATTTGCCCTGCTCCGTTAAACATTCTTTCAACTGTGCTGCATCAGAGGAGCTACATATTCTATTGCCTTATCCTTCTCAAATGCATAGCAAAATACAATATGTTACCAATATAATTCAAATGAAAACAAATAATGACAAGACTACACTGCCTCTAAAGGCTCTTTATTTACTGATGAAAACCTAAGTACAGCATTTGCTGCTAAAATAACATTACAAGAACAGAACAAAAGTTCAGTATTTCATTCTTCATTTTCCCTTCAGTTTCTGAGTAGTATGCTCTGTGTGCGATTCAGTCGTGCCAACAAATGCTGCGTACCATTTACGCATTTTGACATCAATGTATGCTGGTATGAACTGTCACGCTAAAATACGCAAAAAGACGCCTGTTGTTACGCACGCTGCAGTTTTGTCTCAGCTGATAAAACATTTGGAGCAGAATCAATACAGGCACACAGCGTAGATGATTGACACTTTCCCATCAACGCTCTTCAGTATATTTATTTATTTAGGATCCCCATTAGAAGCACACAGTGTGCAGCTAATCTTCCTAAAATACATACAACAGACAATCATGCATTCAATATTGTGTAGCGAGACATAAAGTCAAACTAAACAGACAATAATAAGAAACAATACCATCAAAAAGAATAAAATGAGAATAGTAGTAAATGAAAAAAAAAAAATATATTATATATTATATTATAATATATTATAATAATCATTAAAAAATTAAAAAAATGCATTTATAAGCTCTGAGCCGCGATTATAAATGCATGAACGCAGGTTACAGACATGTAGGTTGTATTTGTGTGCGTGTGCCTGTCCACATGTATGTACGTATGCGCGTGTGATGCATGTGTGTGCTTGTAGGTTTGAATACTGTCCAGTCATTCAGCTATTTTTGCCAGATGTTTTTTTTCATGCTTTTTAAAAATATGAAATTATGTATTTTGGCAATGAATTCCATATTGAGATTGATCTGTAACTGATGGTATGTTTAAGGAGGTTAGTTCTTGGTCTGGGTAGTGCTAGGTGACCATTGCTTGCGTCTCTTGTGCTATAACCATGTTTGTTAGATACGCTTACTAACCGTTCAACAAAGCCAGCAGATTTATCAGAGCTTATAACTGATCTAAGGAACATCAGGAGACTTAGAGATACCTTTTTAACAACTGTTAGCCACGAAAGGCATGAGTTTATTTGTTCGGTACTGGTATGAATGGAGCAGCTCAGTGTCCACCGGGCTGCTTTATTCTGAGCAACCTGAAGTTTTTGCAAATCTTTTTTTGTTGCTGATGACCAGATGACTGGACAATACTCAAGGTGTGACAAGACCAGTGAATGTATAACTTGTTTCAGTATAGTGGGTGTGAGATAGGCTGAGCATTTTCTTGTCATTCCAATCTCTCTACCCATTTTAGAGACTATGTTATCTGTGACCAAGACAATGAGCTTACAAATGTGAGACCCAAAAGTTTTATTGTCTTAACTTGTTGAATAATTGTGGTACATATTACTAAGTTTAACTGTGGTTTGTTTACCAACGTCTTGATCCGAACACAATAGACTTTGTCTTGGCAATGTTAAGTACCGGTTTGTTGCTTTCAACCCAGTTATACACATCTGTCAGTGTATTATTTAAAGTAGCAGTTAGCTCATTGCCCGATGTGGCAGTGGTGCCATCAGCGTACATCACAACATTACTATTCTTTGTACACAAAGGCAGATCATTGGTGAAGATGGAAAACAGTAATGGCCCCAGGCAACTGCCTTGTGGAACCCCACAATATATGAAATATCCTTTGTCCTTCCCCCTGACATGAGTCCCGCTCACTCCTTCACTGCATGGTCTGCTGCTGCTATTACGCTCAAGTTGGCGGCAGCCGCAGCACTCTGAGGTAAATGGGGGGTGGAAAGTTGAAATTGAACAATGTGTTGAAAATACTTAATAAAGTATAAGAAGGTTTATTACCAGCTAGTTAAGTGCCCAACATTGATGAATGTAGAGGTGATAAATAAATTTTTTTGACTGATAACGGGCATATTTACGGCTAAAAAGAGTTGAGTGCATCACGCAGTTTTAAGAGAGAGAGATTTAAGATCCATTTCCACATTTGCCGGTCATTCTGTTTACTCATTTAATCTTCTGGGAGAAATTTGTCAATGTCATCAGTGACTATCGCTTTTAATGAGTAAAGGAAGAGTGCTTTAAGACCATTTTATGTAACTTAAGTCATTAAAACGTTATTCGTGTATACAGATGGCAAAATTTATTTCGGATTGCTATTGGTGAGAGATAATGGGGTAGTTAACGTTTTCATAGTTTAGCTTGCTAGTTGGCTGGTTATTGTCATCTATCTTTATTAAAGTTTATGTTAATTTGTCCAAGTTGGTCCCCTAAAATTGGGGGGGGACTATGTATAAAAATGGCTACAATTGCGACACCGTATGGACATACAAACCCTAAAATTAAAGCTGTTTAAAAGTTTAGACTTTTAAAATCAAATGTGTTGGAGTACAGAGCAAAACTACAAAAAGTCTGTCACTGTCCAAATACTTATGGACCTGACTGTAATTCATCATGTTATACTCCACCGGTGAAATGGCATTTAAATATATTGGGCAATCACTTTTTTACATTTAAAATATTTGCTAAGCCATGAGAAGAAGATGCAAAGATGTCCGTTCCATTCGCACAGTCACGTGGGGTCTATTCTAAACCGTCTAACTGCTGCTGCTCCACGCTCTACTGCTGCTCAATTTAAAAAAAAGATGTTATTCGATAGCATCTAATTTAAATGTAATCTGTAAACTAGCTTGCTATCACAGGTTAACTGTGTTGCTGTGGGACATTGACAAACTGCTTCCCTGATGTATTTTCCTGGCTTTTATTGGACACCAGAATTTATTTTCATTTTTATGTTTTGTTCCTAGCAATTTAAAGAGACTGTTCCTTCTTAGAGAAGTCTCTAATGGAAGTTTTACAATATTGTAACTATTAAAAATGTTTTTATTGCCCAGGGCCATTACATTTTGCCACCAAGGCTGCACACCACTCTTAATACTGCAAATATGTGGCTGAGTTAAGACAGGTTTAGATTGTGTGCCTGTTTTGGTGTTCAGTTTTAGGATAACAGCTGAGACTGCAGTGTTGGTGATGTTCATCACTTTAATGCTTCTGTCACGTCAGAATCGTTTTGGCTGTTCAAGCTGGACTGCTATTATTCACTGGTCCAATCACATTGAGCGGACTTGTTGCCTTTGGTTGCTTGTAAGTAATCAAGACTCAAAGTAATGATTAGATGTCTGTGGTGGTCGAGGCTGAGATCTACTGGCTGAAACATGATGTGTCCTGTGAATAAGTATATTTTTATTTACTAAATTTAAACACTCATATTTAGTCTCCCCAGGAATGGAGAATGGTTTCTTCTCCTGACTTATTTTTCCATAGAGTTCAATAGGAAAATCTGTCAGGAGAAACAACCCTTAAAGTGATCCCTCCATATCTACTGTATTTCTGGCAGCAGAGTGATGGTTAAAGGCTTGTTTAATACATCAGACCCTTGATGACTAAGAGCCACTTAGCCAACCATGTGTTCTATAATGTTCCAGTGTAATTTACAGCTAAATATTGTCTCACCCCCCAATTCCCATAGAGATCCATTCAAATGCAGAGCTGTTATAGTATCGCTTGTAAGAGTACCAGCAAATAGGATATCAAGAGCCTTTTGATGTTGTTGGGTCACAGACATCATAAAGTCATGGCATGCAAAGGATATGCAACCAATTATAAAAAATATGGCTTTTCTACCAAGTATTAAATGTTCAATACTTTTTTTCTGTGTCATTTCACTTTATTGCACATAACTTTTTTAAAGAATTGGAACGTTACAATTGCTGTGTAGTTTTATTGAGTTAATACCAATGTCTGGTCAAAATCTCATGTGAATAGCTACATTGGAAATATGTTTGATAATAAAATTGTTGACGTGTCCAATACTTATTTCCCCCATTGTACATGCAACTAAATTCTGGATGAGTTGTAAATGGTCAATAGACTTTTTTGCAAGACCAGTGAAAAGACAGCTACATTAGTCAAGTCTGCTTGTAATAAATGCAGAAACTAATTTTCCCCTTTATACTTCCCAATATAGAATGCCCGATATAATTTTTGGTTGATTCCATTAAATCGTTAATTAAATACACCTGATTGTACAAGGACACAAAGATTGATGAGTTCAAAGGAAGCTTTTCTTCAGATACTTTTTGCCTTTGATACTAAAAGATACTAAAAGCCTTTGTGAGCCATGACCATGTAAAATGGTCACGGCTCACAACTACAGCATAGTGCTTGGATTGGCTCCTTAAATAGTAGCAGGCCCAGGCAAGACAGAATGTAGTCAAGCAGGGCCGTGTACACCAGGAATTGCCTGAATAATATTATTTTGTGGACACATGCAATTTATAGCAGAACTGGGAGGGTCATTGGAAGAAGGCACCTGCGGTTTACTACAAGCCTGTCAGTTCACCATTTATACATCCACTGAGTCTTGGAAAACTGTGTCTGAATTCACCCATACTGTCCGAGAGTGGTTCACAAACATGAACCAAAATGAACTCTAGAAAAAATGTGGACTTTGGACTCTTTACAGTGATAGCCACCCCCACCCCATTCCTGATGCTCATATTCAATATTCATAGCACGTGTCTCCACTTAAATATACCATTCCATTGCAAGCTCCCTCACTTTATTGAAGCACATTACACTACTAAAAAAATATTTGGATGTTAAATCAAGAGATGGAACTATCGTAAATGCACTCTGGGTAATAATTTATGAGTGACAAAGGTAACACAATCCAGAGTTTGGCCAATAAACAATATTCACAGGGGGGCTCCGCTGTATTGCACATTGTGTGTTCTGAGTACGTTGATAATTCATTTGACAGCGAATGGGAAGGGGCTGGGGGAAGGGTCACATCTGGGGAGGGGTGTTGTGAAATAACTGGACACTGGGGCTCTCGAGTAAAAAGAATGGAGTTGATTCAGAAGAGTAGAGGAAATTTAAAATTCAACTGCAGATGGTAGACAAGAAAGATGAAGAGGGGCTAAAGCCCTTGAGTATGATACTTGCTACTTTTACAGGAATGATATGTCATTATTTGCACAGATACCGCTTCATAGTGTATCATATCCAATACATATGTTCTGCATTTTGATCATGTTTAAAATGCTGATCAAGGTTTTTGTGTATATCAAGTTATCACAGGTGGGGTCCCATTATTCAGGCAGAGAACAGCAATGCAGTGCCACAGTCAGTAAACAGCAATCGCATAGACCGCCCATCACCCCACCGTAGAGGGATGTTGATTGTATGGGTGACAGAATGACCTTCAGACCACTGTGCATGAAGCTAACTGAGACAGAAAGAGAAAAATAGATCAATATCTGTAAGTGACCAGCTGTTCAGCCAGCTTGCTGTTCTCCTGGGCGTGCCCATCTCAGCATGGATATTCTCATCCCAGAAAGCATATGAGCGAAATGGGGGCACGGTACTCTTAAGTGTCAAAACATGCGTATGTATCAATATCTTTGTGTCATTACAGGAAAGACCTGCATTTCACCCTTCACTCAACCCCCACTTCAATATAAGATGCATATTGCTAAAGGAGCATTTTCCTGAAAGCTTTCTCCGTATTAGAGATCCACATTAATGAGATTACTGCTGGGGCTGTGGGCCCTCATGACCAAAGTGAGGTTTGCAGGGCCCCACTCAATGCATTTGGATGTTAAAGTACTTGCTGAAAAGCCATCAGTCGTGTAGCACTCGAGGAGAAGTGATTGCCTTTATCTGACTTGAGGTGAGCAAATTCACTGCTGCCAGAACACCTGCACTGGCACGGTCAATACAGGTGTCTCAGAGAAGCAGCACTGGCACGGTCAATACAGGTGTCTCAGAGAAGCAGCACTGGCACGGTCAATACAGGTGTCTCAGAGAAGCAGCACTAGCACGGTCAATACAGGTGTCTCAGAGAAGCAGCACTGGCACGGTCAATACAGGTGTCTCAGAGAAGCAGCGCTGGCACGGTCAATACAGGTGTCTCAGAGAAGCAGCACTGGCATGGTCAATACAGCTGTCTCAGAGAAGCAGTGCTGGCACGGTCAATACAGGTGTCTCAGAGAAGCAGGGCTGGCACGGTCAATACAGGTGTCTCAGAGAAGCAGCACTGGCACGGTCAATACAGGTGTCTCAGAGAAGCAGCACTGGCACGGTCAATACAGGTGTCTCAGAGAAGCAGCACTGGCACGGTCAATACAGGTGTCTCAGAGAAGCAGCACTGGCACGGTCAATACAGGTGTCTCAGAGAAGCAGGGCAGATGAAAAATCCCAGGATGAAATGAAAGTGAGGACAGGAGAGGAGAGGAGATGATAAGGTTCAAAACACCACAAAAAAAAACAGACTATGACAATGCTTGAGAAGAAAGAGAGGAAACGATAGATTGATTGACAGTGCCAGAAAATTCCCAAATCATCTGCTGTGTCCATTTATGCACTTCCTGTTTTCACAAGTGTGAGAGAGCCAGGTCCAGCCAGAGCTACAGAATTATGAGGCTACAAGAGAGAGGTGTGGATCTGCACAGCTGGAAGGATTTCGGCTATCTCTTGACGTCTCCATTGTTTCTCTGTATAATACATGCCCCCTGTCCTCACAGCCCTGGGATACAGCATTACAACTTGTCTGAATTAACAGATGATATCAATATGACATCAGTTTTCTATCATTCTATACCTGTGTTCACCACAGGGATGATGGTGTACATCGAAACTTGAGCTATCGCATTGATCAAATGAGAGCATGTGAACGTGTTATATTACAGACATGCACTCTGTAATTTAACTACTAAAAGAAGACGGCTCCAAGACTACACGATGCATGCCATTACAGATCTCATGCCACATTCAACATGCAATGCATGCTTCCCTGCTCTTCTTAAATCCTCCCAGTAATACAAGCAACAGAATTGGATTGGTGCAATTTATTCTCTGCTCATCTCACCTCTAAACATATAAACTTCCCACTTAGGAAAATACTTGACCATTGTCATTATTTATTGCATTTCATTGCACTTGTTTATTTTTGGTTTCCATTTCCAGGATAGCTAAGCTGCATAGCAGTCTCAAATCACAACACAGCCATAGGGTAGCCAAAATTAATTTTCTTGCTTGCTTTTTTCATGTTGCTTACTGTTTCCTGTCAGTTTTGTCTATGTTGCCTAGTTTCTGAACAGCTAACACTGATTGTATCTGGCTCTGCGTAGCAAACACAAAGCATTGGATCCAGTGTTCTTCTGATTTAAAAAAAACAACACATTTTACAGTATGTATGGTTCAAAGATACAAATACAATATATCTTAACACTAATTGTGGTCTTGAGGAATACGTCCCATCATCTAGTCTAAGCAATTGTTAAATGTAATGGTGAAAAGTTCAAGAATATTTTGAATGATGTCCTGTTCATTTTTGTGGCGTAAAAGTTTAAACGGCATAAATAGAAATGTACATTAAAAAAATGTCACTGGAAAGGGTTTCGCCAAAGATACTGGTGTCAGTGTTTATGAGTAAGTATAGTTTATTCCCCCACACCTGCTTCCTGCTGTATGGTTTTAGAGGCCACAAGTGCATTTGGTAGCATATAAAATGATACATTTCTATTAATAAAATGACACTACCATATTCACATTTCCACAGAGATACACAGGAAGGCTTCAGACTGAAGCAGGAAAAGGGCAACTTGTCATGGTTTTGCAGCTCGCTTTTCCATTTCTGCGGATACTCCCTCTCGGGAACGCGAGAACTCTTTTCTGCTCGAGTCTGCAAGCCTGTTTTCACCCTCTTTTCTGGGTAGTTTTTTACATGGGTAAATGGATGGATTGGAGCTTGAGAAACGTGGCATGATGTAAGCTAATATGAATATGAGGAAGATTGTCTCTAATTAATTTTATTTATAATAACGTATTAATGTTGTGGTTTGTTATTTGTGAATTCTGGTGTCAGTCGCCCCCTGGGAATTTCGCAATCAATTTTGTTCAGTCTTTTGTTCATAAATTGGCCTGATTTCACACAAAAGACGAGAGAACAGTGAATTTCATTCAAATATATTACACAGAGGAGGACCTCAGGCTCTAAAATAAGGTGTGAAAGACAACAGAATACACGCCCATGTGCGCGCGCATGCGCACACACACTCCTCATGAGTCTCTCTGCAGCAGGATTTATAAACGGAAATAGACAGAGCATGCTAAGATGAGCATAGAAAGCTTTGTGTGCACTCCAAGGCCCTAGGGACCCGCGGCCGCCACTAAAAGCTCTCCTCTCAGATTGATCTGGTGGCTCAGATTGCTGGAGGAACAATGTCTGCCGCTCAGCCAATGATTGCACACTGCAGACCTAGCTCTCACTGCAAGGCGAGAGGGCTACCATCCACACCTGTGGCAGGTGAGCCCACAAATGTCCTAGATCCTCCCTCCAGAAGTGTCCCTGGGGTGGGTTTCTACCCGAGCCGTGATCTGCTCCCTCATACTTTAGAGAAACCGGATCTGCTCCACATTCACAAAAGGCAACAAAGATTAACAACTGCGGTCAACTGTTAACTGGAACATTACGAGGAACACCTCTCCCATCCCTGTTCCACTGTGAGGATAAAAAAAATAACTTAGGGGATTGAAAAGTCTGTATAACGGAAATATTTAAATAATTAGGAATAGGATACAGGGCAGGTTAACAAAAGCAGTTTTTAACCAGCCCGGTTAGATGGCATTATACGAGTGAACCTATTAAGACACAGATTTTGGAAGAAAACTGAACAGCAGCTGTTCTGAGGATACTTTTTAAAAACTGCTTTAAATCTGCTATAAAAAATTTTGTTTTCAAAGGTATACCTCTGCACACAAGTGGACTGAACTGACCAGGGAACCTTAATGTGATCTCTCTACCTCAGGATCCTCATCTGATTACTCACTGCCCATTCCCAGCCTGGGGTGTTTGGTCGGCCTAGTCTGGGTTTTTTCGGCCTTCGTGTACAAGCCATATTTAATGGAAGCTTCCTAAAGTGCCATGGAGGCATGAAGATGCCAAGGGCAGGAGGCAGGAGTAGGACTACCTCATACCTCTGTGCTTACGATGATTATGTCACAGAAATTCTTATTACGGTTCCTAAATATACAGTTTTGCTACTATTGAAGGAAAAACTTTTTTCCAAGACCAGATTCCCCTCTACCCTAACCACCCACTCGCCTGCTGATCCTCACATGCATGGAGGTAAAAAAAGCCAGATGCTGACAAGCCCCTCTTAAACCTCCCACTGTCACAGGTCTTCAACACTGTTGACTTTCTCTCTGTGAAGCCTCACTCGTCTGCCCAAAGGGGAAGAGATCGGAAACAGCTGTACAGAAGTTTACAATGCTATTCCATTTTTTAATCATTATGTATGAACTCTCCCGGAACCTTGCCTGATTCAAGCAGTCCCAATTGGCCAGAGTCCAGTGGGTGTGTTCTCATTCCCTTCCTTACGAGGATTCTTACATGAGTTAGCGTTCATACTTCTGACCTGACACTGCCACTATTGTAAGTCAGTCAGTGACCTCAAACCTTACATGTAAAGTAAAAGGGAGGCATCACCCCTCTGACCCCCCCCACCCCCGTCCCCCATCCAAGTTTTCTGTGGAGCACTCCTCTACCTGCTCCCAGGATGCAAGTACCACAGGCATAAATGAACCTCTCTGTTCACAGTAGCTAATGAGGATCTTGTGTATGCTCTTGATCTAGCATCTGGACACTTTTGACACCATGTTGCACTTGAGGCACGCCAAGCTGTACTACATAGAAAAACTAACCCACAAAACTTAACCTCTGCGTCCCACACAAGAACAATAAAATAAATACCCAGCATTCTTTCCATGTACAGGGAACAGGAATTTCAAGTTCAATTAAAAAATAATTGCAGTGGGACTAGAGGAAACAAAATGTCATAGTCACTGCTTCTGCGGCCAGTCAGTGCCAGTGGACTGGGCAATAGATTGCTGGTGACAGATGAGTCTCGATAAGACGGCGCACATTTTCCACTGTTAGGAAACCTGGCCACTTCATGGAAAATGAATTATATGGGCAGAGAGCCCACAGTAAAACCATTATTACGATGCATCTTTGAGTAGATACAGGAAGACCAGAGCAATTAAGTAGGCAATTGGAAGCGTGTTCTTTGCAGACATTCTATACTTTTTCATTTTGTTTTTAATCCAGAAACCATAAGACAAAATGGTTTTGGCAGGCAGCTTTTCAATCCTTTCAGTTTTCTAATCACTTTAAGAACTTCCTGGCTGACTGACAAGACTGCAAGCAGGGTCCAACAGCTTGAGGAGGAAGTCGTTGGACTTGCACAAACTAATGTGTACCACCTGTGCTTTTGTATTCACCAGGGCAAATTGTTGATTTTAGTCTTAAATTCTAGGGAATCTATTTTATTCTCACCAGGTTTTCTAAACTTTCTCAAATATCAGCCATTAGATAAGTGTGAAGATACTCCACCCACCCACTTAAAACAAGTTTTAAGTATAGTTTAGTATAGTTTTACAACCCAGATAAGTGTAATTGTTACAATTCTGTAGTCTGAATGGCCCTGTCCATCCTTTCCACAATCAAATACAAGCAGGCTGTCCCTTTGGTGAATTTCCTGTTTCTGGATTTTCATATCCTAAAGTACTAACTGAAATGGATATATATCCAGTATACTCTATTATTCACTTGAGCTTCTACCACTGGAATGTATTGATGTCACTCTGTATAATAAACAAGAAATTAATTCTAGAAACATGTGTATTCTTGCATTTAGAGAACTACAATTACTCAAAAAAATGAAATATTCAGCTAACCATGTATCCGTGAATAAGATCAGGTTATTCTTTCATGAAGCGTGTAAATGACTTAATCGGAATATGACCATACCCAGAATGTGGATCATTATTATTATTATGACATCATGTGGCGCTGTAATGGCGACATGTAGTCCACCTGTCTCTTGTGTCCGTGTTTGTTAATTTGAATGTGTTTTGTTGTGTCTGGCATTTGTTGTGGTACGGATGGAGATTTTTCGGGGCACTCCTGCTGCTTGTTTTTATAATATTTACGAATTGTCTAGCCGGGATGATTTTGTTTGTGGTCGTCACCATGGAGACGCATTGGCATTATGCTCGGGAATGTCCATTGGATCTGCAGCCACGGAGTTTACCATCGCTCTTCACCGGAGTTGAATATGTCGGGACTGATACGAGACTGCGAGCAGTCTTCAGAAGGCCACCAGGGAAGGAGAAGATAATGCGGAGGAGTGAGGCGGTGACTGGGAAGGCTGAGCTCCGTTTTGACAGTGGACAGAGACCGGAGCACTGCGTGTATGGAGGAAAGTCGTGGAGTTTGTGTGTTGGACTTATGACACTGACATCTCGGGACAGCGGGGGCTATTTTCAATCATGGCTATTCCACTTTAATTCACTTGATTAATGCAATGATTCTATTGAATGTCTTTATTTGAAATGTTTGTTTGTGTGTTGTGGGTCTGCCCCACTGTCTACGTTGTTTTTGTTGTTGCTGGGGCTACAACTGAAGTTCCCTAAAGGGAAATAAAAATTATTCTATTCAATTATTTGGAATATGGTGTGCATGTAAACATGACTGTGCATTTCTTGCTCGTTTGCTGACGTTTAATTTTCAACAACACTAGCATTTTATCTATCTGTCACTATGAACAATGTGTTTTCTCGTTTGTCAACATTTAACATTCAACAACATATGTTAGCTAACATTTCATTTTAGAAATTGGCCATACCTTAATACACACCTTTATATATACCCATCACAATATATTTAAAATATACTGCAATATATTACATTTCCATAAGGGCTAGAAGGAGATAACATGTACTATAAATGCAGGATCACCCATCACATAAACTGTTAAAAGTAGTAACAATAAAAAAATTAATGGATTGACATTAAATTGGAGGTGAATAAACGCATAGCTGCGCACAAAAGCACCATAGCTACAGGAAGTGGCCATGGTTATTCAAGTCTGCATTGGACGAGTGCATTGCCTCCATCTGCCAAGCATAGTCTTTCTCGCAGCCTGTAAATAAATAAAAGGTTATTAATTTCATCATTTTGTTGGTGCTATGTGGTTAAAAAATCGGGTAATCACATACCTTATTTTAGAATCTCTCTGAATTGCTGGAGGGGTGGTTCATCCGACAGCATCCCTAGTTCAGGTGGATTAAGGACATCTGGTATAGAAGGGGGGTTTTTCATGGCCATGTTGTGCCTGTGCATGTTTTGGGTCTGAATAGGCCACTAAACAATTAGTCATTGATACAATTGCAATCGACTGCAATGCCTGACTGCCCTTGTAGACCAAATGTAACTGATATGTGCCCAATGGAGCATTCACTGACACCAAGTAAGTAGTATTTTCTGCAGAAAGGAATACACATAGCTAAATAATAAAAGAGTGTATTGCATTTGAAACCGACGAAAGAAAAAAACAGCTCTTTTACAGTTAGTCTGCTAGCAATAACAACTGAATACTAGCTACTTCATTTTTAAATCTCATTGCAGCTACCTTAAAAACTAATTTACATATTTATGTTGTGATGTTGGTAAAGAGGATGGTCATCAAATGTTTTAGAACACCAGACTAACATTATTTATTTAATAAAATATTTTGTTGAACACATTATTTATATTCAACAATAATATTTTTATTTATATTTAATCTCTTTCGAAAATGATAATGCTTTAGTAGACTCATCACGCTGAGGTTGATCATTATAGCCCTTAAGGTTTATTCTGTACTTCAGATGGTATGATTCTGTATAGAAGGCAAAATTATTCTTTATAGATTTCATAAAACATCTGGTAAGTTACATTTGAGCAAAAAGCCATCTTTTTTTGCCTGTGAGCCTGATGTCTATACACTTTAAGGCCTCAGGCCAACCGATTGTGAGTGTACGGCGGCGGCACAAAGATCTATGGACGGTTCCTTGATTATAAACACTACAAAAATACACAAACTCATGGAAAGTCATGTAAGAGTCAGCATATTGTACATCTAGTAAGTATGTAAGACCACTGGTATTCATATATTTTTTGGGGGAAATCTAGCGTTTTAACAAAACTACAGCAACGTGTTATTAATTAGGCATGGACATCTCATTAAGAAAAAAACACAAAGACGTCCGACTCTTGCTTTTGACTGTATGTTTATTCTGAAAACTGCTGGTGTCAGGGGAGCTGAAGTAATACCGCGTGTAGCAATGTGATTGGCTCTGTGTGTTTTCTTTGTTCCTCAGTTCAGCATGTTAAATTGGAGGCTGCATTGCACAAAAAGGAAATGAAACCTCAAGTACAAATAAATATTTTTGCATTTCCAATCCTTGTCAAAACTATACTGTTAGTGGAGTAAAATGTGTCCGTTCATAAGAATAATTCTATATAGTGTCTTTTCTCTTGTCCATCAGACTCTACATGACATAATAACTATATGTTTACTGTGTAAAACAGAAACATGTTAAATATGACAGAAGCAGTGGTGCTGAGGTTGTGTAGCGCAGACGAGGTTTACAAGACATGCTGTTGCTTTTAAGATCGGGTCCTCAGTTTTCTGGCTCTGAGTTACCCTGTAACCTCGAGCCAAACTGTTACAGATGGTTCTAATAAGGGCCAATAAGCATCCTCAAATCAAATCACTTCACAGGAAAACAAGGCATGGAGCAGGAGAAGGACAAGTGTCCACAAGATCACCAAATCATTCACATCTAGCAGGGCAGACCGCAAAACAGCCTGCAGAGCTGGCATGGAGCCCATTATCAACAGTCTGAAGTGTGGGGTAGATATACTGCTGCTCACAGCCTTAGGGGCACACAATGACCAGTTTTCAGAGGTCAGCAATTAGGGTATCACCCAAACAGAGACTCAGGAGCCAAACAGGGGTCAGACATCACACTTTTACAATTTAAGGAAATTATATCTATCGGACTTTAGTTATATCTTGCTCACATTTTTATTTTTATTTTATTGTAATAATATGATGACTCAGATTACATTGCTTAAATCACTGTGTGGGAATGACCACAGGGGCTCAATATGCAGTAATACAAAATAAAACAATTATAATATTTTACATACGCAACATAGTTATTCAGATTGCTAACTAAGCAATGTGTAACCAGAGCACCATTACTATAAGCAAAAAGATGAATTCCAATCTTTACTAGCAGTGGGTCGCCCAGTTCAGACATCAATCCATCATCAAACATGTGTGTCCCATTCCTTTACAATGAGATGATATCTGAACTAAGCTAGAGGCAAAATACTCTATCCTAGATCCTCCGGGGCAAAATAAATACAAACAGGTATTCACAGTCAAACCTAAACCTACGATTGAGCAGCTACTCCCATAAGGATCATGACCCCTTGGATGTTGGTCATAAGTTCTTCATTCCTCTGATAAGGAAGAGAATGGGACACTCCTAAGATTCCGGAACCCAACCCCTGCCCTTCTCTTTTCTATTGTTTCCAGTCTGGAGTTCTGTTTGGAGCTGAGTGCAGAGTGTCAGGTTATGCTGGGGTATCAGCTATCAGGCCTGAAAACAGATCAAAGTCAGGTAGTGAAAAGAGTGTGCTCCCCACCCCTACTCCAAATTATCAAGGAGACAAAAGGGGTAGAGCCCCATCTCCCGTGGGGGTTGTAATGAGAGCAATTATCCCCATGGACCAGAGTCAGTGGACAGCCCCAGGAAGCCCAGCGTGGGTGTCCATCTGGATATCGCGCACCTTTAACGAAGCCACAATCACACTGGAAGGCTGTACATGAGCATGACAGGGCCAATACAAACAAACAGAACTCTCTCCTTTGCATGAACTCTCTCCTGAGATGTTTCTTTCCCCTGGTTAAACAAAATAAATTACAACAAATAAGGAGGTCAATGTCAGCAGTTATGGAGATCTGATCTGTGGTGGAAGACTCACACGCTCTGTTCTTGCTCTGCTGAGTTTTTCTCATCACCCACAGTGTAGTCCTGAGGACCAGGGCCTGCACCAGCACAAAATTGTATTATATCCTGGGCAGGCTGTGAAAAGCATTAAAAAAGCATTAAAAAGCTACATACGAATCACTGAAGGCGATATACAGTACATTACCCATTCTTGAGAATTGGGATAAATACTTTAAAAAAACTTATTTAATATTTTTTTCTGGTGAAAATGTACATTTAAGTGCTTATGTATGAAATAAACATTTGAAAATAAAATGTCATTTTAATTTGGACTAATTCTATTTTTTTTTAACTTCTATACCTGCCAAGGGCCAGGAAACCCCATTTTCTCAGACAAAATTCACAATTTCAAACAAGAGAGGTAAGTGTTATTAGCCTTCAAAATCTAAAACTAAGAATTCTGATAACATAGGTGTGAAAATGTACTCTTATGATCCTCTTTGCTTTTAAATATAGGGATACTATATTTAGTATAGTATAGAAGGTTACTTGTCCTGGTAAGTTTTCTGTTTTTTGAAAAAATTAAAGAAATAATATTGTGATCAGCAGTGTGTCAAACATAACAGGTCAACTCCATCTGCCTTCTAAATCAAAGCAAAATAAGAATTAGAAAAGAATTACAAAGAAAGTCCTCTATAGCTCACAACGAGGGAGCCGAAAAACACAAATAAGAAGAAAAGAAGACGGCGAAGACAATCTGTCTAGGACAGACAAGGGTGGAGGATAACCTATGCTAAGTTTCTAATAAACTCTTAAACACCTGCAACAAGTCCCGTGTAACGACAACACATTGACGCGATATGGTTGTCACAAACTGTCAGTCCTATACCGTGAATTACCGGCTTTCCTTGTCAAATCAATGGCAATATGGAAGCGTCAAACAAAGGTGACGCAAGGTTTAAATAATAAAAGGAAATGCCGAACAGGTGAAAACACTGAGCAGAAAAACCAAAAAAAACGAAACGGACAACGAAAACAACAGGAAGAGACGCTACAAGAGCGCTCCCCAGGGAAGTGGCTAACAAGAGAAGAGCAGGCTGAGAACCATGACATAGAGATGTTCCTTTCAAAATTCAGTGGTCGTTTATTGTCTGGTACAATTCTCCGTTTGAGAAATATACAACACTATCTGAAACATTGACTCACAATACCCTCCATGCCCTGCAAGCATGTCTCATTCATTACAGTTAATTCTGGTTTAATTGTCGGCCCTTTTATCCAATAGAGTACATTATAACCTTAGCAACAGTATATGCAATGTCTTATTGGGTCCTTTGAACAATTCATTACAGCCCAGCGTAACGGCAGTTTTCGTTTTAACGGTCTACTATTACGCAAGCTTTATAGAAAACGCATACCTTGACTGGAGTTTTCCCTTCCCGATATGTAAGTAGTGCAACTTCTAAAATGTGGTTGGTCTCGCTGGCTACATATACATTAGTTTTTCTACTCGTGCACTGTCTTGTCCAATGTGATTGATAGGCCTATTGTTATTTTCGCATTTTGAGTGCATTTCACATACTTTGATGCAATCGTTCATTTTATGTTTGATGTAAGCTACCGATTTTCATTGAAGATAGAAAATTTTGCAGCATTTTGCAGATGGTGGAATACTATTTTATTTTCATGTTATAATACATAATATAGGCTATTGTCACCAAGGGCATGGAAAATGCTCATTCCAAAATGCGCTGATATGTGGTAGATTGATGTAAAAGTATACATACTGTAGAGTACAGGTAATAGTGATGTCTTACTGAGGTAAGAGAGTGAATGATTTGGCTACGTAGGTGTGTGTAGCACTGTGATATCAATGTTTTTATCTTAAACCATTGAAAGGGGCAAATCTATATGCTTTATAATGGACAAAACAAATTTTATTCATTTTATGACATGTTTTGTTTAGGGCTTTGGACCCATAGATATCTACCCCCCTATACTGATGAAAATATAATAATTCCCACTTGAAAATGATGCAAAAGTGAGTTTTATGAGCCAAACCTGTTGATTTGTAGTTAAATATATCATATTTATTTTATTTAGAGCAGTGCACAATTGTGCCAATTGGATAGATTTGGAGACAATAATGGACAACAGGGTACACTGCCTATATTTTGCATTATAGATCTTTAGTAGTTCTGCATATCATCCTCAGATTTTGCACACTTGTGGACATGGATTTTATGATCCAGGAACTGTATAAATTTACCTGTTTCACATATGTAGCTCTCAGTATTTCATTGCAAACTAAAGAAAAACTGCACCATTTTTTTGCATTTTTCCAAAGTTTCTTTGCATTTGTGGCACTTTGGTTTATTTTCATAATTTAACTAAAAATAATCTAAGTTTGTATTGTAGATGGTACACCTGTCTTGTTTCATTTAAGCCATTTACTAAGTTTGTGTGATGCTCATACCTGGAGTTATAAACTCTTAAACAGAGTACACCCTAAATAGGTGAGAATTGACCAAATTTGCCATTTGTTCAAAGGGGTTAGGACCTTTTAGCAACTGAGAAAAATAAAATGGCTACTCACTATGGCTATGCTGTGAAATGAGAAAATATTAAATTTTGTCAACTGTAAGATTTAAACTATTAACGTCTATGCTGACGGAGGTCAATTCTCTTTAGTACTTAAATCATGTTATTGAAATGACGTCCACTGAAGTCATTTAAATACTAGTAAAACATTAATAAATAGTTTTTTCCAACTGAAACATCTGCTTTATTTAGCAAAACTAGCTTTTTGTAATAGGAGACCTGTGAGAATGTTAGGAATAGCAAATGTGCTATTTAATAAAAATTACTCACTGGGAAATGGCCCCCTTACATGGTTTAATAGCCAAGACTTTGATCTATCAAAATATATTTTCCTGACATAATTGAAGAGTAAAGCATAATTGCCCGAGTCGGCTGAGATTTGTGGAAAGGACAAGTGCCAAAATAGGTAAGATCTACATAATTACTGAACGCAAAACGGCTCTTAAGTTACAGCATTAGCTTTTTTCTATGGAGTTTTGACTGAAGATATGCATATCGAAAGCCAGAGGTCCAGATGGAGCAAGTAGCTTCTGTGAATCGTGTACGTTCTCGACTCGTTTTACTTGGATTCATTGACATTTGAGTCATTTTGGAATCGTTAGCCTAACGTTAATATGTGTCAATATAGTTCCTAAAATAAGCATGTCTCTGTTGTCTGCTGATGATGATGCTGTGTTAGTTTTTTTATTACCATCATTCATAATTGTAGGATAAAGGATTTCATGAATTATCCATTGTCTATGCTTCTACCGGCAGTTATATTATTCAGAGAAGTAGGCTCTTTATGGGCGAGGCATACCGAACCTCAGAGCCAATCGAAACTAGGAAGGTGTTAATGGACAGCTGTCCCTCAAATTGAAGCCGGGCCCCGGCAAACATAGTTTAACAAGCATATTTGTGTTACTTATTACAGGTATTTAGAGATCATAAATACGTTGTATATCATATTTGTCATGGATCGCGCCCTCATTCCCTTATCTCCGCGCTTAGTATTCCTTTTTTCCGTTTACCTGTAAATCTATCTGATTTTTCTGTGTTCCACTACGAGTTTTGCTTTCGCTTCGGTGATTAGTGAGTTCACCTGTCCTGCATTTCCGCTCACTATTTATACCCCGCTTCCTTCTTTTCTCGTCGCTTCCATGTTATTTCATGTAACATTCTAAAGGTATAGGAAGTTGTGCTGCTATCGACCGCGTTGCTTCTCAACGCGGGACTTGTTAGCAGTACAATCTAGAAAAAGTTAAGTGCGCTCTTTCGCTCTTTTATTTCAGAGCAGAGGTTTTGGTTTCTTTGTTTTCCACTCAAACTTACGAGTGCTCTCGCCCTAAGGTTTAGGGTTCTTTTATTTTTCTCCTTCCTTTCTTTTTGTTCACTCCACTACGGGAGTTAGATAAGTGTTACATTCTAGCGGGTAAAGGTATAGGAGTTGTGCGTGCTATCGACCGCTTTGCTTCTCTACGCGGTTCTTGTTAGCAGTACAATTTAGAAAAAGTAAAGTGCGCTCTTTCGCTCTCTTCTTATTTCAGAGCAGAGGTTTTGGTTTCTTTGTTTCCCACTGAAACCTACGAGTGCTCTCGTTTTTTTTCCCCGTTTTTTTTTCTCCTTCCTTTCTTTTGTTTAATCCACAAGGGGAATTAGTTAAGCGTTACTGCATTTTTTTTGTTTTTTTGTGCGGATATCGAGTTCCTCGCTTTTTATTGCGAGGTTATTTGTGTTCTCCTTATTTTCCCCATCCACTACGGATTATTGTCCCTCTTAGTGGTGTTCGTTAGAACACTTTTAGAGTCCTCATCTGTCGCACCTAAACCTCCAATATTTCCTCTGTGTCTGTGGGCATAGAGATCCCCTACAATATTAAGCGACTTCTAAAACACTTAAACTTTCGTTATATGGAAAAAAACAAAAAACCCATTTTTTTGTTTTCTTCCCTATTTTGCGCTCTACTGTGAATTGCAGAAGTGCGACTTGTGGTCTGTTTTACCAGCACGCATGACATATGTTTATGACCACGTTATTTATGGCTATTAAGGTATATATTGAGCACCAAAAAATGGGTCCAAATTGACGGGGACTTGAGACCTCAACCAATACATATTTGGATTTTAATGCATAACTCGAGGTGAATAAAACTGTCCTGTCCCACAAAGAAATCCTCTTTGTGTCTGAGCCAAACACTAGTTTTGTTTTCCCTTAAGAATAGTTGTCAGTTATCTGTGTTGTCAGTTTTTAAATAGTTAGTTACCTAAAGTGTTTATTTTCTCCAGCTCTCCTTATCCCTATACCAATTTTATCCCTCCCAATGTCTTTCCCCACCTTTTTATCCATCCTTCCATGGTGCTCGCTAGTAACATTAGCTTGCTACGCTAGCTAGCATAGCCTATATTTTCTACACTTTGCATTTAAGTTAATTGCATTGCAAGGAGTATGCCGCGTCAAGGCTTGGTTTGTTCCCTACCAGCATGCACAAAGTATGCCATCATTTCAAATTCCAAAGGATGAAATTAATTTGGGGAAGCAGATGAATAGTTTTTGAGAGGCCATGGTTACACTGATTAGATCAATACATCAAACCGCGTGTGCAGTGACCATTTCCCTACAGACAGCTTTCATAACTATAACCAGAGCCTTTTTGGTTTCGTAAACAAAACAGGGTTGAAACTACAAACCCCAATTCCCAAAAAGTTGGGACAGTATGTAAAATGCACATAAAAGCAGAAAGCAGTGATTTGTAAAAAAAAAATTTTACATATATTTAATTGAAAACAGTACAAAGAAAACATTTCATGTTTACCTTATCGACTTTATTGATTTTTGTAAATTTTTTGCTAATTCTGAATTTGATGCCTGCAACACGTTCCAAAAACGTTGGGCAAAAAAACATTCCACAGGTAATGGCTATAAAAAGATATCAAAAGACTCTTCATATCTTATTTTCAGATACTCTTACAAGCAATACTATAACCTCTCTGAATTTGAATGGATCTCTAGGAATTGGGGGGTGGGACTATATTAAGCTGTAAATTACACCGGAATAGAATGGAACCCATGGTTGGCTATCTGGCTGTAAGTCATCAAGGGTCTGAGGTATCAAACGCACCTCAAACCATCACTCTGCTGCCAGATATGCAGTAGATATGGATCCTGGATGGATCACTTTAAGGGTCATTTTCCTATTGAACTCTATGGAAAAATAATTCCCAAAATGTATTCACCTCTTTGCTGAATCATTTGTATTAATTTGGTATGACTGAGTATATTATATTGTGATTTTTTAAAGATAATTATTAATGTGTCATTTTACTGATAATTAAATTATTAATTGAAGTTGCCCATCTTTAGTTAGCATATTCTCTTTTGAGAATAGTATCTGCAACTTAATAGGACAGATTCATTATACAAAAATGACACACACAAAATTCTAAATTTGCATATATTTACAAAAATCAATTTGTAGGAGTTGATACGGTAAAACATTAAATATCTTTTCTGTACTGTTTTCAATTAAATATATGTAAAAGAGAATTTACAAATCGCTGCTTTCTGCTTTTATGTGCATTTTAAATATTATTTTTGGAATTGGGGTTTGTAAGAAAATCTAGTGAACTGCTGGTTCGCTAATTAAGCTACCACATTCATGTAGTTCTGTATAGGTGTAGCTAACAATACTGTACAGATATAATCTTACAAGGAGATATGTGTCATATAAACACTAGAAAAATAATGCAAAATTAAAATGACAGGTATTTAAACTATTATAATTCTGGGGGATGCCAACATTTGTTTGCAGTAGGCTATTTCTTGAAACATTTAACATTTACTCTCATGGTTCTAAGAGGAAAAGGGATGATATTGCAAATCCCAGTGTTTTTGGAGTAAAAGCTCCAAAACTGGCTATAGCTGTTTTAAAAAAAATGATGGGCATGTTGAGGATGGTTGGGGATTTTGAAGGCTAGAGATAGATTGTCTTAGGTTTTATTTATTTATTAAGTGTTTAGATACTCCTGTTGAGGTGATGATTGGGAAAAAAATTGAAAGTAAAATGCAGGAACTATTGATTTTGTTCATGAAGGAACAAAGCCAATAGTGCAGTCACAAGACACTGAATACAAACAAACAGTCCTGTCTGAATTCCTGATCCACAAACTTCACAGAGCAGCATAATTGCTGTTGCACCCCCTTCATCTCCCATATTCCCTTCTCCTTCATTGTCATGGCTGACAACTTTGTTGAAAACTTTGCTTCTGATTTCTCTTCCCAGGTCAGTTATGTTTGTAATTCTCTCAACTCTCCCACAGGCAGCTCTCTGCTATAACGCAGCAACAATCCCAGAGGTGTTTCATTCATTGGCAGCCTTCTCCCCACTCTTAAACACAGACCTACAGTCTTAGCTAATTCAATAGGACAATTAGCATGGATCTCAAGTACCCCTTGACAATGGGTGGGATGGTGATGGTTATGGGTTGTTTTTATAGCTCAGGGCCTGGACATTGGGTCAATTAATGGGTCCATGCTGTAAGAGAGCGTTCTGGAGCAGAATATGTTGCACAGCTGAAAGTCTATTGAGATGCAACATCTGATATGCACTCTACATGCAAGCATGCCAGAGATTAAACAGTTCTGTAAGACATGGTGGTCCTGAAGTTCTCCCAGAGAATGTCAGAGACTAATCAACACTTTTTGCGGCCAAAGAAAGTTTTATCAGTTACTGTAGCTAGGGGTGTCGAAAAGGGGTGTAGAAATCCTCCAGAAGGAAAATTGCAATGATATGTCATAGTAAAATACATGCACTAAATTAGTTTTTCTGAAATACATTTTGCCTAAATGGCATTTTGGAAAGTTGATGTTTTGTGGAAAGTAGCTATAGGCTTACATCCCTACACTGGATAGCTTCGTGCAGCTATGCATTCTTCAAATTCGCTTAAAGTAGTTTTTTTCCTGGCAAGCTCAAACAGCAGAGACCGAGACAAATTCAGAAAATAGGCTACAGCTCTGGAGCGTAAAAAAATAATAATAAAAGAGATTAAAATTGAAAGGTTCCTTGGGTAGATTCGTGAAGAAAAACATGGAGGATGAGGTCAACGCTGCTGAAGCAAGTGTGCTGTTTTTCAAGATTTCAACTCCCCTTCACGTGAATGTGCTCACGTCAAGCTAACGTCACACAATATGCTCTGCGCTTTTCTTTTGCTCAATTTATCATTATAAATTGAGCAAAGTTAACATTTAAAAACGATAATACTGTGGATTGTGGTATAAGTATGCACCACACATTGTAGATTGTCCTATTGATTGTGGTGTAGCATAAAATAATTGCAAAGAGTCACAGTGTTGAACACTATCTTTTTCATTGTAAAGAGAGGCAAAAGACAGGCAGAGGGTGGGATATCATTGAAGTGGATATGTGATTTTATGTGACACTTACAGCATGAGTAGGCATAGTGCTAGTAAGCATAGTTATGATCATTTCAGTCCTGACAAACATCTATGACTCCCGGCAGAAACTAAGAGACATCCAGTGGAACATTATGTGATAAATCGCCAGCTCATTCAGTGTAACAGTAGCCTATACCGTACACTAAAAAAATACATAAAAACAGCAACATTGCTGCGAGTCTTTTCACTGTTTTCTTACAGTATTACCATTCCAAACACGCAAAGTCTCATTTAAATATGGCTGTTTACGGTTGGAGTAATTTACATAATGACTTTTAGTTGGTCACCTGCAGTGTGAAATGTTAACACGTGCAAATACTTTGGCTGTGCCTGCAAAATAACACCCCTTATTTGAGATCTCGGTAAATCGACCCCCAACTGTTTTGACTCATGAACATGTTCAAGTGGGAATCTTTTCATCAGTATAGAGGGATAGATATGTGACTATGGGTCCAAAAACCTATCCAAAACCTGTCATAAAATGAAAAATATACTTTTTGTCAATTATAAAGCATATAAATTTGCCCCTTATGATGATTTAAGATGAAAACATTGATATCACACTGGTACACACACCTAAGTATGTTACCTAACTATAACTATACACTCTTGTACTTGTAAATCACATTTTTCTGTACTTTACAGCATGTAATCTTTTGCTGTATGCCCTGGGATGACATTTCCCTGTAGTTTTTTAATTATTTATTTATTATTTTTTAAAATGTTGCACACATCTAGCACATATCAGCACACACACTCCACACCTCCCCACCCCTCACCCTGCCAGCCACCCACACTGCAAAAAATGTCTGTCTTAACAAGTGTTTTAGTATTTTAATGAGTCTGTAATGAGTCTTGTAACTTTTTTTTTTTTTTTTCAAAAGTGGAAAATATTAGCTTATTTTAAATTACATTTTGCTTGCCAAGTGAAATTATCTTACACCACTGGAAAATCTTGAAATGAGTAAAACTATATCACCCCACTGGCAGATACTTTCTTGCTAAATAAGACAAACTAACATAAATAAGATTCTAAAGTATATATAAGATTAAAATGCTTGTTAAGATTTGGTTTTTTTCAGTGCAGCCTGCATTCAAGGTCGGTATGCAGACTCTTTCAGACACGAAAGACCGGGAAAGCACCAGGTCCTTATGGTGTTTCTTCTTCCTGTCTGAAGGTGTGTGCTGAACAACTGGCTCCTGTTTTACCAACATCTTTAACAGGTCACTGGAACTTTGTGAAGAAACCTCCTGCTTCAAATGCTCCACAATAATTCCTGTTCCCAAAAAAACATGCATCACTGAACACAATGACCATAGGCCTGTCGCGCTGACCTCTGTGGTCATGAATACCTATGAGCGACTGGTGTTAGCCCACCTGAAGGTCATTACGAACCCCTTGCTTGACCCCCTGCAGTTTGCCTATGAAGCCAACAGGTCCATGGACAACGCAGTCAATATGGGACTACATTACATGCTCCAACACCTTGACCTCCCAGGCACCTATGCAGGGGCTTCAGCTCTGCTTTTAACACCATAGTACCGGAACTACTTCACAACAAACTTTCTGACTGGCAGGAGTCAGCAGGTGAGGCTGGTTCCTAGACGATCAGCACTGGGGCCCCCCCCCCCCCCCCCCCCATGGTGCATGCTCTGCCCACTGATCTTATCCCTGTACACAAATGACTGCACCTCGAAGGACCCCACTGTGAAACTCCTGAAGTTTGCAGATGACTTTGGTCCTCAGCCCCCGCTCACCATCCACAACAGCTCTGTGATGGCCGTGGAGACCTCCGATCTCCCAAGACCTGAACTGGAAGCTGACACTATTTCCATCTTGAAGAAGGCCCAGCAGAGATTATATTTTTTTATGACAGCTAAGAAAATATAACCTTCCCCAGGAACTGTTAATGCAATTCCACAGAGCAACTATCGAATATATTCTCACCTCCTCTATAACTGTCTGGTGTGGCTCTGTCAGAGAACACAAACTCTATAGTCATCAATGCATCATCAGGCGTGCAGAGAAGATCATCGGAGTCAACCTGCTCAAGGTCTTGTCTACAACCAGACCGGCGTCAAATTCCTTGTATGTGTGCAAACTTGACAAATAGACTTGAACTTGAACAATAAATTGGAATTTGTATTTTTCATGCCCTAAGTGACAAGTATAGCGCAAGGAGATACTAATACACCATAGTCTATATCAGGGGTGCACAAACTTTTTCAGCGACAACCCAAGGATATCAATTCATATTTTTCGTGACCCAAACTAATGTAATTGTCATTAATTAACAATTAATTGTTAAACTGCTCACATTAGCCATGTTTTTATATATATCAGTAAATTCAGGAGTAGGCCTAGCCTACAATTAAAAACTTTTGGCATTTTGGCAAGAACCGCACCCAAAATGTTGTCAAATTTTATAATTTCTACCGCAGCATCCATAATTCTCGACCCAGAACGATGCAGAAAAAGACATGTAAAAAACAACGTACTACGTAAATTACGAACTTGGAAGATTCGCACACGATTAAGATCACAGACGACTGCCATTATTAGCCTATAAATCACAAGAGGTCCCCAGGTAAAACTAGTCCAGTGCAAATAGGGCATTAGATTTTATCAATGAAGCATAGTAAAGTGTGCAAAGCTGCAAGACAGACAATCGTAAAATATTAGACTACACATATTAAAATGTTACTCTCATCGTCAGTGCACCTCTTTTTGCTGGGATGTAGCCTATTAGCCACTTCTCCTTTTCCCAGTATAGGAAACTTAAAACAAATGAGCTAATATTTCAATACAGCCAATATTTCAATAGCCTACATATTTTTTTTATGTCACAAAAAGACTGGATTGTGATGATTAGCTAAAGCCGGTAACTATCTTATCTTGTAATAAAAGTAATTAGCTATAGCTAGGGGTGCCGCCAGGGATTTTGGGCCGCATGAAAAAATATATCACATTGGGCCCCACCACCACATCCACGCCAACCCTGCGCAATTGCTGTAACCACACACCTCCAGAACCCAATCGACCCATTCAAAGCTTTAAATAACTCTACCTTTGCAGGCTTGCAACTGGATTGTCAACAATGTCAAAGTGAAAACAAATCTCTATAAAGTGATCTAAATTCCAATAATAATAATAGTTAAGAGAGTGGAAAAGTTATTGGAAGTGAGTCCGACTCAAAGTCAGCAAACAAGTTCTAAAGGACCTATGTAGGAATTAATATCGAGATGAAGAGAAGAGATTCAAATATGATTTAAGAGACGTATTATAGAGATTGTTTGGTATAATTTTAGGTTTTATTAGTTGTATTTATTTATTTATTTATAGATATAGACCTAAGAGAAATTTTATTTAATAAATCCCGATCTACACCCCAATCCAGTTGGTGGTGGTAATGCACAACTTCATTGTTTGCCAACCGCCATAAAACAAAAGAAGAAGAAGGTCCAACTGCCGGTGAGTCAGTTTCCTGGCAAAAACTACGCCATGAAGACAAAGGAACATTCCAAATAACTCTGTGGCAAGATTTTTCAAAGGTACCAGTCAGGGGATGCATACAAGAAAATGTCCAAGGCATTGAATATCCCTCTGAGTACAGTGACGTCAATCTTAAAAACATTGAAATGATATGGCACAGCTGTAACTCTGCCTAGAGCAGGCCATCCTCAAAAACCGATTGTTCATGCAAGGAGGGCACTAGTGTAGGGAGTCCACCAAGAGGCCTATGACAACTCTGAAGGAGGTACAAGCTTCTGTGGCTGAGATGGGAGAGACTGTGCATACAACTGTTGCCCGGGTGCTTCACCCGTCGTAGCTTTATGGGAGAGTGGTAAACAGAAAGCCACTGTTGAAAAAATACTTGCGTGACTCAGCTAGCAAGTTGGCCAGATGGCATGTGGCAGACTCTGAAACAAAGTGGAAAAAGGTTCTATGGTCTGATGAGACCAAAGTTGAGCTTTTTGGCAAATGCTATGTTTGACATAAGCCAAACACCGAATATAATCAAAAACACACCATCGTCACCGTGAAGCATGGTGGTGGCAGCTGTGCGGATGCTTCTCTGCAGCAGGCCCTGGAAGGTTTGTGAAGGTAGAGGCTAAAATGAATGCTGCAAAATACAGGGAAATCCTGGAGGAAAACCTGCAGCAGTCTGCAACAGAACTGCGACTTGGAAGAAGATTTATATTCCAGCAAGACAATGACCCCAAACATAAAGCCAAAGCTACAAAGTAATGGCGTAAAAACAACAATGTTAACATCTTGGAGGCACCAAGTCAGAGTCCAGACCTCAATCCAATAAGATTTGTGGCAGTATTTGAAAATAGCTGTTCACTCACGGTCCCCAGAGCACAGTTTTGCACAGAATGGGGACAACTTGTGTGTCCAGATGTGCAAAGCTGATAGAGACCATTCCACAGACTCAAGGCTGTCATTTCTGAAAGATGCCTCTGCTAAATACCGTGAATACTTATGCAATCAATTATTTTGTGCTTAATCATTGTAATTAATTTAGATCAATTTGTATGGATTGGTTTTCACTTTGGCACTAAAGAGTCTTTTTCTGTTGCTCAGTGTCAAAAAAGCCTTATGAAATCCACTGTGATCCAATGTTGTAAAACATGAAAACGTACAAGCGGGTGAATACTTTTTATAGGCACTGTAGTAGACTATATTTGTGATCATTTTTAGTTCAAATGAGTAAAACAATGTTTCGTTATAAAAAAATTGTGCTATATTTTATATTGTGCACAGGATAAAGGTGATCAGCAAGTAAATGGTTGAACAAACAAATACATATAACTTGGTACAGTATTCAGAAAAAGAAAAAAATCTACATTTTAGGAAAGGATGAGGAATCCTCGCTCAAAAGTAAATAAATTTTTTTTTATAAATCAAGAAATTGAATGGAAGTGAAACATTGGAATACAAACAGAATTTTAGCCAAGCTTATTTCCTAGGCCCTTGTATGTTGTCGCAGTCCTGAGCTATTTTAAGTACCCTGTGCATTATTAAGTTAATAATGGGAATGGACAAGTCGTACCAGAAAATAGAGGGTGATGACATTTAATCATTTTGGTAGGAACTGCTTTGATACCACCAATCAGTCACAGACTGAAAGGATCGCTAACGCTGCAGAGCCCTCTGTACCCTGCCGACCGTCACTCAATACCATCAGTATGAAAAGGCTGACCCACAGAATGTCTTTGTCAAGGTCACCTGGAGCATCCTCTGTGGACACAGTCATTTACAGAAAACATATTGCACGGTAAACAGAAAATAATTGTGTAAAACATGCTTTGAATTTATAAATACAATTCTAGAATGCATTAGAAATTATTATGAAAATCCCTGTAGTTACCAATATAACAACCATCATCATTCAAAAATAGTATATTAAGATTGTATTATTCATAGCAAAACTATTAACACTATTGACATTGCCATTTATTTATAATATAACAATGTTATGATAGTTGATTTGACATTAGCATGAGTAATAGTTATTATCGCGGCAATACAGTCATCACAGATGGAGCAGTGAAATGTCGCTGAGACTGTGGATGAATGATAGAGACGGAAGCATTCTTGTATAGGTATTATTAACAGGCCGGATGGGGTCCTTGCATGCCTATTGGAGTCGTTCTGAACAAGACCGAGGCGTTAAACATTTTCTGACAGCCATTTCCCCTGGTATTAAATATAACATTAGCTGTGCTTATGTTTAATGGTGACCGCATTAAAGAGGAAAGTTCAGGGAATAATTCCTGTGAGAGAAACCAGTTATGCAGACACTCTCTTCTGTAAGGAAACCAAAAATGAGAGGGAAAAAATAAATGACTACCATGTTTGAAATTCAAACTTAAACATCACACTCACATACAAAAGAGCCACATAGTGCACAAGTGTCCAAGAGCACTTCCTGAGTCTCCATCGCCGACAAACAGTGAGTCCCTGTGACATGTGCACACTGTGCACCGGGGTAGCCACAGCCCAGACCTGGTGTCTGGAGCCCTGTGAGAGCCCCTGCACAGGTGACACTTACAGACGTCACAATGTGAGACTAATGAGAGGTGCAGGAGCACACGTGCACTGAAAGCAATTAGAACAGAAGTCACCTGGAACTGGGAAGCACGCATGTGGGTTGGCAGGGCTGAGCCTGCAGGAGCCAGCACAGCGGGAAGGCAATACTAGGCCAGCGATTTATGTACCATTGTGTTCAAGAACAAACGCTTGCCGCTGGAGCCAGCTTTCTGTCTTTCTGTATTGTTTCAGAGCACCAAGACTTCACTTGCAGTGTTTAATTGCCATCCAGGACTGCAGAAAGCTGACTTTTATTACCAGTCTACTCCACATACTTTTTTTAAAAATATATAAATTTTACACCCAGCGTGGGGCTGAGCATATCCAATTTCCACCCCAATTTGGAATGGCCACTCATCTGAAACCGCAGCCGCGTACATGCACAAACCCAACTGCCGATTCGGGAGAGTGTAGACATCCACGGTTCTCCTCCGAAATATGTGTTGTTGCCAGCTGCTACTTTGCACAGCGCAGACTACAGTTAAGCTCGTGTAGAGCTCTCGGTGTTCGATAGACCAACAGGGGTCACTAGTGATGCACTGAACTCTATCCAACTGAACCCTCCCATTCCCTGGGCAACACGATTGCTAATTGTGCGTGCCCTATGGAGCTAACGGCCACAGTCAGTACTGGGACAGTCCAATGCCGTTAGGCTCACCTGTGCACCACAGCATGGTGCCTTCACCGAATGAGCCACCCAGCAACACCAACTTCACATATATTTTTTTAGAATTTGAGAACAGAACCATTTCCTTCTGAACAAATGCTTATTCCCTTGCTGAATAGTAAAGAGCTTTTTTAGTGCAGTGGCTTATCCCGTTCAATATGCCTCTCGCGGACTTCACACAATCATTTTGTTTAAAATAGATTTGAAATTCATAATATTGCAGATTTTTAAGTCTCACTTTGACTTGAGATTGAAGGTCAAATCAAGTTTGAAACAGTCAGCTCAGTTCACCTCCCAGCCACAATGATTCAGGTCTAATGTGATCATTGAGTCTCTTAACTGAGCCAGCAGAAAGGAGGAGCAGCTATTGAACAGTTTAATTTGCCCTGTCTCTGAGCGTGCAAGTAGGGCGTCTGGAGTGTAATCGGGTTAATGGGTTAGAGAATCCACGGCAGAAGAGCAATCACTGAATGTCCTTTTCAACCCACCATTGCACCCTCTCTCTCCAACATTTATTTTTTTCTCGGCACCAACGGAAAGATACAGTAATATTTCAACTCTAGCAGTTTATGTGGGTCGAAAATGGAACAATGTACTCTATCAGGTAAAATGTATATACTTAAAGCAAACATGGATAGATCATGCTGTCAGAACTGGAGTAAGTAAAAAAGGAAAAATGTCACCGGCAACCCTGCAACACATCGTCAGATGGAGGTGGGAGCCATAGGCTCTGAGGAGGAGCCATCTCATTTGTTTTCTTCACCAGTGAAGAGCACTACACTCTGACAAAACGCATTAGTTTCATAGCTGTGTCAGGCCAAACCCTCCCACGCTTTACCCACCAGAATCAAAATGATCTCATAAGAAGCCCACACTAACCACAACAATGGCCTTGGATTAACCCCCCCCCCCCCAACCAACCCCCTCTCATACTCAGACCGTGACTGTACAAATTTGCAAATCAACAAAATTTGCACTCGTTATGGGAAAATTCCCATGTTGCGGTTAGACCTTACTTCAAAACCTGAAGAAAATGCATGTCATTGCAGATTTGTTTTGTTCATCTCCCACTGTGAGTCTGAACTTACTAAAACGCACCACAAAGATTAGGAAAACGGCAAAAAAGTGCCACAAGCTCAAGCAACACGATTCATGCATAATTTAGGAAATTGTGATATGTATCTCTCCTGCACTGGCTTGTGTGTGAGGTAAATCATGTGGGGTGTCTTTGTAACTGTATTAACTGAATTTACACAGTCATTATTATGTGAAAAGCTAAATACAGGAATGTTTTAAATAAACTTGAATTAGACAAATAACTGTGGTGGCTAGTGATTTTAATAGATACATACTGTTCTATCAGGTTTTTGGTTAATAGTTTTACATTTTTTAATACAATTATATAGTTTTGCAGGCGTGAAAATAAGGGCAGCTCTCTCCAGAGGTTGACACATTTGGGTTCAAGGTAAATAAATTAAATCAGCATAACGTTACTCCAACTTGAGATTTGTCTAGTCCTGTCCTCCTGTCCTGCTATAAAGTAGGCTACTAGCCTAACATTACTAGTACTACTAATTAAACTAAAATAGTAGTAGCCTAGTGGCTGTGTCGCCCTGCTTCTAGGGTAGCTAGGCTAGTTCTTGATAAGCTTCAGTTTTGAAAATGGTCTCTGCAGCCACAGTCACAGGAATTGTTAAAAAGAGCTTAAATGCTGTGACAGGTGGAAGAAGGGACAGGTACTTTGAAGCAGTTCAGCCAGATCTGAGCATTTTATTCTCCTTAAATTACAGCTTCAGTGTGTTACGAAAATAGATTAACTGTGTAGGAAACTCTGTCAGGAGGCTGCAAGCTACCGCAGCAGAGGTAATGTTAGCTAGACTAGCTGCACTGTCATTGCGTTTCGAATCGTCAGTCACTGTGGAAGCTTCGCAGGGTCTTACTGGTCAGAATAATTACGTAATTTTTTTCTCAAACACTTCCTGTATTTTCCAACCTCAGCCTCATTTTCGTTTAGAATAATTCCAAGATAGCGTCTCGCGTGAATTGAGTGTATAAACGCCGCAGCACCGTGTGCCTAACCACAAACAATATATATGCTAAACGTAAACAACCGCAAAGTTTAGCGCTAGCAAAATAACCCCAAAAAATATCCATCTTTAAATAGCAGCATTACCAGTGGATACTGCATGCGAGTGCTTATCACTGCCTTTGGAGGACGATAAGAATCGTAGCTCCAACCGAAGTCACAAGGCGTCGGGGATTGGCACAAGATACAAACAATGTCACGTCTCTACTCTGCATTGGCGAGATAGCGAAGAGGACTTCCACATTGACATGCCTCCCTTTATAGGGAGGGATTACGTCACTACGTGGGGGTCATGTCCATGACAAAATAGAACTGTTTTGTCTGTGCCTGAGAAATGGGCTATTTGTTCCTGTACTGTGTAAATGTTAACCTGCAACCTTTTGTTGGTAGCGACTAGTGAGTAGACTAATCGGACAGTCGTAGTTGTTTGATTAATAGATTGTAGAAAAATATTGGTTAATAAAATTTTGTCCTATGTTTTAACCAAATGCTCATCTATTGATTTCTCCACTTTATTCAACAAACTCTGATTCCGATTACAGATCGCAACATTTTGTGAAGTCCAAACCACGTGTCGTGTGCTGAATTCAGCATTCTATTAATCTAGCCTAGGCCTACCTAGCATGCAGCTAGCGTAAAGCAATGTTAATTAAACATTGCTTTGCTAATAGTAACTTTTTTAAATTTAACTTTGACTCACATAAACTTGAGATTATAACCCAATCAAGTGATAGTTTATTTGCTGTAGCTATGTCATAATCAATTGCATTTAGATTTGGTAACGTAGGCTACTGGCACCTGTCACCTTGGCATTTTCATGCAGAGTGAAAGGTTTGTTTTTTCTGGTAGCTTAACCACAGTAGCCTAGCTGGCTTATGCTTTTGTCATGTTTTGTTAGCAAGTTGTCTGTGCTAATGGAGTGATTAGTAGGCTGAGCATTTAGCTAAAACATAGGCAAAAATTGCAACAGCGCTAAAAATATTTTTTGTTAACAATTGTGTTAAGACAACACTTAGACAACATTACGATGCGTGACCATAGATATAGAACAATAGATGTGACATATCTTATGTAATAGTAATTTGGTGTTCTGAAATGGAACAATTTGGCAGCCATCCAGCTGGGAACAGTTCCTAGCTAGCTATAATAGGAACCTATGGCAAAAGTGTCATGTACTGTCTTTCTAACCCATATATTTTTTATTTTAAGGTATCAATTTTTAAGTATTGCAGTGTTTGCATGGATGCTCTGCAGGCTGAAATAGTACAAAATGTATTTAGATTTTGTTGTTTTTTTGTTTACTGCACAGCATGTGCCAGTTTTTTGGAGACCATCTTTCCTGCCTCCTTATTGTCAATGTCACCTTTTCCTAGCTACTGGATATTTTGGAAATCTGTTGTGAAATATGCAGATCGCTACCATCACTTTCTATTATTCCATTATAACCAATAACCCCATCAAACTCCAAACAACACAACTGTTAATTATAACACAAATTTATTTACAAAGTTGTAACTTGAATGAATAAGAAATAACACCCTATCAAAACAGATTATAAATCATAATACATATGAGAAGGTCAAGATGATAATTTCAGACAAACATGAATACAGTAATTGGGACGGATATAACTAACGTTACCACTAGGGGGCCACCGTGCGGTTAACGTCTCTTTTGTGACTACTTGGCTATTCCTCCTCGAAGTGCGTCCGTAAATCTACTGTCGGGCCTTTTTTTCCGGGTCGGTGGATTTAATGTCTTGCAATTATCACCCGGGCCGGGTTTGTTCGGGAACTCTGCATCTGAGTGGCTAACGTTAGCTTCCTAACTTAGGTAATTACCGATCTGTCAGATAAACTGGAATATGTGCATTATTTCAATACTTTTGTAGATTTATAGGCTACTTTTTGTCAACGGAGTTGTATATTATTTTCTTGGATGCACGGCTACGAAGAAAGTAAAGCCAGGTAGGCTCTGTTAGCAGTGTGGTGGTAACTACTTCAGCTTGTACAAGTTGTAGTAGGCCTGCTAGATAAAGTTAGCACATTTTGAAATTGATGGCTCCGACATGACACAGGGGGGAAAGATGGCCAGTAACGTTATGCATTCACTTTCGTGGCTTGGTTGTTTAATGTGTTTGCTTTGTATGTGTGTTTTTTGGCTAACCTTAGCTAGTTACTGATGTCACTTAAACTGGTTGTTTGAAAGTTTAGTTAACCTAAAACCTAGCTAACGTTAATCTGTATGGTTAGGTAACACGTTTTCTAACGTTAGTGTTGCTGTTAGTAATTTGTAGTTGATAACTTGAACTGTGATTGTCCAGTTGCTTTCTAACCCTAGTATGAGTAGTGCTAACCTTATGCTAATGTTAACAGTTGGTTGATAACTTGAATTGATAGATTGCAGTAACGTTAACAGCTATATATGTATCATTACAAGGCAGAGACCGAATAAATATTGTTTCAGCATGGTAACGTAGGCTAAGAAGGCTACCGAGAGAGCCCCATCACTACAGACAACTGATGGTCTGTCGATACGGGTATCCAGACTGCCCTGAACCAAGCTGCTATAATTCCTAAAGAAAATGTAGGTGTATTTGCTTCGCAGTGGTATCAATTGCTGGGAATGGTAAAGAAAGATGGTGCTATGGTAGCCTATAGTGTGAGGTGGAAATACGATACAATGGGATCAAAATAAGGCGAAAGTGTTAAAATATGGTGATGTATTTTGTATTAAGTAACGTTAGTCTAAAGAACGTGGATACAAAGAAGTAGCCGAATCATTGTGATGAGTTGCTCAGCGCTCACGTAGAGCAGAACGTAGTGATTAAAAAATTTGCTCAGTGCTCACACCGGGAGCTGGCCTCCTGCACGTGCCCTGCACGTAATTTTTTGGCAATAAAATGTCAAATATCTCAAAAAGTGTATATGGTATAAAGGTAAAAAGTAATAGCAACCTGGAGGGTGTATGAAGGTATAATATGAGGTATGAATGGTGTCGATGGTGTGAATGGTGTAGAAAATCGGTGGAATAATAATAATGGTAAGTCTGAGCGATTTTTCAACCGCACCTAATAATAATAATAAATATGGCTGCAAGCAGCAATTAACAGGGTCCAAGCATTGGGCAAATTTCCCACAACTGCAGAATCATGTGTTTGTCAGACTGTAGTGAATGACACAAAACACCTGACTGATTAATCTTGGAATGTAAAGATTCTGAATCCACATACATTTTTATTGACTCATTATTCATCCATCTTTAAAAATATATTTTTTAATTCCGATTGGCCTTTGTCTAAAGAATCTTTACAACCAATTTTAAGACAAATCCGTCAAACTTTTTCTACTCTGATCCGTCAAAATTGCAAAAGCTATAACAAAGTGCACATTGTTTTTGTTGAAAAGAAATTTGACCTTTGTTACGTGGTGGGGATTGAACCAGAGACTCCCACATCAAGGCTAATCTCTATAATCACTAAACCACAGCAGGCCTCCAGCAGTTGCCTGGCCTTATACTTGGAACATTTAGAATACTTTGAGTTAGGATATAAGTATTTAGATCATATTCTTACGTGTGAAAAGCGTAACACATCCTTTTTGTTGCAAATAAAAAAATAAATCAAATAAATTGTCACCAAGGCAAGCCTCGAACCAGGGTTTCCAGCATCAGAGTCAGGGAAGCTAACCACAAGGCCATAACATAGCTACACTGTTTACTGATATTTTTTTCCCAGTACTACTAAATGTCTTTGCCTGGTGGGGATTGTATTTTTTCTTATTTTTTCAGTGTGAGATTAAGCTAATTCACCAAACAGTTAATTTTTTATAACCCTTCTTTACCAGGGGTACCAACAAATTTGAGCACGTCTGTATGTGGTGAAGATATACAGTGTCCTCCACAATTATTGGCACCCCTGGTAAAGATGAGTAAAATGTGTTGTAAAAAATTCACCTTTTGGTGAATTAGCGTAATCTCACACTGACAAAATGAGAAAAATCAGATCTTTAATTGAAGTAAATTTATTCTCATCAAGAAATAATAATTTTTAACAAAACCATGTGTGCCACAATTATTGGCACCCCTAGAAAGTCTTATGAACAAAATTTAACTGAAGCATTTTTTACATTTATATTTTACTTTTTAAAGTTGATCAGTGTTTAGGAACTTTCAAGCAGTAATCCACGACTTCCTGTTTCACTGGGGTATAAATATTCCCTTATTCATGCATCAACATGGGAAAGATAAGAGAACACACAAATCAAATGACTGAAAAGTGTTTTGAGCTTCATAAGTCAGGGAATGGCTATAAAAAAAATAGCTATTCACCTGAAAATGCCCATATCTACCTTTAAGGCAATACTTAAAAAGTTCAAAGCAACTGGAACTGTTACAAACTTGCCTGGAAGAGGACCCAAGTTTATTATGCCCCCACGCCCAGTGAGGAGGATGGTAAGAGAGGCAAACAAATCCCCAAGGATCACTGTTGGATAATTAAAGAGGAAAGTAGCATCTTGGGGTCATCAAGTCTCCAAAACTACCATTAGACCTACCTACAAATTATTTGGAAGGCATGCCAGAAAAAAGCCTTTCCTGTCATTTCACCATGAACGTAAGCACCTGGAGTTTGCTAAACACTACTGGAACTTGTTCTATGGTCAGATTAAATGAAAATTGAGATTTTCAGCAACCAAAACTCAAGGTGGGTTTGGCGTAAAAAGAAGGATGGCTATACCGAAAATAACCTGATCCCCACTGTTAAGTATGGTGGAGGTTCTGTGATGTTGTGGGGCTGTTTTTCCTCCAAAGGCCCTGGAAACTATGTTAAGGGACATGGCATCAGGAACACCATGAAATACCAGGATATTTTTTATCTGAATCTGACTCTGACTCTGCCAGGAAACTAAAACTGGATCGTCGTTAGTGTTATGTTCTGAGATTCTGTCTGTTTTGTATTTTTATTTAATTATCATTCATGTTATTTATTTTTTTCCACATTATTTATTGCTTTCCCGGTTCATCATTGCATTCCCCTCTGTTCGTGGGTTGTCCGAGTCTCATCTGTGTGTTGGTTTACCCTGTCTCGTGCATGCAGTATTCAGATTTTCCGTGGGTTAACACTATTACTGTGCACACTCCACTCCTACTCAAGCCCGTTGTCTGTCATGCATGTCCGAGTCCCTTCCATGTATTAATTCTTCTCTCGTTATTGTTTTATTGGTCCTTGTTCACCCTCATTGTTCTCACCTGTGAGCTATCTCCCCTCCCTGCCTCTGCACACCTGATTCGCATTATGTCTCTCTCCCTCTGTGCATTTAACCCAGTCGTCTAAGTAGTTCTTTGCGAGTTCCTCACCGTTTGTTGATTCTAGCTTTTTATAAAAATCTTCAGAGTTGTACGTGTCATCTGTATCTGTTCTTGAGTTTTTGTTATCCCTCGTTCTTTTTCCTGTTGGTTTTTTATTATTTTGTTTTCTTTTTGTTTTCTCGTGTTTCCCGTTACGCCTCTGTGATTTTGACTCCTGCCTGTGTTCTCGCGACCCTGATTTTGGACTCTGTTTTTGTACCTCTGCTGTGCCTTCCCGGTTCCGACCTCTGCCTGTTCTGTGACCACTCTTTGGACTCTGTTTTTGTACCGTTGCCCTGTATCTCCGGTGTTCAACCCTGTCTGTTTCATTATGGATTGCTGTTCTGTCCCTCATTAAACTTTGGTTTTTGTACTCCCTGCCTTCTACTGGGTCCCTATTTCCACCTAACCTAGTTGGATCTTCCAGCAGAACAATTATCCAAAACATACGTCCAAATAAACACAAAAATGGTTAACTGAACACAAAATCAAGCTTCTGCCATGGCCATCTCAGTCCCCTGACCTAAACCCCATGGAATACCTGTGGGCTGAGTAGAAGAGGAGAGTGCACAAGAAAGGACCTAGAACTCTGGATGATCTGGAGAAATTCTGTAAAGAGGAATGGTCTCAGATTTCTTGCTCTGTATTCTCCAACCTTATTAGATGTTACGGGAGAAGACTCAGTGCTGTTTTATTGGCAAAGGGAGGTTGTATAAAGTATTAAATGAAGGGGTGCCAACAAATGTGGTTTTGTTTTTTTCTCTGAATAAATTTACATCAATTAAAGGTTGGATTTTTCAAATTTTTCAGTGTGAGATCAAGCTAATTCACCAAACGGTTAATTTTTTTATTTACTCATCTTTAACAGGGGTGCCAATAATTGTGGAATAATTGTGATCACTACAGCAAGTTTTAAAAGTCTAGGGGCTATCTTGGTGATCTTAGTGCTTTATTTTAACGCATCGCGTAAAGTGCATTTATGGCATGTCCAAGTCCACTTTTTCTAGTTTAACGGCGTGTTTTTTGGGCGCAAAGCACGGTGCAATGTGAAAATGGGCTGAACCTAGTCTCTTCATTAATTATAAGTGTGTCTTGGGCGTGACTTGCAATACGTCAATCAAAATGTCATATCCCATTTCCTTTAAAAGCCTGCTTTTTCACCTTGGTGGATTGCTTATATGATGGCGAAACAGACATGCTTCTGCGTGTTTAGTGCGATCAAGGAATAGGCCATATGCATCAATAGTATGATCAATATTATTCAGATTAACCATTATGAAGCGTTTTAATATACACAATAGGCTAATAATCGTTAACATTAGGGTTGAACATTGGCGCGGGTTTCCGGTAATTCCCGCCAGTGCTGTTATTTTACAAATTATTGACTTATGTATGCAGTTAAATTTCGTTAAAAGCACTTGCAACACCTGAGAATAAACTACCAATGGCTTCTGTCTCACCTTAGAAAACGCCTAATTAGCCTGCTTGTTCAACTAATTTTGTTTGATTATGCAATCAAACATCAATGAAGTCAAACATCAATTCCATGAGGCTGTTCTCATGGAGTTCTCAAAGTTCAAGCTTCATCCGAAGTTCATTACCTGCATTCTAATATTGATTAATAACACAAATACCGTTATGTTGTGTTAATGATGACACTAAATACAATAAAGCTGTCAGGTTGGCAACCCAGAGGTCCGCGCATATTTTCCCTTGTTTTATAATGTCCTGCTTATGGAAATGTGAAATCTGGAAATGTGACTAGCAGCTTAATGCTTTAAAAACAAGTCCACTTTCCCGGGAAAAGTGCAAGTGAAACAGACCTGCTCCTGCATGAAGTTAAAGCGCACATGCAGAGAATGGCATTAAAATGAATTGTGAATTCATTGTACTTTTTAAAATAATTTTGTTTAGTTATGGTATAAATCAGCGGGGTTTTAATAAGCTGACAGTATGGAAGCCTGGTCACTGTAATTAAAAAAATATGAAGGACTAAAATTCAGTTAACATGGTGAAATTTATCTCCGTAGGCTATCTAAAAAAACCCTTATGCACAGCAAATCCTGGGGTCTGGCTATTTAAAAAACAATAAATGCAATATTCACTGGACAAGGTTGTGAACTTTCTTCAGTCAAAGCCATTCTATTTACTTCAGAGCTGTATTGTAATGACATCTGAAGCGCATTTTCAGAACTGAAATGTCCGTCTATTGCAATGTGTGAGTTTTCACGCATTAGGTGTAAATGACAATTTGCACATTAGGCTTGATATAGGTGTTATCAGCTCTTTTTTAATGTAAAGCCATTGTCCCGGACCATCGCAGATTGCCTGGATGTTGATGGAGTGGGCTGAAAGAAATTTAATGCGGCATTCCCCTTCGCTGAGGGACATGTGGTCTTTGACCTATGGCCCCTTTTATTATTATGAATTTTTTGATATAGCCTACAGAATAATATTTCACATTGTAATCTTGATATTTTTAGTCATGCTTGTGCGCGCCCCTGTGTGTAACAGACAGGAGGGTGTATGCGCATTGTGACGCACTTATATGCGCCATTAAAATAACATGTAAACAACTGCGACATAACTTTAGACCAGGTTTTTGGTGGTTTTAGCGCAATCGCTTTCTGCTGGCTCAAGATAGCAATACGGCAAAAATAATCCTGGCCACACCTCCTCACTTGCTATGGGCGCAACATCACTTGGTATTTAACCGACGTAAGCGCTAGGGGCTATAATGAACCCTGCACCGAGTGTAAGATAGCAAAGACACTTGCATTTGGTTTAGCGCCGGGTGTAAGATAGGGCCCTAAAAGACAATAGTGATTTTTGATGAATTTATGAATTTAAAAAATATATATTATGCTCTATAGCACCACCATTTGATTCTGTTGGGCCAACACTTTGGAGTTTGCCTCGTAATTTCAATGCAAGTATAGATACCAAATTTTATTAATATCCATTGAACCATTTTTGTGACTGGCCACGCCCACATCAGTTTTTATTGGCTTACTGTGGCCATGTTTTTCGTAGTATCAACATTCTGTATAATAAAATTTTAGAGGACCGTCTACAGAATGTTGATACTAGGGTTATGTTGATAACAGTCTAGGGGGAGATGTTTTTTTTTTTTAATCCAATATGGTGGACTTCAAAGTTGTTTGTCATGAGCCAAGGAATCTGAGGAAAAATATTTTGAGGATAGGCCAAACGGTTCAAAAGTTATAGCCCAAAACATTATAGGTGTTCCTATAGCGCCACCATCAGGTAAATTGGGTAATTGGTTGTACATGTGTCCTGCTACAGTCTCTACATGTGCACAAAATTTAATCAAAAGTTACCAAGTGGTTCTGCTGCAATTATAACAAATGTGGGAATAATAATAATAATAAAACCAGCGATAAGAATAGTGTTCCAGCCTTTTGTGCTTGGACCCCTAATAAAACTTCCATGGAAATGCACCAACAGTTCAAAGCTTGTCTGGATAACTCACATCTGGTTTTCCATCTGTGAGAGTTAAACCTGAACTCTTTCTGCTCTCTTCTACAAAATTCTCTACCAAAATTCTACTTTTTACAGGTTTTCTTTGGCAGCTAAAATGAGAGCTGTACGCCCATGACATTTAGAAAATAAACATGGTGCTACCTCTGACTTAAACTAGATGAAACTCTGAGACTGGCACGGCCTTAACGAAGACTAATCTGAACAATGATAATTATAACTTCCATGGATCCCAGTGAAAGATCACATCATATTCCAGTCTAAATCTGAATTAAGTGTACTTTATTTTATCTCACATTAATTTGATTTGACTTGACAATTTTTTACTTAATTTTGGCATTTATGTATTAAAACTGGAGCTCAGAATAAAGAAATGTTTTTTCCTTACAAATAAATGTTGATAAAAACCTAAATAACAAATGGACAAATTATTCAAACCGCAGATTCTACCCCATCTCTTTTTCCAAATGAATAGACCAGCACAGTGCCTGCTCACTGAACAAAACGCTGCCCCTATTAACAAATAACACAATGTAATTTGTGATTTAATGGTTCAAATGTATTATGTTTAATTGTAGCCAAAGGGGTGAAGTTGAACCTACACATGTGCAAAGCGTAGAAATATATCATAACCTGGTGGCCAAGCATCCAGTGTACAATTTTAGGAGGTTCCAACCATTCAAAAAGCAGGGAAAATCTTTTTTTTTAAATTATAGCCCTGTCCCATTTATGTGATTTTATTTTTTGATTCATGGACCTCCTACAGTGATATAGTTGCTTCTACCACACTACAAACCCCAGAATACAAGCAGAGACAGTTTCATTTTACTTCCTACTAGGTCCTAAAATTGAATGGGATTGAATTGGGAGCCTGATAACCGGGAGTAACGGCGATGCCGTTAACAGTCAACAGGGACAGCTGATATTGCTAGTATTCACGCTATTCAAATACAATGGGGTAGGCTCCACAAAATGACTTATGTTATACCAAAGTTAAATATGCTTTTATGGGCATTCCAATTCAATAAATGCTCCTTAGAGGAGTGAATACTCGTGCCTCCACATCCCAGTCTTGTTATGGTTTGTCCGCTTATATGTATTGTGTCTGTTTCGTGTTTTCCCTCTCTCCCTCCATTTTGTGGCTCTGCTTCCCCGCACCTGAATTGTGTTTTCTCATTCGCTTCATTCTGTTTCTGTGTTCTCTTGTGCCCTGCATTCGTGCTTGACTCAGTCTTTCCTAAGTTTATTCCTGCCTGCTCCTTGCCTGCTCTTGTGTTACCTGTCCAGTTCCTGTTCTCCTGCCTGTCCTGCCTGTTTCTGTCCAGCCCTCCTGCCTGCCAGTCCTTCCCCGTCCAAGCCCTTCTGTTCCCAAGCTCTGATGGATTCCCTGGTTGTGACACATGCCTGTTCCTGGACTTCTCTTTTGCTTATTCTGTATTGCCCTGTTTGCTGGACACTGACCCCTGCCTGGAACTGACTACAAATCTGCCTTGCTGGACTTTGACCCTGTTCTGTCGGCCTCGAATAAAGCCTATTCCTATCACTTCCGGTGTCTGTGATTGGTTCCGATCAATTCTCATAACAGCGAAGAGGCTCCCGGAGGATGCTTCAGCAAGGATACACAAGTGGAAAAGCAGGTTTTTAAAGGGAATGGGATATGGCATTTTGATTGGTTTATTGCACGTCATGCCCAAGACACACCTATAATTAATGAAGAGACTAGGTTCAGTCCATTTGCACGTTGCGCCGTGCTTAGCGCTAAAAAAACACACCGGTAAACTAGCAAAACTGGACTAAAAAGACATGCCCTAAATGCACTTTACTCCATGCATTTAGACAAAGCGCTAAGATCGCCAAGATAGAGCATCACAGAAACATGGAAAATGGCTTAAATGAAACAAGACAGTTATACCATTTACAATATGAAATATATTAGTTTATTTTCATTATTTCATAACTCATTATTTAACGGCCATCCCCTAAACTGACATGATTTTTACATTTATTAAATGGTTTTTCACTGGCAACAATCCTGCCAGCCTTTCCACCGTTTTCTTATGAGATATTTTCTGCAATGCAGAATATTGATAATCATAATTAGGAGCCTAGCCTACTATTTACTGACTTTAGGACTGAGCCTAGCCTAGCCTACTATTTACTTTATTTTTTTCAAAATGAGCTTCAATTTCCTGTCATAAGCTACAAATACTACGAATATTACAGTGTCCACATCAACATCACACAGCTGTGTTTATTTTCATTCTTCTCATTACAGAAAGGTGTAAGAAAAAGAGCGGAATACAGTAGCCTACCCCCAGGAGCACAATGCAGTATAATAACATCCATAAACAATTAAAAACAGAAATACATACAGGAATCAGCCTAGCATAAAAAATGAAAAAAGACAATGCACAATAAATGCATAAAGTATGCATTTTTCCTGCTTGGGGGATTTATATTAACCCCTTAATGCCTAGTGATAATGACGCCGGCGTCATCATTTTGCTCAACTGAGACATTCGTTGCTCCTGCAACTATTAGTGGAAATCACAAACTGTTTTAACTTTATTGGTAGACAATTTGTGACATCACTATAAGTGTCACTATTTTCCCGTAGCAAGTCCATTTAACAATCAACCCCCCACCCAGTCTATACCTACCCATGTGTGACGTAGTGGACAATAACGTCTATTTTTGAGTTCATAAATATATTTATTCATCATATAAAATAAGAATTCCATCATAGTAACAAAATAAACCCAATCGCCTGATCATATGCCAGAAAAGCCCATATGCTATGTCTTCTTGGGTGCTTTGAACAATTTACTACAGCCCAGCGTAACGGCAGTTTTCGTTTTAACGGTCTAGTATTACGCAAGCTCTATAGAAATCGTATTCCCTTTCCCAAAATATTCTCGCTGGCTAAATACCATGCCCTCCACTATTATTGGCACCCCTGGTAAAGATGAGTAAAAAGGGTTATAAAAAATTCACCGTTTGGTAAATTAGCTTTGAAGTAAATTTATTATGAGAAAAAAAATCCCTCATCAAGAAATAATTATTTTTAACAAAACCACGTGTGCCACAATTATTGGCACCCCTGCATTTATATATAGAAGTATATAATTTTTGGGCATCAAAAAATATTGAATCAGTTTAACATAATGTAGAATAAAGTAATCATTTTTAATATTTGGTCGCATATCCTTTGCATGCCATGACTTCCTGGTGTCTGTGACCCAACAACATCAAAAGACTTAATATCTTATATTCTGGTACTCTTACAAGCGATACTATAACATCTCTGCAGTTGAACGGATCTCTATGGGAATTGGGGGGTGAGACTAGATTTAGCTGTAAATTACACTGGAACAGTATGGAACACATGGTTGGCTAAATGGCTTTAAGTCATCAAGGGTCTGACATGTATCAAACAAGCCTTAGACCATCACTCTGCTGCCAGAAATACAGTAGATATGGATGGATAACTTGAAGGGTTTCTTCTCTTGACTTATTTTTCCATAGAGTTCAATAGGAAGATTTGTCAGGAGAAACAACCCTTAAAGTGATCCATCCAAGGGGCCACCGCGATGGTACAATGGTAAGAGCGCTGACTTTCAGTCAGTGCAGTTGTACTCCGAGGATCGGGGTTCGCGCCCCGGTCCTGCCAGATCCAAGCATGGTCGGTGCCCTGTGGGAGCAGCAATTGGCGGCTGCTCCGGGTGGGGGGAGGGGCTCAGAGAGAATCGCTGCGCACAAAAATGGCCCTGGGAGAGTTGGAATCACGGTCAGGAGCTCGAGGAGTCACGCCCTGTAGAGGACGTGGTGCCCTCCTTCCTACTACCGGCTGACAGGGTTGTATAGCGGTGATTCTCAAGCGGTTGCTACATGGGGGGGAATTGAATTAGAATAGGGGTTCAATTGGCTACTAAATTGGGAGAAAAATGGGGGGGGGGAAATCTGAAACAAAAATAAAAAAAATAAAAAAGTGATCCATCCATATCTACTGCATATCTGGCAGCAGAGTGATGGTTTGAGGTTCGTTTGATACCTCAGACCCTTGATGACTTACAGCCATTTTAGCAACCATGTATTCCATACTGTTCCAGCATAATTTACAGCTAAATCTAGCCTACAGGTAAGATATTTGGTTTCATTAACATATTTATAGCTATAGAGAGATTGTGGAGGAAAAAAATGAGGTGTCTTCTAAACCGAAAGTGCATCAGGTAGCCAGTAGCCTATAGTGAGCAATGGAAAATGCAGAATGCTTAGGCCTATTTGTACAACGTTTAAAAAAAAAATATATAGCCTATTATTGTTTCTAGCTACATTTTTAACAGGATTTTCTTATAAATGGTGCATTTTATGCATTTTACAGTCTGTGGCTGTGGCAAGACGAGGGTCGTAAGTGTCTTGTTTCAGAGATGCTAACATGCATGTATTCAGCCACACTAAAGCTTCTAAAGGATACTTCCAGTTTGTATGGTATTCCTGGGAGGGTGTGAAATTACCGGAAATTGTAATGGTCCATATTGGAAAAATGTCCCACCCTAGTCCCCAGGACTGACTTTAACCACTGCTCTAAATAACAACATTTGGATTGAGCATTCATTCATTCAAAGGGCCCCAAGTCAATGCTCCAAGATCACTGGGGAACTTTCCAGTTAGATTCCAATTTGTATGTGAGAAGTCCAAAAGAGAGCATTCCCATACTCTTCAAATGTATTTATTGTTCCAAAAAAGTCCGGGTCACAGAAATACATTCCACACGTCATATTCATGGTTCCTGGCAACATGTCCTGATGGTTATCATATGGTAAGCTATGTGTGGAGCTATGTGTTAATAACTTTTAAGACAGTTCAAAATGCAGGTAAAATTGTAGATTAAAGTTGGATATTCAGATAAAATGAACATGCATGGGCATTCAGGAAACTGGACAAATGTACATGTTGGGAACATTTGTCCTAACATTGTAGGAAGATCGCGGGGAGCCAGATATCATTAACTGGTTTGTTCATGAGTGTTACAGTTAAACAGTCATCTGTTCCAATAATATATATTTTTACAGACTGATGAGTCAGAGTCAAACCTCTGCTACTATAGTACCAGTACATACCAGCACAGACCCAGCTCTTCTCATGATTTCCCCCTTAGTGTCTGTGCCCAGTACATACCAACACAGATCCAGCTCTTCTCATGATTTCCCCCTTAGTGTCTGTGCCCAGTACATACCAGCACAGACCCAGCTCTTCTCATGATTTCCCCCTTAGTGTCTGTGCCCAGTGCATACCAGCACAGACCCAGCTCTTCTCATGATTTCCCCCTTAGTGTCTGTGCCCAGTACATACCAGCACAGACCCAGCTCTTCTCATGATTTCCCCCTTAGTGTCTGTGCCCAGTACATACCAGCACAGACCCAGCTCTTCACATGATTTCCCCCTTAGTGTCTGTGCCCAGTACATACCAGCACAGACCCAGCTCTTCTCATGATTTCCCCCTTAGTGTCTGTGCCCAGTACATACCAGCACAGACCCAGCTCTTCTCATGATTTCCCCCTTAGTGTCTGTGCCCAGTACATACCAACACAGACCCAGCTCTTCTTATGATTTCCCCCTTAGTGTCTGTGCCCAGTACATACCAACACAGATTCAGCTCTTCTCATGATTTCCCCCTTTGTGTCTGTGCCCAGTACATACCAGCACAGACCCAGCTCTTCACATGATGTCCCCCTTAGTGTCTGTGCCCAGTACATACCAGCACAGACCCAGCTCTTCTCATGATTTCCCCCTTAGTGTCTGTGCCCAGTGCATACCAGCACAGACCCAGCTCTTCTCATGATTTCCCCCTTAGTGTCTGTGCCCAGTACATACCAGCACAGACCCAGCTCTTCTCATGATTTCCCCCTTAGTGTCTGAGAATATATGTCTTTAAACAGATAAATTAAGTAGATGGTAGGGCAACCCCAGTTCAACCCATCAGGGAGTGTTTTATCCGTCACCATGTCTCTCTGTGTACCTAACAGAGACGGAGGCTGCTGTGGTTTCTCACAGTGATGGAAGTCATAGCTGGGAGGCCAGAGGAAATGTTCTGTGAGAGGGGTCCAAGACAGAGTAGGCCTGTCAGCTCAGGTCCCGATGGCCCATAAAGCACTGCAGCAAGCCTGGGCTGCCAAAGCACAGATAAATAAACTGTGTGTGTGTGTCGGGGGTGTGTGTGTGCGTGTCGGGGGTGGTCTGTGACAAGACGGAGGTTAACTACAGTGTGGCAAGGTGATTTAACATTCAGGAGAAGGGGAACAAATTAGGCTAGCCAGAGCCATTTCTGTCCCTTCCAAAACAGCACCTGTCCGCTGTTTATTAGCTGCCCTCTTCAGTTCAATTTATTTGTTCTACTTGCTGCCTTTGAAGACCTTGTTGCACTGCAGTAAACGTATAGACAGGGGTTTCAATCGAGGAATGCATGTTGACCTGAGTTACAGACCTGAGAGATCTGGTGGCAGTGGAGCAGGGAAGGGGTGTTAGAAAGCATGTTCCATTCTGAATGCTGACTCTGTTCACCAGGTGTTTCTGTAGAAATCGTCATGGCATTAAGATTTCCTCCTTTATTCATACAGTTTAATAAGATTTGGTATAAAGATTATTGTCCAAATTTGCTTTAAATAAAGGCATTTCGTAGACAGAAGATTATGTCTTGCATCATGCAGCTCACATAACAAATAAATACGACAAGTTTACTTTAAGGAGAGTGAAATGCGTAGTTTAATCAATTTAAATTGGCTCAACTTGATATGTCACACATACTGTATATTCAATTTTAGACCACAGGCATCTTCCTCTTCTCACCAGGGTGTAAGGGGGCGGGCATTAAGGTTAATGGCCAAAGGTCAAATGAGTGCCGCACTGACCCTCCCATCACTCCACACTGGGGAACAGCACCAGGGATTGGTTTAAGCCTGTGAATAACTCTGTATCTTGTAAAGTCAACATGCCGCCAGTCTCGTTTTCCCCCCAGGCATCCCCCAGGGTTACAAATAACAAGAAATGCCTCTCTCTGTCACATGAGCCGTGTAGAGAATGTATTGAGAACAGCAGGGCGGGGAAACCGACAGCTTGAATTGGAATTAAGGATTATTGTTAAAGACCTTGTGATTCATCTGACAAATATTGACAAAACATGTTGCAGGAGCAAAATGTCGACACGCCCCGTGACTGAAGTGGCCCCCAGGACAGGAAAGAAAACAGCCTTTCAATGATCAGGAAGAATGACAGAAGTGAAACAACATGGTAAGTGTGTTTAAAACCAAAGAGCCCTTAGTGACAGAACAGACCTACCAAGTGTGCGTGAATAATTAAAAAGGAAGTGTTACAGCGAACAGAGAACTAATTAAGACCTACTGAATTCTGCAGGTTACATGCAACGGGTCTGCTTTACCCCACACATGAAAGTCAAAAGTGACAGTATGGGAATTTATTTAACTACTGCACCTTTACTAAATGAGCCATTTGTTTTCATGTCTTTTTTATTATCAAAGCTGTTTTATGTAGACTTGTAATTGATTATATATCATCTTATTTGTGAGACGGGTGCGTGAGGGTTGGACCCGAAATGCACGACTCAGAAACAGTGGTCGAAGGATAAAGTCCCATCAGGGCTTTATTCAAGGAATGTCCAATGAGCGTAGTCCAAAAACAAGCAAAGTTCATACACAAAAATCCAGCCAAAACCAATGTACAGTACCGAGGGAGAAGGCAGTCTCAGAATCGGTACACCATGCAATAATCCAGTAACCAGATTAGCTGTCAGCGGGGCAGAAGTACAGGCAGACGGTAGGCAGGCTCGGGGTCGAAGGCAACGCAAGAGTCAAGGCCGAAGTAACCGAAGAGAATACAAATACACAGAATTTTACACAAGATAAAATATTGTGAGCATGAACAGTAGAATGTCCCCACCCCCACACAGAGGCGCATTTAAGGAGTTCTGATCGTGATGGTGAGACACGTGGATAAGGATGCAGTCTCATTTAATAGTTTTATCAACAACTCTGCTTTCAGTTTTTCCATTAAATTATAGCTTATTACATGTCTGCTTTGGCCTCCCACCCCTGCACTCCATTTTACAAATAAATGGAAAGAAATCCCACCATTTACATGATGGTAAATTGGGGAGTGAAGGCATTTATTGCGTAAGCTGGTGCACAGCCAAGACACAGGCGGGTGAACACACGTACAAAGCACTGGCAGAATTCATTATAAACCACAATGCTGGCACGCTTCATAAACACCATAGTCAGAGGTGGCTATAAACCACTCACCTGGTTCTGATCCAGGACACTGGCCTCAAGATGCAGCCTATGCTAAGTGATACATTTGCCTATTCTGAGAGTCCAAAATTGATGAGACTTCCAAAAATATTTGACTGAGAGAGCTTATCAGAGCCAAAAGGTTTTAAAGAAGATGACTGTTGAACATGATACAGACGTTAAACAAACAGATTGTCCTGTATACTTACATGCTGTTAATGCATCATTTCTTTTGGTGGCATGGTATGTACCTTGTAACACAGAAGAGGGCATAGGACAAAATAAATCGCATGTGACAGTTGTTTATAAACCACATGAAACCACTATGTACCCACATGTGGATTGTGTTTAACTGTGTGTGGTGGGGCATACGAGATGTTGATCCTTCACCATTCTTAAGGATCAAAGTTTAGAGTCCTGGAAAGTGCATAGCTTTTTGTGCACTTGAGGAAAGTACTTTACCTGAATTGGTGCTGTAAAGAAAATAATTTCAGCACAGCAGTGGGCTCCTGGTGTCTTTTGAAATATAACAACTCCCCAACAAATGAGCGATCATGATAACTCGATTTTCAGGGAGCAACAGCCCAGAAATGTGCCTGCGCGCATTACGGCGCCACCGCTTGACTGCTCGCCTTCTCCTCTTGAGACTGCAACCGAGACGGAAAAGGGCCAGCCGCAGATTCAGACCATGTGCATCTTTATGAATTCCACTTTAAAGACAGGATGTTTTAAAGTGAGGAAGAATGAAAGGGACTGAGAAGGATCAAGTGGTATTAGGGAAAGGAGCAGGCTCTGGAATGTGTGCGGCAGTAACAGACACTAGACTACAGCAAGGGCACAGGGGAGATGGAGGAAAGCAAGGCGTCTTTTGTTATACTGGTTTGAGTGGAGCGAGGGCCCTTGCATACTCACAAAGTCACGTGAGAGAGGGTTTCCCAGGGTGATCCTTTTCCCATGAGTGACCTCACTGGCTGGAGCAGCCTCATTTATTCTGTCGTCCTATTTTTGGGAGAGTGGATTTCATGTCCGTCACCTTTTTACCCGCTTATTCCAGTACATTCAATTATTGTGTTACATGACAGCTAAAAACAACAATCAATCCTGTTACTTAAGTCAAGAAGACTAACAGATGGAAAGACAGACAGACACATAACCCACATACAGTACATAATATAGAAAAAAGCAAATGCACTATTGGAAACCTTACCGCACACTTTCCACCAATGCTGCATCTAGGTATGCTGAAGATCAGAATGTTTCTTTCATTCTAATTGATCTTACCTACTGAAAATTTTATTGCAAATAATCTAGATACACTATGGTTCACACAAGGTCCCTGTCATATAACACTCATGACATCTGTTATTTAGTACATATACACAGCCAGTATGAAGTAGTGTGTTGAGCCCGTTTATCATTGAGAAAGAAACTGAGACTGTCAGAGGAAGTAGTTTGTCACAGCTTTGCCTCTCACTGGCCATGAATTGCTTCTCGTTCTCACGCCGAAATCACGCAGGACTCATTTCCTGAGAGCCTAGGTAATAATAGCATCATGATTGACCAGTTTTTTTTCCGAGCAGTCCAGGCCCTACTTTATGGTGGTAATGTCACGAAAAGTGAGAAATGTGGATGCAATTTTTACACATTGTGTTTTGCTGGTATGTCATGGGGAAAATAGTTTACTGAAATGGAATTTCTGCAGAGTGATAAATTAAAGTGGCAAATTGATGGTATTTAACCTGAAGGATCATTCCTCCTAATATGAGGATTTAAAGTGTAGTGGTTAGATCATAAAAATATTTGAATTCCTCATTGTGAGATTTAAAAATGTGTGTTCATGTGCATGGAAACGACTGTCTTCTCCTTTTATTCACTTTTCTTTGCATTCTTTTTTCCCAGATATACTCGACCATTAGTCCTGTGACAAACTATTTCCTTTGACAGGAGTCTGGAAGGCATTACCTGACGCAATCCAGCTGGGTACCAGAGCATGATTAGTATATTAACAAGACAAATCAGGCCTCGCTTTGTCTCGGCAGGAAGACTCACTTTCTGTAAACAGTGACTCCCAGTCTTCTTAATCTTGCTACTCTTCCACCCCTACAGGCCACCAAGTCAGAGGAGAGCGATTCGTTCCTCTGGGGTGCGCCTCCCCCCCTCCCTTCTTCCTCTGCCATTCATTTAATTAACATTGGGTTTTGATGTTTCATTTAAGAGAAAGAGAAAAACATTTGCTGAGCGTACGAAAAACAAAAGGAGAAATGGCGCCAGTGATCCGAGGAAAAAAGCGCCTCACGTCACTGTCACTCTTTTCTCCTCTGTCCAATCACACGAAAGTAGAGGCGGGCCTTGATTCTGCCAGTCGGTTCCGTGTAAACAAAGACGATTGGGAGGAATTGGTAATGGTAGTTGGCTTTTCAGCCCACACAGAGTTATATGATTTCACTAATCGTGAATACCATGATTAAAAAAAAAAGCAATCCAAGGCACTCCGCTTAAACACGGCTTTTTAAAGACAAATAACGAAGCAAACTTTCGGGTAAACTTAGTTCGCTAACACCGTTAACAACGTTGGCTAAGTGATTGACAAGAACGGAGTTCAGTGCCTAGCAACAGCAAAAAAGACGCCTCCAATGCCTTTTTCAGAGTAGACTTTCGTAAAATCAAGACAGGTAGTGCTCCTCGCGTTTTGAAGCCTACAAAGCGTGTCCAGTGTGATCGCAGCCTAGGTCCAGAAGTTAGCAGGCTTCAGGAGTTCACATGAGAAACATGGCTTACCCAGGGCTGGGTAACTTTCCAGTGAGCTCCACTCGCAGTTCCTGTCAGCCAGAGCTAGATGTGACTGCCGTTTATCTTGTGGGGTCTTGAGTCAGCCCAGTGTCTCTCTTCCCGTCTCAAGTGATTCCAATCAACATACAGAGTAAATGTCTTCATCTACGGAAAGCTGCGAACAGTATCCACGAGGACCCCACAAACAAACAGAAATGTGTACATACAGAATGCGGTGCAAACCAAGACAAATATGGAGGCCATAATGTCAGTCTACAAAGTAGTGCCATTTCACTATGTTCTTTGTGGGTGGAGATGATGTGGTGAAGTAAGAGGGTTTTGTGGGACTCCTGGCAGTGAAGGCCTGCTGGTTCAGGCAGAGCAGTAGGGCAGGCACCTAGAGAGCATGGGTGAGTGTTTGCAGGGATCTGAATAGTGGCTATATTTCTTTGAATCAGATCTGCCAGATGCCTCACATCATAGAAGAAGCACAGTGGCAAGCTAGGGTAGGGCACTTGTTCTCTTCAACCCTACGTGTGTCAGGTCTCTTATTTCACTGCAGGAATGAGTCATGTACTGGATGCAAAAATAATCCATCATGTTTTGGAGCAGTTAAGAGTCAATAGTACTGAAATTTTAACCACAGAATAGCGTACTCAAAGTCTAGGTGGGAAGACTGTACAGTTCCCTTGAGGGAGATTGTTTAGCCAAGTGCATCTTGTCTGCTTGAACCTCAGCCAGCGGTGGAAATACCTTCCCAAATGTTTTATTCAGCTATTTCCGATTGGCAGTGTGATGCAAATTATGAATGACTTTACAGCCGTGGTTATCGTCTTCATTAGTATCATCACTGTCTGTACTGTGGTGTCTCTTGTTAAATTTCTGAGCAGTCCATTTGAATCCCCATTTGAGGTTCCCGTGATAAAGTGAAACACATGTTACAGTGGGTCCTCTGGGAGGTGGTGATGGATGTCCCCCTGGATGGCCACTGGCACGAACGCAAGTGGTGCGGGGGAATGTGTCGAGTTGAAAGCAAGTCCTGAGCAAGATGCAGGGAAGTCTGATCCTAACACGTTGTGTCAGATCTGTGCAATTAAGCTGCAGGGGAGAGGGAGGCTGTTTCTGACTTTTGGCAGAGCGTGTCCATCATGAGCTAGACCCCGGAGCCCTCACCCCCTCCTCTTTCTAGTCTTAAAATGGGTCTCATTTTTGAACTGGCTGTGTTCTGGGCGATCAATGAAAACGGGAATTTCCTTTAGTGATGGCTGTAATGAAAGAATTATAGTTACTGTATTTAAACACTTTCCATGCCCCGGGACTTAGAAGTATGTGCTTTTTTCTTGTCTACTGAGTACTCTGAATAAGCAATATACTCCTGGGAGAGAGGGGGGTAGCAAACCTTTCAGCAGTGACATTGAAATTGGGATGATCCCATGTCAGGATCTCATCAACTCTCCTGCTCAGTAAAAATATCACCGCCCAAGCAGCAGTCATTATATTGAAACAGGAGATTCAGGCAACTGGGATTTTAAGTGAGTCTTTGAACAGAAAAAACAGACTTTTTAAAAACTTAAATCTACTGTTCCCGTCCACTAGGTAAGAGTTGTTATGAGGAATACTGCTCGCTACTGAACGGCATGTGCACATGAACTCACATACTGAGCCAACTTTTAAAATGTCATCCTCACATATTTAGCCATCAAGGTTTCTTTCTCTGGTTATGAAGACATCATTGGTCTGTTGTAGGTTTAATATAGTTTAATACAATAGGAGAATAAAATCACGGTAAAAGGCACTGTGTTATCCTGATCTGGACTGTCATGGCTGGGTTCACTACCTGCAGCCAGACGCATGCAGCGTGGGTTCCTCTTGTGGAATTACTTTATATAGACTGCAAAAGCCAAAAAAAATAAGTCAATCTCAACAAGTATTTTGAGTTTAATATTTAGACTTAAAATCGTATTATTTATCTTATTACTTAAAATATATCATACATTACCATTTGAGCTTCAGTGCATCAGTGTAGCATAATGTTTAGGGAACTGGGCTTGTAACCCAAAGGTTGCAGGTTCAATGTCCAGACAGGGCACTGCTGTTGTACACTTGAGCAAGGTGCTTAAACTGAATTAATTCAGTATGTATTGAGAAGTATAAATGGTACTATGTAGAACTTGCTCTGGATAAGAGCTCAAATGGTTTTAATTTAATGTATTTCATCTGAGCTACAGAGGATTTTGCACTAGGATTTGCCTGGAAGGATTTCAGTTTGCATTGTCTTTCCCACTTACATAGGTGCAGGAAGAGGTTTTGAGCAAGGGTTTGCTGACGGAAATTATAAATCATGATGTTGCTATTTAGATATTAGTTACTTTAATTGTATTTGTTTACATGGTAGCAACTTTAGACTAGACAGGATGGGAAAAAAATATCTTCTTTTATTTATTTGTTTATATGATGATGTTGGGTCGTAGTTTTCTCCAAGTACGATTACTCGGCCAACCGACCTGTTCACGTTCGCGTGCTTTAGGCCAGAAAATCCTGATGTGAAACATAGTACAATGTAAAGCCAATTTAAGCAAAATATTCTAGATTTTCCACATCAGCATCACTTTTAATGTGTTGGTTAACACACCTACTTCGTTTGCCATGTAGGAACTAGCTAGCTACTGCAGACGTCAGTTTAACTGAGTTAAGAGATATGTTCTTATTGCTACACATACAATGGGCTTCATTCATGAAACAGCAGAACAAATTTGTTTGTAAATCGTTCATATTAGCAATTTTGTTCATATTTTGGCATTCATCAAAGTTTTCGTATCTGAAATTTCCTTGTACGTACGAACAAACTTTACACCTGCTCAGACCACACATACCGTGTTCATAAATTCAAAATGGTGTTAATTGTAGCTTCTGAATGTCAATTCAAATACAATATGAATCAATATTTATTTTCTGTTAAATTCACAAAACTAAATGTAGCCTTTGAAATGCACAATGCAAACATAATAACTTACGATTATAAAAAGTGAAAACTTTAGAACATGCCTTTATATATTAATTAGACCCATAACATAATGAGTGCTCCCAGTATAATTTTTCTAAATTGATAAAAATTGAAATGCTATATGATGTTAAATATGCTAAATTAAAACACGTTTAACGAATGAACAAAATTTGTTTTATCGTGGCTTACAGATCTGCTATCACTCCATCAACGTGCAGCTCATATGGGATATGAAAAGTATGTTGCTCAACGTCGTGGCCCGGTGGGATGCACGTCAGCTCTATTCTGCGGGGCAGTTCATTTGGCACTCGTTTGGAGAACGGTGCTGTGAGAGACGGGTGGCTTATTGGTAAGAATATATTCGTCAAATTGCTCGTCCTTGGCCACCTCCTGTAGCTGTGGTGCCTGTGTGTGCAGCTTCGCGTTTTCTCCAATTTAATGTTGATTTTATTTTATTTTTTACTACTCTAACAGTTTGTGTGATGGGCACGTTATCTCATGCCAGGACTTTTTACTTTACTAGTTCCTATGACACCGTTACTGATGATACTAAATAATAATAAAATAAATAATAAATAATAATTTTCCCTTTACTGAACCTCTGCTAATAAAACTTCAGTTTTAGTTGGAATAATTCTTTCTTTTGTTTTTTTCTGGTCCATTTTGAATTTGTATGCACCAGTAAATTGAATTTAGGGCAATAAATAAATCACGTGAACATATATGGCAATTCATGCACATGGATTTATGCTAATCGCAAAATGCACGCTCCTCTCATTTACGATGAATCGGAATGTATGAACATATGCACGGAATATGAACAAATCTGCCTTTCCCGCACGGTTTGATAAATCTGGCGTAAATTGTTCTTACAAACTTGTTTTGTGTGTAAATGTATGCACATATTTAGACGTTTCATGAATGAGGCCCAAGGAGAGTGTATGTAGGCTGTGCGCTAAGTGTATGCCGGCTATGCGCCAAGTGTATGCCTACCTTGCCAATGCTGGCAATATGCCCGTCGTAACACTGCAGGCATAACAGAAACTGGATCCGACCGTCTCGATACTTTCCTTCTGTGTCACCAGGCAATTTGCATCACATTACCTGGTTGTGGAGGGTACCCCTTCGATTCACATCGGCGAGTGGTTGGGTAGAAGGAGCGACAACTGCACAACTGCGTTTATTGCATTCTTCTCGCTAAACATGGGTCTAAGAAAAGTAACAGAATACAGTACCGCCACACCACAGTGCAGTATAAAAACAAACCATTAAAAACAGAAATAAATACAGAAATTAACATTATAAAAATGAAAAAAGACAATGAACAAGAAATTCAAAGTATGATTTTTTCCTGCTTTGTAGATTTATATTAAAGTCAAATTGGACAGCATATAATCCACACTAATTATTGATTGGCTATGGAATATGCCATGATCTTGGGAAAGCCCTGAAATTAGCAACTCGCCATATGCTGGGGCTGGGCTGTGACTTGCGAATAGCTGACTAATCTGTCCACCGCTATTCGATCTGGACTGACACACCCCCAACAGCGGCTCTCCTCCCACTTCGGCACAAGGCGAGTCGCCAGATTATCAAATGGGCTCAGGCGCGTGAAAATCCATGACGATAATTCCAGTTCGCCAGTGCAACGGTTCGTCACCAGCCAGAAAATAGTGCCTACGTCACAACTCTGCAAATTCGTGTTTCATCTAGAATCCCGATTTCCCGACATCATCATCCAACATAATAAGGTGTCCATGTGGACCTTCCTGGTGGGAAACTCTTGTAGACCGTAAATCTGACACCACTTGAAAGTGACATATGCCAAGCGCATAAAGGGGGTGGTGACTAAGGAGAGGTCCTGTATATCTTGACTGAGTCACATTTAAAATGGCCTGTGTTAAAACCAATATAATCGCAGTATTAAACACAGCAATCTTAAAGTACCTTTGGATCCATATAAGTAAATTATTTGTTTAGTACTCATGTTCCCTTAAATTTTTCTCCCGAGAAATTATTTTGAGGAATACCTTAATGCAATTGACAGTTAACATGGAATTTGTGAGATACATTAAAGTTAATAAAAGGACATGGCTGAGGTGTGTGATGAGAGGGTTTATTTTGTCTGCCATGGGCTTCAATATCCAAACATCTGAAAGAGCTGAAGGGTTGTCTTGGCCTCAACGCCTGTAGTGAGAGGGGGTGTGTTAGGCATGAACGATTTGGGAAAAATATGTAATTGCGATTTTTCTGACAGATATTGTGATTGCGCTATGATTTGCGATATACTTTTTTTAATCATTGACCAGCTTGAATAAAATCAAAAAATTATGAAAACATAAGATTGCATTTGGTATTTGTCTGTCACCACTGTCAGGCTCAGAGTCGATTCCCCGGGCAAATTTTACTGCATGAAGTAATTTCTCAGCTGTGAGGAAAAATCTGCTTTCAGCCCTTGTGTGTGTGTCTGCGTGTCTGTGTTTTATGTGTGTGTTTTAGAGTATGTGTCCATGCTGTTGTGTATATGTATGTCTCTGTGTCTATGTGTGTGTTTTAGAGTATTTGTCTATGCTGTTGTGTATATGTATGCCTCTGTGTCTATGTGTGTGTTTTAGAGTATTTGTCTATGCTGTTGTGTATATGTATGTCTCTGTGTCTATGTGTGTGTTTTAGAGTATGTGTCTATGCTGTTGTGTATATGTATGCCTCTGTGTCTATGTGTGTGTTTTAGAGTATTTGTCTATGCTGTTGTGTATATGTATGTCTCTGTGTCTATGTGTGTGTTTTAGAGTATGTGTCTATGCTGTTGTGTATATGTATGCCTCTGTGTCTATGTGTGTGTTTTAGAGTATTTGTCTATGCTGTTGTGGATATGTATGTCTGTGTCTATGTGTGTGTTTTAGAGTATTTGTCTATGCTGTTGTGTATATGTACGTCTCTGTGTCTATGTGTGTGTTTTAGAGTATTTGTCTATGCTGTTGTGTATATGTATGCCTCTGTGTCTATGTGTGTGTTTTAGAGTATTTGTCTATGCTGTTGTGTATATGTATGTCTCTGTGTCTATGTGTGTGTTTTAGAGTATTTGTCTATGCTGTTGTGTATATGTATGCCTCTGTGTCTATGTGTGTGTTTTAGAGTATTTGTCTATGCTGTTGTGTATATGTATGTCTCTGTGTCTATGTGTGTGTTTTAGAGTATTTGTCTATGCTGTTGTGTATATGTATGCCTCTGTGTCTATGTGTGTGTTTTAGAGTATTTGTCTATGCTGTTGTGTATATGTATGCCTCTGTGTCTATGTGTGTGTTTTAGAGTATTTGTCTATGCTGTTGTGTATATGTATGTCTCTGTGTCTATGTGTGTGTTTTAGAGTATTTGTCTATGCTGTTGTGTATATGTATGTCTCTGTGTCTATGTGTGTGTTTTAGAGTATGTGTCCATGCTGTTGTGTATATGTATGCCTCTGTGTCTATGTGTGTGTTTTAGAGTATTTGTCTATACTGTTGTGTATATGTATGTCTCTGTGTCTATGTGTGTGTTTTAGAGTATGTGTCCATGCTGTTGTGTATATGTATGCCTCTGTGTCTATGTGTGTGTTTTAGAGTATTTGTCTATGCTGTTGTGTATATGTATGTCTCTGTGTCTATGTGTGTGTTTTAGAGTATTTGTCTATGCTGTTGTGTATATGTATGTCTCTGTGTGTGTTTTAGAGTATTTGTCTATGCTGTTGTGTATATGTATGCCTCTGTGTCTATGTGTGTGTTTTAGAGTATTTGTCTATGCTGTTGTGTATATGTATGTATCTGTGTCTATGTGTGTGTTTTAGAGTATTTGTCTATGCTGTTGTGTATATGTATGTCTCTGTTTCTATGTGTGTGTTTTAGAGTATTTGTCTATGCTGTTGTGTATATGTATGTCTCTGTGTCTATGTGTGTGTTTTAGAGTATTTGTCTATGCTGTTGTGTATATGTATGTCTCTGTGTCTATGTGTGTGTTTTAGAGTATTTGTCTATGCTGTTGTGTATATGTATGCCTCTGTGTGTGTTTTAGAGTATTTGTCTATGCTGTTGTGTATATGTATGCCTCTGTGTCTATGTGTGTGTTTTAGAGTATTTGTCTATGCTGTTGTGTATATGTATGCCTCTGTGTCTATGTGTGTGTTTTAGAGTATTTGTCTATGCTGTTGTGTATATGTATGTCTCTGTGTCTATGTGTGTGTTTTAGAGTATGTGTCCATGCTGTTGTGTATATGTATGTCTCTGTGTCTATGTGTGTGTTTTAGAGTATTTGTCTATGCTGTTGTGTATATGTATGTCTCTGTGTCTATGTGTGTGTTTTAGAGTATTTGTCTATGCTGTTGTGTATATGTATGTCTCTGTGTCTATGTGTGTGTTTTAGAGTATTTGTCTATGCTGTTGTGTATATGTATGCCTCTGTGTCTATGTGTGTGTTTTAGAGTATTTGTCTATGCTGTTGTGTATATGTATGTATCTGTGTCTATGTGTGTGTTTTAGAGTATTTGTCTATGCTGTTGTGTATATGTATGTATCTGTGTCTATGTGTGTGTTTTATAGTATTTGTCTATGCTGTTGTGTATATGTATGTCTCTGTTTCTATGTGTGTGTTTTAGAGTATTTGTCTATGCTGTTGTGTATATGTATGTCTCTGTGTCTATGTGTGTGTTTTAGAGTATTTGTCTATGCTGTTGTGTATATGTATGCCTCTGTGTCTATGTGTGTGTTTTAGAGTATTTGTCTATGCTGTTGTGTATATGTATTCCTCTGTGTCTATGTGTGTGTTTTAGAGTATTTGTCTATGCTGTTGTGTATATGTATGTCTCTGTGTCTATGTGTGTGTTTTAGAGTATTTGTCTATGCTGTTGTGTATATGTATGTCTCTGTGTCTATGTGTGTGTTTTAGAGTATTTGTCTATGCTGTTGTGTATATGTATGCCTCTGTGTCTATGTGTGTGTTTTAGAGTATTTGTCTATGCTGTTGTGTATATGTATGCCTCTGTGTCTATGTGTGTGTTTTAGAGTATTTGTCTATGCTGTTGTGTATATGTATGCCTCTGTGTCTATGTGTGTGTTTTAGAGTATTTGTCTATGCTGTTGTGTATATGTATGCCTCTGTGTCTATGTGTGTGTTTTAGAGTATTTGTCTATGCTGTTGTGTATATGTATGCCTCTGTGTCTATGTGTGTGTTTTAGAGTATTTGTCTATGCTGTTGTGTATATGTATGCCTCTGTGTCTATGTGTGTGTTTTAGAGTATTTGTCTATGCTGCTGTGTATATGTATATCTCTGTGTCTATGTGTGTGTTTTAGAGTATTTGTCTATGCTGTTGTGTATATGTATGTCTCTGTGTCTATGTGTGTGTTTTAGAGTATTTGTCTATGCTGTTGTGTATATGTATGCCTCTGTGTCTATGTGTGTGTTTTAGAGTATTTGTCTATGCTGTTGTGTATATGTATGTCTCTGTGTCTATGTGTGTGTTTTAGAGTATTTGTCTATGCTGTTGTGTATATGTATGTCTCTGTGTCTATGTGTGTGTTTTAGAGTATTTGTCTATGCTGTTGTGTATATGTATGCCTCTGTGTCTATGTGTGTGTTTTAGAGTATTTGTCTATGCTGTTGTGTATATGTATGTCTCTGTGTTTGTGTGTTTTAGAGTATTTGTCTATGCTGTTGTGTATATGTATGTCTCTGTGTCTATGTGTGTGTTTTAGAGTATTTGTCTATGCTGTTGTGTATATGTATGTCTCTGTGTCTATGTGTGTGTTTTAGAGTATTTGTCTATGCTGTTGTGTATATGTATGTCTCTGTGTTTTATGTGTGCGTTTTAGAGTATTTGTCTATGCTGTTGTGTATATGTATGCCTCTGTGTCTATGTGTGTGTTTTAGAGTATTTGTCTATGCTGTTGTGTATATGTATGCCTCTGTGTCTATGTGTGTGTTTTAGAGTATTTGTCTATGCTGTTGTGTATATGTATGCCTCTGTGTCTATGTGTGTGTTTTAGAGTATTTGTCTATGCTGTTGAGTATATGTATGTCTCTGTGTCTATGTGTGTGTTTTGAGTATTTGTCTATGCTGTTGTGTATATGTATGTCTCTGTGTCTATGTGTGTGCATGCCTATATGTGTCGGTCGCCTTTCTAATGTTGTGCAATGTTGTCTTCTCTGGACTTGAGGAAATGACGGCAGTTGCAAGTGTTTTCACAGCCTGTGCAGTTTTGAGTATTTGTTAATTACAACCACACAACTGCAAATACCCTGTCACTCACTTTGATCACACTGTGCACATAGGCCACACGCACACACATATGCACACAGCTGTCACATCCCAAAATGTATATACATTAATACACAAGTCCACAGCCAACATTAAACTGTTTACATAATTAGACAAATTGCACACACATATATGCACAAACACAGGCAAAATAACTGTTTCAATTCAACTGGCCCTTAACATGTTAACCATTTGCTTTGCATTTTCAGCTCTTCCACATGTGCTAGAAATGTTTCCATCGTTTACATTGCATTTCAGCTTCTAACTTGGCAGAGTTTACATTAGCTTTCCTACTTATAGCTATACTCTGATTATGGCACACACTTTGTAAAATTTGGTGTACACAAAGTGAACCTTTATAAGGCCAGAGACGCCACATTCTTCTGCGGGCTACCATAATGCATTGGTATTAAGCAGTCATCTGAGCTCAGGGTAGATTTACTGGGTCTAGCTCTTCATGTCAGCTGGCTTCAGGGGAGAGAACTGGTTGCGGAATCACACAGAGCCAGCTGAATCAAAGCCCAGCTCAAAGTAAACATCTCTTTCCCTTGTCAACACAGCTCTGGCTTTAATCTGAAGTGTCCATCCTTGGTTACCCATACTCCAAATAGTCCTCCCTCTTCTATTCCAAGAAGCTTTTTGTTTTTGAATTATGAGGCACATTAGTGCTGTGGTTGGCCTATGAACAGTGTCAGCATGTCTTCACATGCAAAAGCGTCCTGCAGCACATCAGCTGAGATCAGGGGTGGAACCTAAGGATTTTTGGCACCAGCCTGCTTGGTTAGTAGACTGAAATGCCCACTAGCCCAAGTGAAATGTTACTAGCCCTGGTTTAAACCGAAGAAATATATAGAAATTAATTGAAATGCTTTTTTTGGAAATAGGTTGAGGCACTGGGTTTATTTGTGTGTGTCTTTGTTTTTCCTCTTTTTTATGTTGTTCCATTGTGTTTTTTTAATGCCTTTTTACTGTATGAAAAAAATAAATACATACAAATTCTCCTTTAATACCTGCGCATGTATGGTACATTGTTGGTATACTGATACTGTGAAGTATTATCCTTCCCCTGTTGAACCAGAAGTCATTTCTCTTTTTTTTTTTTACCTCAAGTCGGTCATTTTAGAGATAGAGACTCCTCCTTTTCCTACATTTCGTTTTCTCCTTCCTGCACAACCACCAGCGCGCACTGCTCTTCCTCCTTTTGTTTCTGAAAAGTTTACCCACAGCTGCCTGCATCACGGCTAAAGACTGGTGCACTCCGATGCCAATCAACTGCCTTCGTCACATGCATGCAGAGCAGCGGTACATTACCCCAACGCCCTGCAGTCACCTTTTTATGGTGGAGTGTTTGTCCTCAGTATACAAACAGAGATGAACTTGGCTGGGTCACATTTTGTTAAATACCTCCTTAAGTATCTGTTTTCTGCTCAGGACATCTCATTTTCTTCAGGAGCTAGTAATCATCCTATTAGACTCACCCAATGTAAAAAAAGATCCTTGCAACTAGCAAACAATCCAGCTTAATTCCCAGCCCTGGCTGAGATGCACTATAAACACAAAAGGCACAGCATCCTTCGTACACAGACTGGTATAAACAGGGGGAACAGAATCACTTCTTATTGAAGAGTGTGTGCTGTCTATCAGCAGAATATCCATATGTCATAGTTTTCAATTACTTTATCCATGACACCGCATGCATTAAATGTCCCACACAATATATGTACTGGGTTCAGTTGGGTTATACACTGTCTCGGAAGCAATTATTTAAGTACTTTTTTTTCATATGAAGAGTACGTTCCATTTGAACTCTTGACCCCATGGCCAGAGGTCAAAACGGCTCCACACTGAGCTATGCTACGATAAGGAAAAAGTAGACTTGGTTACAGCAGTGTGAGGGACCAAGCAGAACGACACAAGGACACTATGTTTAAATGTAAACTAACAAGGGGCATTATTTATCCAAATGAACAACAAACAGAGGACACGGCTCTAAATGTTTAAAATATTAAAGCAGAAAAGAAACAGCAAAAAAATAAAAAAAATAAAATAAAAAAGATTCAGCCTTTAAACTAAATAGCAATCAACCAAAGAAAACTAAAACGGACTTCTCAGATGACATACAAAGGGGGGTATATACACACATAGGGCGATATGGCCTAAACATAATAATATCACAATATTTTTAGACATTTTCACGATAACAATATTTCTGTCAGGACAACTCACGTATTGAATACGTATATGAAAACATGTTTCATGGCCATATAAGGCCTCCTCCGGAAGATTTTTTTCTTCATTTTTTTTCTCTAATGTTAGCTAACCTTACTTGGCTCGGGCTATGCCTATACATAACGTTAGCTCTGGAAGACCCATTAAAATAACACATTATGAAGTTACCAAACTATCAAAACACAGTACTCTCAAATGAATGTAAATGCTATATAGAACATTGTATTCACAATAACGTTAATGTAACCCGTTCCGTTCGTTCGTTCGTTCGTTCGTTCGTTCGTTCGTTCGTTGTCTTCCGCTTATCCGGGTCCGGGTCGCGGGGGCAGCAGCTTCAGCAAGAGAACCCAGGCCGCCCTCTCCCCAGCCACTTCCGCCAGCTCTTCCGGGGGAATCCCGAGGCGTTCCCAGGCCAGCCGAGAGATGTAATCCCTCCAGCGTGTCCTGGGTCGGCCCCGAGGTCTCCTCCCGGACGGACATGCCCGAAAAACCTCCCGAGGTTCCGTATGTTATAAATAATTTATTTGTGTGTGACTATCACGTCTGTGCTAGCTAATGTTAGCCTTCTCGCTCAATGACTAGCATCGACAGGAGTTCGCAAAAATAAATTTACTTAATTAAATACATATGTTTCAACCTCAGGTTTCATCATAACCACATGTTTATCTTTTAAAAATGGGTAAGTACAGTTTGTTTGTGAGGGAATTTACAAACCTGGCTGTGAGTGACGATGATTATAAACGGCTGGTTCATCGTTGCTGCCTCAGGGTGCTGAAAAGTTGTGCCGGGCCATGTCTCAGGTGAAAATGATGCAAACTTGCGAAGTTCAAAGAGCGGGTTGTGGCCAGTAGCAAAGACATGGGGGGGAGGGAAGTTTGTTGTTGTTGTTAATAACTAATACTTTTGAATATTATGGGATGGGGATGACATGAATGCTGGCACATACAGGGAGTGTATGTCCAATATTCTAGTTGGGGATGTTCTTGTTTATTGAAGGGGACTTTTTCGCCTTTGTCCCCTCCGTCCCACCCGGTTCCGACGCCCTTGTATGGTGTATGTACTTGTCACTTATGGCATGGCAAATGCTCATTACAATTTTCTGTGCGCTACAGAAAAATGCAATCCCGGGGAAAAAGTATACATACTGCAGAGTACAGGGAAAAGTGATGTTTTATTGAGGTACAAGAGTGAATGATTAGGCTACATATTTATGTGTATGTAACATTGTGATATCAATATTTTTATCTTAATCCATCAGAAGAAGCAAATGTATATTCTTTATAATGGACAAAACAAATTATATTCATGAATGATGAAAATATAGTCATTCCCACTTGAAAATGATGCAAAAGTGAGTTTATGTGCCAAAACTGTTGGTTTGTAGTTAAATCTTTATTTTTTTATGTGGAGCAGTGCACAATTTGGCCATTTGGATAGATTTGGAGACACTAATTGACAACAGGGTACACTGTCTATATTTTGCATCATAGACCTTTAGTAGTTCTGCATATTATCCTCAGATTTTGCACATTTGTTGACATGTTTATGATCCAGGAAAATGTATATATTTACTTGTTTCACTTATGTAGCTCTCAGTATTTTGTTGCAAACTAAAGAAAAACTTCTGCATTTTTCTAAAGTTTCTTTGCATTTGTGGCACTTTGTTTTGACTTAAATTCTGAAAATAAACAAATCTAAGTTTGTATTGTAAATGGTACACCCGTCTTGTTTCATGTAAGCTATTTACCAAGTTTATGTGATGCTCACACCTGGAGTTATAAAGCCTTAAACAGAGCACCCCCTAAATATATGGGAATTGACAAAATGTGCCATCTGCGTGAAGGGGTTAAGCTAATTTTGTGGTTGGTGTGCAAAATAATATTGGCCTGCTGTGTCGTTTCCTTGATCTGTTAATAAAACTTTGATTTCAGTGTTGAAATAATTATTTATTTAACTTTTTCTGGGCCATTTTGACTTCCTATGCATATATTAATAAGACAGCCAATCGGTGGCAGGTTTGTACAGCTTCCATGTGTTTTTGTCAATCACATGGAAACTGCAATGCCTTGCTGCTCATTGGCTGTCTTATCAACACCCAATCGATAACAGTGGTGACACTTTGCCCCGGAAGCATTTCACGCCCTCTGAAGTTTGGATGTTTACTACCGCATCAGGGATAATTATAGAAAAAAAGATGAAGAGCAAGGCAATACCCCACATGGTGGTTATTACCATAGTTATGGTGGTTATTAATCGATAATTATTGTTGTGTTATATCGCGCAGCTCTAATACTGAGGTTCTTCACTAGTGTTCTTCATTCTGGATAAGTGTCTGCTAAATTATTACAATATCATGTAAAAATAGTGAATTATTTGCTTCAGGCTGGGATTCAAACAGACAACACACTAAATTATCATTACTAAGACATTATCCTCAGTGATAGGCTACCAGTGGAGGTCTTTTGTGGTCTCCACACCAAAGAAACACCGGAATCATAAAGAATAAAATGTTGCATTCCTTTTTTTTTTTTTTATAAGCTTTTTTATATTCGTATTTTCCTACTACACAAAGTTCCATACACAGAAAGTCTTTCACAATAATGAGAATAACAATCATGAATAAAATCAAACTAGTTTCACATGAAATAGGCTAGTTGAGTAGTAGAGTGGCTAGTTGAGTGGTAGAGTGGCTAGTTGAGTGGTAGAGTGGCTAGTTGAGTGGTAGAGTGGCTAGTTGAGTGGTAGAGTGGCTAGTTGAGTGGTAGCAGGCAATCGGTGCAAGCTCTGCTTGCAATGATACGCGTGAATGTTGTCAACTGTTTAAAAGTTGCACCTCATCATTGGTCCGTTTGCTTGGTTTTGTTTTAAATTGTTTCCTTTGTTTAAAGACTGCTTGCTGTCTAGCTGATGCTAAATAGTTTTTCTGGCTGCTGGTAAATGCTTTTCTGTCGCCGGTATTTAAGAAACGGTGTGTGTTGTCACTGGACTTACTTCAGAGTGACTGAGGGTGTTTTAGTTCTGTAGCCCTTGTAAGAATTCTGATGAAACGAACAAAGGACCTCAAAAATAACCCCCCTTTTTCCACTCACAATCAGGACTGGCTCTTTAGTCATCTCAGGATATGATGTATGGAAGCCTCTTTGTAGATATTCCATGGATCTGAAAATAGAATGTGTAGGTATTACAGTAATGCCATGCACAGCTGGTTTTTCTTATGCACTTTAGCTTAATTGCACATTTCCTAAAACTACGGAACAGGTCTTTCGCAATTGCACTGTAAATATCCCTTACACCATTTAACATCACTTTTTGATTAACACTTGCGTTGTGCTAACAAATCTTGATCATGCTTTTGATATAAACATTTTTACAAATCCTTGTGGCTAAGGGCAATAGGTAACAGGCCTACAAATAGAAGTAAAATTTTGAATCCAGGAAATCTCCTCGACGTGACAGCTTGATAAAAGACAAAACCGAACTGGAATTGGAAATGACATTCAGCAGATTCCTTAAACCTCATTATCGAGCTGCCCTAAACCACACTTATAGGCACACAATACAGCTTATGCCTTATGATACAGCAGCAAAAAAACTAAATCTGATTTCTATGTACTTTATGTATGCTGAAAATGAGCAGCCTGAGACATTTATTAAAGGAATTTAAAAAATGAAGTCTGATAATAGAACATGGCTGACATAATGGACCTCTCCATGGTGATGTCACTCGGCTAATCAGAACACACATGAAGTTGCATGTTTGCCCTGTCACTATCTGGATATAGTGCAATAGAAACTGTGTCAAAATCCTCCCGCTGCCCCTCTAAAAAGCAATTACCAAACTGCTCAGAAAACCTTCACTGAGTACTTTACAGGACAAGGCGATACATTTTTAAGTGGGGAGGAGGGGGGAGTTTGCTGTTGATTTAAAACAAAAAAGAAATCAGCCTTAAACAACAAACAAGGGTAATTACTAACGTATGTTACAGTTCATGAATGTGACCTCAGCTATGGGAAAAGGTTTATGAAGGTTCACACTATGGGGTTTAGAGGTTTCTTTTTGGCAAGAGGAAGAAGAAATGAAACGGAAGGAAGGTAGATGTATTAAGAATTAATGAGGCATGGCCTCCTTGGGACCGCCATAGCTTTAAGATTTATACCTCTATACTAATCCTCCTTTCCATCGACCCCCACCCCCCTAAATGCTCATTGCTCCTGTCAGTTTTTCAGCCTTTCTGTTGGACCTTCTGCCACAGCACAACATCAACAATGCCAGCTGACCAGCAGAGAGCACTGTCCACTTGAAAGACATTCTGAGCTACTGTAAACTCCTGTGTTCCATCATCATTCCATACTATTTCTGACAAAAGTGTACTGTCTAAAGCAGGGGTGGGCAATCCTGTTCCTGGAGGTCCGGTGTGTATGCAGGTTTGTTTCCACCAATTACCCTAGCTAAATTAGCTAATTTGGCTGTATACACAAACACTGCTTAGATTAGATCGCAGTAAAATGTTTCCTATACAACACAAAAACAGTCTTCGTGTGCTTATCAAGAAATGTAGCAAAAATGTCAGTTGGCGAAAATGTTAGGCTAATAATGTAATTAAGACCAGAAATTGGCACGAAAACGAGAAACAGATACGATCCTCGTTGCCCACCTCTGGTCTAAAGCCTCAGCCAGGGCACTTCAATGTCATCTTCATCAGTAGTTTGTTTGTATTCTTTTTTCCAGATTAAAGGCTATAGATACAGCTTTTTACCTCATCTAGTGTCTCATATGGAGATTGCATTTCATAAAAACACATCCTTAAAGGGATAGATCACCCATTCAGAAAGATTTTGCATTGTTTTACTTACCCCCAAAATAGTATGTAAGGCTGTAGTGATGCTGTCCTGGTCTCACCGTTGTAGCTAAAATCGGCTAAACCTGAATTGGAACAATGCTAACAACTAGCATCTTGCCATTGGATATAATTGCCCCCGGCTAACTTTTGTTTAAATAACCGCCTAAATCCACTGAAATTGTTAAATAAACAAAGGTTTAGTTAGATGGTATGTAGAATAAATTTGACATGCTACTTTGTGCAGCAGTGTGCTGTTCTTAGGTGGGAGAGGGGAGGGAGGCGTAAGAAAAACAATATCACATTTTTCAAAATGGGTGAACTATCTTTTTAACTGCTGTTGCTTGTAGCACATGCCCCCTCACCTAGTTGTCAGGTTGTTGGACAATTTTGATGACTATTGACATTTTGTCTTGTTTGGCTGTCATTTCCCTGTCAGGTTTCTCTCTAGCAAACTAGCTACCTAACTTACCTAACATTAGCAAGCCAGCTTACAGTAATGTCTCATATTTTCGGTCATGCTGTAATAAATTACTGCTCCAGCTTAACAAGGAAGAAAATAGCTAATGTTATATCATCTATCTGATAGTTTGCTTCTGATCATCTATCTGATAGTTCGCTTACTAGCTAATGCATTAGCTGACAGGTTGAGAAGAAAAGTGGCCATCTCCGCATCGCTTCTCAAGCATTGCAATTTTTCCAGCTCCCTCCAATGACTAAATTCCAAACCATTGTTGACCCTCGTCTTACTCCGGTTCTTGTCATTAAGAACTTGGGTCGGGTACTGGGGTTTTTTTGGGTCGACTGCTGGTTGAGAGCTCCGGCGGTGTAGCTGGGCGTTTGCCATCAAATTCAGCCGTCCCCGTTGGACAAGCTAACTGGTAACCAACTGAGACTCTTGATACAGAGATGGGTGTGGCACCAGCATCGTAATACTACTGGCCCAGGAGCTTTGTTAGAGGCAGGAACCAAACTCTTGGACAGAGATAAACACCACGTAAAAATTTTTGTAATGATTCATTATTTTGCACCTTTCAGCAAGCTCTGTGGATGTATATATATATATTTTTTTTATTTTTTCTCATCTACATAAAAATGTTATATCTATAGCCTTTAAAGGTAAACAAAAATACTCCCAGAAAGAGTGGAGCTATAAAATGCAAATACTATTGCATTAGTACTGTTTTGAGCCAATCAAAGTGCTTTCCAGTGGAGAACAGTCTTTTGCTTGGGCAAGTGTTAGCGACTGACAGAACATAGTAGCTACACCCATTTTTGGGATTTTATGAAATCTCTTTTACACTGCCACCTTTAAATACATTAGTAATTTAGTTTTACCTTTTTTCTTGAGAGAACATTCCATCAGTTACAGCAGCATGGTTTATGAATAGCCCCCACTCTATATGAACATGGCACACACCCATCCCAACACTGCTGACCTCAAACTTGACAAGGAAGATGCACATATTGTCTCCCTATTCCTGACCCAACAAAAGTTTCTCCTACAAAGAGGAGAAATTCAACCCCATCGTGTTCTTCCAACAGGGCCTTTTTCCCCTTACTCTTCTGTCATGGACCGTAACTAGATCAGGGCTTTGATGATGCTGTGTTAAATGTAAGGCGGCCTCAGGCATTTTTAAACTGCAGCTGACCACCCTGTGGAGATGTTCCAGTTTACAAATGGTCCCATAAATGTGCTATTTTGAACTCTGAAGAGATATTAATGACATATGACAGTGGATAAAGCATCATTATACATTTTAAAAGCCAAAAATACTGTCCTGCAATACATTTTAGTGAATGCCAATGAGAACCTATGGTTCACTGTCAGTAGCAGTGCACAGTTTCATATAATACATTTTTCATAGGCTCATAAAATATTTTGATTAAGTTAACTGAATCCATATTATCATCTTACAGCAGCTGGCCAGGTCAGAAGGGCACTCCCTCGCTCCACATATACATAAAAATGTTAGTGTAATTATAATTTATTTTGCACCTACTTAACATTGACATCTGTTAGATGTTTGTTTCAAGTAAAATTTAGTTTTAGTTTTATTTAATTAATTTCCTGACTGCATAAGAGTCTGTGGGCTCGATCTTGACAATCTTAGCGCATGGTCTAAAACGCATGGCCCAAGTGCATTTAGGGCATGTCCAACTCCACTTTTGCTAGTTAGAGGGTGCATATTTTGAGCACAAAGTAACACGCAAGGTTCAAATGGGCTGAACTTAGCTGATTCATTAATTATAAGTGTGTCTTGAGCGTAACATACAATAAACCAATCAGAGTGTCATCTCTCATTCCCTTTAAAAGCCACCTGCGTTTGCACATTGGCAGATTGGTAATATAATGGCGGATTTAATAAGACTGCAAAAATAGTGATTTACAGTTGGCAAAACAGACCTGCTCGCGCACAAGGTGTGCGAGCAAGGAATATATGGATCAATATTAGGATCAATATTATTCGGACTAACCATTATGACGTGTTTTACTATACACAATAATAATCTTAAACATTACCCATGGGTTCCCGGTAATTCCCAACCAATCTATTTTCCGTTTCCGACAAATAAGAAAACTAACACAAATCAGCCGACTGGTGCAAAACACAACGACAAATCTGAAAACACAAGTTACAAAACACATCAACAATTCAGAGAATTGCTGTAAATCAGAAAATACAATGACAAAACCCAAAACACATTTACAAATCACTTTACGGAAAGCGTAGGTAGACTAGGCCTACACGAAGGGAGATTGTAGCCTCTTTCTGATTGGACAAGCTGTCGGCTAAGTCTGACAGCGCGAGTGACCAATCAACAACAGTGTCCGTTATCTAACGTGACATTCAAGCCAAGCCTATGGAGTTTATTTAGTTCCATAAATAGCGCGTGTGGAATTGTGACATAAGCACACAGAACAGTATTTTTCGCCGTTTTGAGCTTGTTAGAATGGCATAAAAAATCTGCGTTTTTATAAACTCAAAAACGGCAAAAACACAGCGTTTTCTTTTTTTTAAAAGCGGCTAATTAGTTTCCCCCCCACCCTTCTGGTTACGTTCTTCCATTACTTTCCCATAAACGTATTAACACAATGCAGGTTTGGCTCATTGTCAATGGCTTTGTCTTTGAATTCTTCATCGACTAATGCTTAGTTTTAGTGGCCATGTGTCCACAGTACCAATTAGGAGCCTATTGATTGACCTCAGCCTTTATTTTGATCAGTTAAAAAATGTAGTTACCTCAAATAATCAATCAAATCAATAGCTAGTAAAATCAATAAGCTTGTAATTTGTGATAGTGTCAATAAAACTAACTATTGGTAGATAATGAAGAATTTAAAGATAAAGCAAATGACAACGATCTAAACCTTCAGCTAATGAAGACACTCAAATTGAACCACTCACTCTAGTGCCAACCAGTTGGCTAAGTTCAAAGTGTTGCCTCCTATCAAGAAGGGGAGAGGTGTATATGGAAGAAGAAAGGAACGCAGATGGCATTACAGTGGTTCTTCATTCTATAATTGAAAATACCCAGGCGATTGATTTTTAATAAGCAACATTGACATAAAATGTTCGTAGTCGTAGTGATGGACATTTAATTATGTGGATTTTCATAAATGCCAGTTTGACGTTTATAGAATTATTGTGACAGCGACTCAGTTCAGACTTTTCCACTGCTTAATAAAGATGAGTCAGGCCAGAAAAGATGTACAAGTCGCTGAAACCAGAAGAACATAGTAACCACATTCATGGAACCAGCTGCATGTGTTTCAAAACTGGCAGTAAACAACAAATACCCATAATTACTTGTACAATTGTCTAAATAATGATTTTAAAAACATAATATTTGTTAGTAGTACTACTTATATTTATTAAGAATTGCTTATCATTATTTAATATTTAGTTGACTTGGTGAAAGTCCACAATGACTTAATTGATAATAAACCCAGCACCAATAAAGCTATGTAAAAGGCATCAAGTGGTCATGAAACAGATTCACTTTGCATACCTGTAATAGCATACTGTGATTTGGGAAATGTATTAAATAAAAGCTCCATGCTCTCAAAACAGTTAAAATAATCATAGAAACTATTGATCTGTTTCGAAAAGATACAGTCATAAAAGATTTGGTTTTAATAAAACAACATGGCTATCGTGGGCCGCCGCGGTGGTACAGCGGTAAGAGCTGTACTCCGAGGATCGGGGTTCGCGCCCCGGTCCTGCCATATCCGAGCGTGGCCGGTGCCCTGTGGAAGCGGCAATTGGCGGCTGCTTCCGGGTGGGGGGAGGGGCTCGGAGAGAATCGCTGCGCACAAAACGGCCCTGGGCGAGTTGGAATCACGGTCAGGAGCTCGAGGAGTCACGCCCTGTAGAGGACGTGGCGCCCTCCTTCCTACTACCGGCTGACAGGGTTGTATCGCGGTGGTTCTCAAGCGGTTGCTACATGGGGGGAATTGAATTAGAATAGGGGTTCAATTGGCTACTAAATTGGGAGAAAAAGGGGAAAAATCAGAAAACAAATTTTTAATAAAACAACACGGCTACCATAAGTAAATGACATTGTCTGTATAAATACTGTAGTTCCTATTTTCTTCAATTAGTTGGATAAATGGCTATAAAATGCAGATGAATTCATAAAAACTCATACTGAAACTGTGTATGGGTATAGGTGGCCATGAAATAAATCCACACTGATAAAATCAGATTTGACCACATGGTGGTGCAATAAGAGTTATTATATTATCAAAGTTTGAACGTTACTTTTACTGTTATTGTGAATGTTCATTTCTTTGAAACATTTTCAACCGATATAAGTTGTTTCTTAGTTGCCTTGTAGAAAATGTAGTTGATAGTGAATGCTTTTGTCAAAGTAAATATTAAAAGTAAAATGTGAATGAGCTATTTCTCTGTGAAAAACAGTTCAACAATCATTTTTCAACTGTCCATAGTGGAAATTAAAAGTAAAGAAATGCTTTAAAAAAAAATCATTTTCTTTTATGTTGAACCATACTTTGAGTTGCGACAAGAACCCAGTTGCATAAAACATTTAAACAGTCACAATTACAGTTTACAATGTAGGCATTTAAGAATACCCTTTCAGCCAAAGTAACTTTCAAAAGTTTAATTTAACTTGGCTAGAACAGCACCAGTAGAGCTGGAGATAGTTATTTCTACAATACAATCAGCACTATTATAGGGATGCATGCCAGAAGACCTTCATTACAAAGAAAGAGTGGGTTGCTGTGCGGTCCATCCTGTTAAGACACTGTTCTAGTAATTGGATGGGCTCTCCAGTCTGGCAACAAATCCAGCCTCACAGGGCAATGCATCATTAGTTTATCATCACTTAGGGATGAGAGGGTTCCAGTCAGTTTGGATGAAAGCATTTCTGCACGCACTAGCAACCCCCGCTGGTTGAACGGATGTCTACAAGTTGAGCTGTTAAACTTTACAGAAAGTGTCTCCAAGCTCTCCCAAATTGCCAACGGAGGCTGCAGTGAGCCCTGCAGTGTTAGCATGATTGGGAATTCCAAATTGGTGATGAAAAGCACACAAAAAATTAATAATAAGAGGTTATGTTGTCTTTAAATACAGCATTGATTAATTGAGGTGTATTTCTTCTCGTGCGCAGAAAGTGGGACAAGTGGGGGAAGTTGCAGGATGGAAACCTTGTAAGGACAGATCCTCAGATGCCATCCTCATCAAACGGTGAGAGAAGGATCTGGTGTTTGAGAGTGTCAAATGCAGCAGAGAAGTCGAGCAGTTTGAGGACACAGCAGAATGACCTCTTACCAAGTGAAGATTTCTCCTCTGATTGCATGGACAACAGTCTCAGTTGAGTGGCCAGGTAAAAAGTGTTTGTGTTTAATTACAAATTCTAAAAAGAGTCAAAAATATATAAGTTTAAACAAAAAAGCGAAGTGTGGTGATGTTTTAATATTGAGGCATGGAGCAGATTTAATTATGAACGAATGCGACACAGAATGTCAACATAACACTCACCACTAGGTGGTAGTACACTCACACTCATCTCACTGACAGTGAAATTCAGTTAGACAGTGAAAGCACATTGAAAAGCTTTCTTCCATGAAGGCCTTTGGATAGCTGCTTTGGAAATATGATTACAATTGAACTGGTAACTTTTACCCTGCAGTCATAGCTTCCCTATGGCAATCAATGATGTCACACATAATGTAGATGTAAGATTGAAAAAAGATCAACCAAAAAATGGAGAATAGACAGTTCTACATAACTGTGTACACAGTAAGAATGAACAACAAGGGTGCAACTCAAATAATACATGGATAATAATTAGAGCACAGAGCACATTCTTTAAGTGATAAAGAACAGTAAATGTTGGAATAGTGTCATATTAATGGGCTGTATATATAGATAGATAAATATGTAGACAATTTGTGTAAAGTAGAATTGTGTTGGGCAGATTATTTCAAAAATTCAATTTGGCACTGATTACAAATTGGATGGCTAAACATGTAATTGGTAGAATAATATGTTGCATTACTCAAAAGGTATAATCTAATCTGATTACTTTTGGTTTGCTTCCAGTTTCATTTGCCAAATATATTCTTGAATATGTTAGGAAAATACGTTAAATTGTATGTTTCTGACTATAATAATAATAATAATAATAATAATAATAATAATAAAGCCTTGCATTTATATAGCACCTCTCTCATACTCAAAGCACTTTACAGTGATGAGGGGGAAACTCACCTCAACTGCAACCAATTTATTGCAACCACCTGGGTGATGCAATGCCAGGCATTTTCGCACCAGAATTGTCACCACACATCAGCTGAGGTGAAGAGTGAGAGAACCATCTTTAGCCAAGTAAACAGGGAGATGATTCGGTGGCAGGTTGGGAATTTAGCCAGGACCTCAGTTTAATGCACTGGGGCATTGGGTTTTTTTGGACCAGAGGAAAGACTGCCCCATATTGGCCTACCAATACTACTTCCAAAAGCAGCTTAGTTTTCCCCAGGAGGTCTCCCATCCATGCACTAACCAAGCCCACACCTGCTTAGCTTCAGCCATTCAGCAGGAGCAGGGTACATGGCGGTATGGCCTCTATGGTTCCTGGTTTTGTATAGCTACAATGTATCCACGTACTTCCTGCACATTCTGCTGTCAAGGTGAACATGTGGTGTGTGTGTGTGTGTGTGTGTGTGTGTGATTCCATGTGTGTTATTAGTGTGTATGTACAGTTCTGGCCACTATTATTGGCACCCCTGGTAAAGATGAGTAAAAAGGGTTCTAAATAATTCACCGTTTGGTGAATTAGCTTAATCTCACACTGAAAAAATGAGAAAAATCCAACCTTTAATTGAAGTAAATGTATTATGAGAAAACAAAAATCCCTCATCAAAAAATCATTATTTTTAACAAAACCATGTGTGTCACAATCATTGGCACCCCTGCATTTATATTAGAATAAAGTCATCATTTTTTATATTTAGTCGCAAAACCTTTGCATGCCGTGACTTTTTGATGTCTGTGACCCAACAACAACAAAAGACTCTTGATATCTTATTTTCTGGTACTCTTACAAGCGATACTATAACGTCTCTGCATTTGAATGGATCTCTATGGGAATTGGGGGGTGGGAGTAGATTTAGCTGTAAATTATGCTGGAACAGTATGGAATACATGGTGCTAAAAAATCTGTAAAAGTCATCAGGGTCTGAGGTATCAAAACGAGCTCAAACCATCACTCTGCTGCTGCCAGATAGCAGTAGGATGGGGGATATCACTAAGGGTTGTTTCTCCTGACAAATTTTTTTATTTTTTAATATCTAAAAAAAAAAAAATAGAGAGAAGAAACCCTTCAAGTTATCCATCCATATCTACTGTATTTCTGGCAGCAGAGTGATGGTTTAAGGCTTGTTTGATATGTCAGACCCTTGATGACTTAGAGCCATTTAGCCAACCATGTGTTCCATACTGTTCCAGTGTAATTTACAGCTAAATCTAGTCCCACCCCCCAATTCCCATAGAGATCAATTCAAATGCAGAGATGTTATAGTATCGCTTGTAAGAACTTCCCAGTCTTTTTTTTTGCGCCTGTTCCAACTTGGAATGTGTGTGTTGCAGCATCATCGGAAATAATAAAAAAAAAAAAAAAAGTTGATCAGGTAAAACATTAAATATCTTTTCTTTGTACTGTTTTCAATTAAATATATGTTAAAGAGAATTTACAAATCACTGCTTTCTGCTTTTATGAGCATTGTGCAAACTGTCCCAACTTTTTGGAATTGGGGTTTGTAGTATCGCTTGTAGTACCTGCAAATAAGACATCAAGAGTTTTTTGATGTTGTTGAGTCACAGACAACAGGATGTCATGGGATGCAAAGGATATGCAACCAACTATTGAATATGATGACTTTATTTAAGTTTATGTTAAGTTGTCCAATTATATTTGGTGCCCTAAAATGGGGATGGGGGCTATGTAAAAATGGGTACAATTGCTACACGGTTCACCCGATATGGATGCAAAAACCCTAAAATTATACCTGAAAGTCTGCACTTTAACCTCATAACCTCATTTCCATTTGAAATCCAATGTACTGGAGTACAGAGCCAAAATAATAATGATAATGTGTCACTGTCCTAACACTTTTGGAGTGCACTGTATGTATCCTGGGCTGATTACAGTTTCTTCGTTTTTGTAATGTAAGTATGAAATCCAGATTACATGTAGTACATTACCACCCAACACTACAAATGCGTATATAGGAAGAGAGAGGTTCCCAAAGAGAGCAAATACTCCCTACTTGGCCTTCTAGGCACAGACTGCTCCATGTTTGTGGTTTTTAACATTCACTCACCTCCCTGTCATAGCCCGATTCCATAGTCTTGCCTGTTCTGCGATGCCTGGGGAATCAGCAACCTGCTGCTGAATTTGTTCGTTCCTGAATATTACTTCATTTTGTAAGTAAAATAATTAAATAAAAAATAGAACCATTACATACTTGAAAGTAACAAATAAGTACTGTAAGGATTGAAAAGCCTTCGTTCCAGACCCACTGTCTATGGTAAATGATGATGCACGTGCTATGACTACATTCGTGTTTGTAACTCTAAACTGAAAATCTATGAAGTAACAGCAAAAAGTTGCTCTAGGGGGCAGTAAAATGTTCCATAAGAATCGACATGTCATGTAGCCTCCGTTTTCCCTCCTGTTCGCCGGAGAATACTTGAAGACCAATATTGCAGTTGAAAGCACTGCGAAAGTTGGTTGTTAAAACATATAGCCTAGGGACACAGGTCAAGAATTCATAGTCTCTACATTTTCAGTTAATATATACTTGACAGGATGACAAAATAAGCGAACTGAAAGATGCCGTGCTGAAAGAATAAATATTCCCCATTTATTGTTCCAGATGTTGGGCGGAGTAGAAAAATGATCTTCCTTTTACACAGGCAATAATGCATCGACTCTATTTGTATCCGAGGTGCCGTGAGGATGTTTTTCTACTTCATTCGAAGACTGAATCAGGGGTAAGGGTCTAAAATCGGATTGTCATGACTCATGAGTGACATGACAACTCTCATGTTCTTTACAGACTACCACACGTTTTTTCTGCGTATTGTTATTCAGCAGATTCCCCACTCTACTTTTGCCTTCATCATATTTAAATTCGATCCATTATGTTTGGAACACATGTATAGGACGCACAATAGACAATCACCGCAGTTATTCACATGAAAGTAAGACTGTATGTGTGTAAAACGCGCAGGTCTTTGGTTTCCAGGCGAGTGTCAGATGTGTGTAATCATAAGGTCGGTGCTGCAAAGGGACACTGTGGAGGGAGGGAGTGAGATAGAGAGAGATAGAGTGTGTCTGTAACATAGAGTGGAGTAGTTTAAACGCGACGGCAAGACGCGAGTCTTCTCAGTGTGCACGCGCTGAAATGCATAGTTATAGGGTCCACGCGCTTCACGTATGTCCTGTGTGGAGCGAACGTGTCACCGTTTGAGAGAGGATTTATTTGAACTTCAGATTTGGTCACATTCAATACGTTGCATACAATAAAAGAGGAAATCTATATGGGAAAACTAAAGTGGATGTTTTTTGTTTGTAATTCACCGTAAAGGCTCCGTATGGATTTTCACTATCCATGTGATTTTATTGAAAACTGGGACTAAGATTTCACAAGTGATTTTTTAGATATTCAGAGCCGCGATTTTGCCTTCATTGGACATGGGACCGGGTTATGGGCTTGGGGTAGACAGTACGAGAGGAATTGTGTCTCCCTAAATGAAATCTGGTTTTAGCGATAAAGGGAGCTGAGGAGCGGACTGCGCGCAGTGAAGATGCGTTCCAACCGAGGCTTCTTATTGCTGCTTCTGAATGGGACGACTTGCTTGGTAAGCCAGAAGGGGATGGGTCATATTTTATACTCCAAAACGAGTTTAATTTGCACCAGACATAAATTAGCTCGATTTTTAAATGACATGTTTACAACTAACTACCGTACATAGTTTACATATTGGAAGAGTACTCGTGCGCCTACTTGCAACAAGACGAATGTCATTCACTGCTGGGTCTATACGTAGGCTAGGCTACTGTAGTTCCATGGTAGCAAGTTTAAAACCTCATCTCGCACTCGGGTCAAAAATAAGTTAATTTCTTATGTATGTTCCAGAGGTTAAGATAGCCACCCAATGGTGATTTATGTGCGTTTTATGTTTAGTGCGCCAATTTTCTTGCTAAATCAAATGATTTACGAATTTCGAAAAATAGTCTACACACAATACGAAGCCTACATTGACGACCACTAGGATCGGATGTGTCCGCGTGCACCCTTAGCTGATTGATTTTGAGACACTTGGTGTTTTCTGCTAAGTGCAAACTGGTAAGTGCTTTAATTGTTGTGATAATGTTAGTTATTTTAAGATCCAACAACAGTCAATACTACGTATTTATGCATGTGCAGTTGTTCACCGTCTCTATTGTGCATCATTTTCATCTCAGCAACTACAGTTTAACTTAGAACTATTGCACTAGTTATCATGTATCGTGCATGGTCTGGTTTTCATCCTAAACAATTGTACATTTCAACATTTACATCGCAATGATTGAGCTGTAATTTTGGGAATTAAGTCGAATGTAGCCTAAATCTTCACGACATAGTATAGCCTACATCGAAGACACGCTGCTGCCTTTCTAAACAGATTGTATTTTCTGTGGCGTGATCAATATTAAAACGGATTAAATTGCTCATCCAAATGAACACTTCGATTAATGAAGGGCTATGAATGCAGAAGCGCACAGTCGGTTGAGTGACTTAATTTCCACTGCCTAAACATATGTGTCTTTCACATTGGTTATAATAACAATACGCTGAGATTCGCCGACAATAATCATAGTAACGTTAACGTCAATTGACTTGAAAATACGTAAAACAGCGATACAATTAAATTAATCAAAACATTGGTGATCGTTTTGGAAAAGAAAAAGTAAACATGGCTAAAAAATAAAAACCGGCGCTTAGTATTTGCGAATAGTCTATGTAGGATATCTTTCATAAATATACAATTTTATTAAATTTTCTGTATAACCAGTGGCACATCTAGACATGGAGCATCTTATACTATAGCCTATTTTAAGTCAACTGGATATTGACTATGAAATAAAATGACGGTTAAAATCATAACATTTTTAAGAAACTTTGTGAAACAATGAAGGCTTCATTTGTAGAAACATTGGCATTACACTAACATCTCGATGGGGCAAACATTATATATTAGCCTACTTTGCAAAACTTCTAACAAGACACACAAGCAATCTATGAAATTGAAACAATAGCCCACACTGTGCTTTACCGCATTTTATCGAATGGTCCAAATATATAGACTAAGAGAAGACCTTTCTGTAGGCTACATAACCATCTTCATTTCGGATCTACAGACCAACTACTTCGGTTGTTTCATATTTTCACAATTTATAGTAGGCTAAACTTGGACTTTAGACACAGGCACGAGCTAATGATGTGATTATTTTACATGTGGTTTGCTCATTAATGTTTTTTTGTATTTAATGTAGCCTACCCATGGACGTCGAGCTGAACAGCGACCCAATAATCTACCAAATTATAGTCATAGATAATGTAGCAGAACAGTGAGGTTAATTTGCATTTAATAAGTTATCCAGGTTTTTATTGCTCGGTAGTCTTAACCTTATCAGTACCAGTGGTCATTTTTAAACATTTCTTAACAACTATGTTAAAAACGGAAATTACGTTTTGCGACAAAGGTTGTTGAAGCAACTATGGTATTAAATATTAAATAATTAATAACTATGGTATTAAATATTGGCAGCTTGATTTTGCTAAATAAAATGCATAAAGACAATTGCTAATTATTAGTATTTCTCAGAAGATGGTGAACTGACTCATAGGTTTCATATCTGACCTCTGCGATTCTGTATTATTTGATTGATAAATGTTACACTTGTGTGGGACACCAATATTAAAATAGTCCAGCTTTTGGAAGAAAAAAATGGCCCAAGCAAAAAAAAAAAAGAAGAAGCACTTGTTGGAAAAATGCAAATGAAATGAAATGTCAAAATAAAAATATTGAACTACTTTTTTTAAAAAACTTTTTTTATTTTTACTCATTAGGTGCTTTTTTTTTAATTATTACTCTCTCTCCAACAAGTCTAGTCTATATTAAGCAGCTGGCTTTGATTGATAAATTTTACACTTGAAGGCCGAAACCAGATTAAAATATATTCCATACACTAGCACATCATCATCCAAAAGAAGCGCTGCATTGAATATGTGTCTGTAAAACAAAGGACGCCATTATAGGAAGCAGTCGTTGCAATATTGAAACGGTATAGAGCAAAAACACCAGCTCAATGCAACACCGTGTGCAATAAAAACATTGATTTGGACTGAAGAATGACCGAGGTAAATTCAAGCACAGGCGTAATTTTGTCAATATATAAGGTCCATTTCATAGGTTTCTCTTGCAAATTATACAGAACACATCCTGCTTTATTTACATTTTTGTGATAATTTTCTTTGCTATTGCTACCTCTTTTTATAGGAAAGATTGCATTGGTGAAACTTGGAATATAACACTTTGGACACTACTTGACAAGTGGCACCAGCAATGTTACACAACATTATTACCACTTAGGTGATAATGATAACTTCCACCGGAATTAAAGTAGGTGTAGATGAATGTATTAATATTCTATGTCTCTATGCTAAAATGTTCTAGTTTGTCCAAAAATTGTGATTACCATGAAAGGTATTTTACCCCAGCTTGAAAAGACATTCCAAATTATGAATTCAGAATATTTGACAAAAATTACAGGAATTTTATCTGGAATAGCTCAGGCGGTTGTGCCACTGTCCCTTGGTGGATGTCTCTTTTATATAAAATTTTTATAAGTATTTATAAGTAAGAATGACTGTTCCTTCCTTAATTAGCATGCATTAATATTAATAATTTTACTGCTCATTTTTAAACAAAAAAAAATATTAACAAAATGGAAAGGAGTAACAGATGTAAAGTGTATATATATATATATACAGTGAGCACCATAATTAATTGTACAGTGAAACATTTTTAGTTATTTTGGTTTTGTACTCTAGCACTTTGAGTTTGAAAGGATACAATGACAATTAAGTGCAGACTGTCAGCTTTAATTTGAGGGTATTTTCATCCATATCGGATGAACCGTTTAGAAATTATAGAACCGTTTGTACATAGCCGCATTGGACAGTGTAACATAATGCAGAATAAAGTAATCATTTTTTATATTTGGTCGCATATCCTTTGCATGCCATGACGTCCTGATGTCTGTGACCAAACAATATCAAAAGACTCTTGATATCTTATTTTCTGGTACTCTTACAAGCGATACTATAACTTTTCTGCATTTGAATGGATCTCTATGGGAATTGGGGGGTGAGACTAGATTCAGCTGTAAATTATGCTGGAACAGTATGGAATACATGGTTGGCGAAATGGCTGTAAGTCATCAAGGGTCTGAGGTATCAAACTAGCCTCAAACCATCACTCTGCTGCCAGATATGCAGTAGATATGGATGGATCACTTTAAGGGATATTTCTCCTGACAAAATGTCCTATTGAACTCTATGGAAAAATAAGTAAGGAGAAGCTTTCTTTGTGAAGCTTAAAAAAAGTGCCTAGATTCAAAAATATGCCTTATATATTCTTATAGTTCTGTGCTTGTATCGTGAAAAACAGCGCCACCCTTTGACCTTTAAAAAGAACTTGAGTGAGGCAAAGCTATCGTCTGCTTCACTCCGTCTGCAAATCAATTGATGACTTTATGAGACATGATTGGATAGTTGTGGATTATGATGCGTTTTTGAGCCCACCCATGAAGCAGAGCCTCACTAAAGTATCTCAATCATGCGTGTTCTTGTGCGCGTTCTCGGAGATGCGTTCTCGTCCTTATGATTATGATTGACATAATGTCTGACCATTCAGAACAGGAGTTCAGCTGTCCAGCAAGATATAATCATCTTCGATTATTAACAATGTATTGCTGGCCATGTGTGTTGTTTAAAGGATAGCCTATTATTTAAGTGTTTTGCTAGAGGAGATGTTCAATGTTTGCGAGAGATGGCTTTCATGATTTAGGCTACGTAAGTTAGACAGGTCTGTTAAAATGAATGTAAAATCGAAGGAGCATATCAGTCTAACCATGCGAATTGAGTCTGAGAATAATCGATACATAAATACATAAAGTGTTTTAGTAAGGTGTTGGGCCACCACGAGCCGCCAGAACAGCGCCAATGCACCTTGGCATATATACTACCTCTAGTCTATCATTAGTCTCTGGAACTGTACTGGAGGGATGGAGCACCATTCTTCCAAAAGATATTCCCTCATTTGGTGTTTTGATTATGGTGGTGGAGAGTGCTTCTTACACTGTCCAAAATCTCCCATGATTCAATGATTCAGGATAATGTTGATCACTCAGACAAACTTTGTTTTGATTTTCAGTGACCCTTCCCTCTAACCCATGGCAGGAGAATGCCCCCCCACAGCATAACAGAGCCACCGGACCCCCTCACTGTAGGGGTTTTTCCTTTCATTTGTCACCCATCTGTATATACAGTCAAGCCGGAAAGTCTGAACACCCCTTTCACCTTCTCCACGTTTTATTACGTTACAGACATATTCTACAATAGATTGAGTAAATTTTTTTGTCTCAAAATTCTACACAAAATAGCCCATAATGACAAAGTGAAAACATGTTTTTAGAAATTTTTGCAAATGTATTAAAAATCGAAAACTGAAATCTCTCATTTACATAAGTATTCATACCCTTTGCTTTAACATATTTTTAAAGTATCATATTTAATATTTGGTCGCATATCCTTTGCATGCTGTTACTTCCTGAAGTCTGTGACCCATCAACATCAAAAAACTCTCGCTATATTATTTCCAGGTACTGTTACAAGCGATACTATAAGCTCTCTGAATTTGAATGGATCTCTATGAGAATTGGGGGGTGAGACTAGATTCAGCTGTAAATTACACTGGTACAGTATAGAACACATGACTGGCGAAATGGCTGTACGTCATCAAAGGTCTAAGGTATCAAACGAGCCCCAAACCATCACTCTGCGCCCAGATATGGAGTAGATGTGGATGGATCCATTTAAGGGTGGTTTCTCCTGACTTTTTTCCCCATAGAGTTCAATAGAAAAATGAGTCAGGAGAAATAACCCTTGCAGTGATCCATCCACATCTACTCCATATCTGGCAACAGAGTGATGGTTTGGGGCTCGTGATGTGTTCCATACTGTACCAGTGTAATTTACAGCTGAATCTAGTCTCACCCCCCAATTCCCATAGAGATCCATTCAAATGCAGAGAGCTTATAGTATCGCTTGTAACAGTCCCTGGAAATAAGATATCGAGAGTCTTTTGATGTTGATGGGTCACAGACTTCAGGAAGTAACAGCATGTAGCATGCAAAACAGCAGGCTTCCACTCCTGTCAGCTAAGAACAGGAAGATGAGGTTACAGTATAGGCATGCGTTTACCAAAATGGAATGATTGAAAATTAGAAAATTAGAAAAACGGACAAATCTCGATTTCTGCTGAACATGCTGATAGGGTCAGAATCCATGGATCCATCCTGCCTTGTGCCAGTGGTGCAGGTTGATGGTGGTGGTGTACTGGTGTGGGGAATGTTTTCTTCACACATTAGCAGCCCCAGGCCAACTTTGGTGGGGGGGGACAATGGGATATTTTGGAGGAAAAAGCTAATGTTGGTCTGCAATATTCTTGTAAAAGGTGCAATTTCAAAGTAGCTTTTTTTGACCTTATGGTAGGCCCTAGTCTATTGTTCAACCCGTCTGCCAGAGTGAGCATTGGATATATTAATCTGGACCTGAAATCAAATGTTTCACTATGATGTTACTGATTTTATCAGGAACACCTAAAGAACACTACAAAAGGACGTTACGGTGCTTTTATTTTAAGGCCCAGATGGATCATGCCATAATATGTTGCAAAAACAAACCTAAAATTGTCCATATTATGATTTAGACGTTTTGATGAATACTAATAAATATCTTACTAAATGAGAACAATGAATAACAAAGCATTTTTATTAAGTACAAAATGTTTAAATAAATTATTTTTTGACCAAAAATATGTAAATAAAATGTGTATTTGAGACAACATTGCTGAACAAAAATGGTTGTGTAATAATTTGTTTGCAAAAACATTAGTCACTTTTGCCTCAAAGTAACTTGCGATTGCTTCCTAAATAATTTGTGTTAATAATTTTGCCTTATCCTCTTGCACTGTTGAGGATTGCGTAAACGTGATTGGATCAGATGCAACTATCTTGCTCCAATCACTGTTGAGGATATTTACATATAATCACATGATTGGATCAGACGTGGCTCTCATTCCATATATACAGACATGAGGCACGCTTCCACTGCAGCGCCAGTAGCACCGAGCACGTTTTGATTATGCGTTCACCTCATAAATTAGCTGCACTAGTCGGAAAGCTAGGTTACTTGACATTTTGTCAAATTAGCGGTAGCCATGGCCAAACCTCCTTTACTTTTTCCAATCAATACATAGCTGGATGCAAGCATTTAAAATTTTAAAATGGCAGTATTCTTTTCCAAAAAGACCTGTCTCAATTTAAGCACTACTCTAGTGGATCACAGGTCACCACACTAAAGAAAGAACAGAAATTTGATAAAGTCAAGACATTATTAAACAAACTTACAACTACGCCAACATCGAATACACCCACTTCAAAGAGTAAATGTTAACATTCTGCTTGGCAGAATGCACTGACTAGGAAACATTTCATTTTCAACAGCTAACCCCATTTAAACTAAAGCCACACAGTTAAATGAGCATGCTTGCTGTATAATAAAATACAGTACTTTAACCCAAGCAATCCAACCACAAAATTAGTCATTTTGAAATGCGCAAGTTAGATCAATGAATTTATGACTGGTACACCAGCTAGCAAATATTGGCATTGCTCAAAACACCATATTCCCAAAAACAGAAACATGACATTTTTGTTCTTACCTGTAATTCTCCTCTTTTTATTGATCACCTCAAAAAACTCTGTCGGTCTGTAGCATTCTTTTGTTGGCAATGGCCCACAGCAGCCTAAGCCATTAGGTACCTAACATTATGCAGCTAATAACTCCTAAAATATCTCATAAATCACACCATACCCCCTAGAAGAGCTACCACCAATTTATAATTGATCATAGTCCCTCCTACCAAACTCTGCCAATCAAAAGCATGGATTGAACTTGAAATACATTTTAAGATATACTGCCTATAGCATGCACAGATAGATCCAGTTGGCAAGAGAGGGCAAGCCCACAAACACATCATTAACTCTCCAGGCCCAACCCCCAAGGGGGAAAATTTTGGTTCAAATGAAGCGGTCAGTTAAGTTATAATTATTTTAATTAGAATAGAATCTAGTCGTATATTGAAATCATAGTGATTTTCAAAAAGCCAAAAAATCCACTGTGGGGCGTACTGAACGTCAAAATGATTTAAACAGATTTAAAAACCTGGATTTGCCTTTTTATTTATTGCCAAATGGGAAGAGAGAGTTGCACAGGAGGACTCCATGGTTACAAGCCAAACAATTTTATTTATAAACACGGAGTTAAGCTAGAAAACCATTAAATATTAATAAAACATGTGAAGTTTGGGACTGGTCAAAGCCGTTTTCCCAAAATCATACTGTTTTACATTGCGAGCTCAATCACCCAATAGGGTAAATGTCTAGTACTATACTACTTTGCTTCTGTTTAAGTCACAGGGTTTGTTCTATAATCAAACTTGTTCGAATCTCAGGAAAACTTTACATTTCAAATGAACGGTTTGAATTTGTAAACCCCTTGCTTATGTGAAAAAGGGAGCCCAGTTTCATTCTGCACTCATCCATGTTGCGCTTGTGGTAATGCTCAATATCAGAGAGACCAATAAACAAAAGCAACATTATTGTTTTGTCTGGAGGGTATACCATTAGGTAGCCTAAATAAAGTCAATGTGTGGGTCATGCTATCCACAAAGCATTGAAGGACCCAATAAAAATTGTAACTCCACCACACCTCAGGAGTGCCCTTTGGAAGTATTACGGGTTGTATGCCATTGGAGACAAAATAATAACCAAGGAGAAAGTCCCCTGCAAGGTAAACAAGCGGCAACTGGCCTACTAACCCTCCAAAGGCTGACACTTTTTTTTCCTCCAAAGGAGATCGGCCAGTTCAGTTTAAGTAGGCCATGCCATTGTTGTGAATTAATGATAGACTAAAAAAAATTATTTTGTTTGAGCAACAGTTGATCTACTGATTCATCATTGACGTTGTTATGACCTTCAATGGTTTTATTTTGCTTGATAAAACTTCAAGATACTATTGACATTATTCATTATTTCTTAGTTATAGTAGAGCATTAAAAGGAAATTATATTATGCGATATTCATTCAAACTCAATTTTTGGAGTTCTAGCTTGTTGCTAAGCCGTATTGAGAGCACTTCTATGAGGCAGTATATCCAAGAAACCCGTAATGGTACTAGCCCACATAATGACATTGCTTCTGCAATCCAATGTTCAAAGTGATCTATGATGAGTCCCTATTCACAACAATGTCAGGCAGGGGTTTGTTCTCCCCCTCACAAGGCTCTGTCTACCTGCCAATGACACATTAACAACTGGCTCTATTAGCAAATCCCAGAAAGGACAGATAGTAAAGTCCATTTTCCACATAACCCCCCGCCAACTCCAAGTTGCTGATATGACGCTTTTTCAATTTCGGTTAACAAGGGGAACGGCGCTTCCCTGCGTTCAATGACAATTCGAGCCCTGCTGCCTGGAATGTCACTTTTAGACTATTGACAGAATAAACTATGAATAAATGATGACAAATGTATTGATTAAATATATCAAAGGCTATCTTTAAATTGCATCACAGCCTACGAACAACTTTCTGGTAGCCTAATACACACATGGCTGCCTTTTAAAAAATTGATATAACCTAAACTTATTTCACATGGGAAACTTGGTTTTGGTTATATTAATTGCCATAAGGAAAATTTTGACCATGCAAACTTGTTTTACATAATGGCAGAGAGATGGGCGGTATGACTGGTGCATTCTGACAATACAATCAGGTTTCAAAGCAGCCCTTATTCCTACTGCCATTTTGAAACCGGTGAAATGAGCCATAAATAGTTACTACAATATCTGTTTAGTTAACTAGCTATTTAGTTAGTTAACATTAGGTACATGGTACAAGCCAGTTGCAGAAGTACCAAATTGAATAGGCTTGAATTGATTGTTGATCGTTATATTTCAGTAAAACTGAAAGAAGAGCAACCATAGATTATTTAATTATGCAGGCAGGGGTATACATAATGGGAATGTAAAAGCTTGTGCATGTTGCGCACAGAGCTCAATGGCTAGTCACCGTGCTGGAGATAGAAGTTAATTCCACAGATTAATTGGCTCAGCCATGGCCGTGCCCATTGCGACTGAAGTGTTTGGAGGGGCAAGTCACACATTTCGGGGGGGTGTAGCCCATCCCTGAACCTGGGCCTGCACATTAGGCCCCTTAATACCTATCATCATTTGAATGTCACAGTATATCTAAGCATTGCTGCTGACCATGTGCATTCCTTTATGGCCACAGTCTACCCTTTTCAAATACGCTGCTAAAATAAATTAAGGGAACACTTAATCATCACAGTATAACACCAAGTCAATTAAACCAAACCGGTCATGCTGGATGATGTTGCAGGCAGCATAACATTCGCCACGGCGTCTCCAGACTCTTTCACGTCTGTCACATGTGCTCAGTGTGAACCTGCTCTCAACTGTGAAGAGAACGGGGCACCAATGGCGAACCTGCCAATTCTGGTGTTCTCTGGCAAATGCCAATCGAGCTGCACGGTGCTGGGCTGTGAGCACAGGTCCCACTACAGGACGTCAGGCCCTCATGGAGTCTGTTTCTGACAGTTTGGTCAGAAACATGCGCACGAGTAGCCCGCTGGAGGTCATTTTGTAGGGCTCTGGCAGTGCTTCTCCTGTTCCTCCTCGCACAAAGGAGCAGATACCAGTCCTGCCGCTGGGTTGTTGCCCTTCTACGGCCCTGTCCAGCTCTTCTCGTGTAATGGCCCGTCTCCCGGTATCTCCTTCACGCTCTTGAGACTGTGCTGGGAGACACAGCAAACCTTCTTGCGACGGCATGTATGGATGTGCCATCCTGGATGAGCTGGACTACCTGTGCAACCTGAATGGGCTGCAGGTACCGCCTCATGCTACCAGTAGTGACAAGGGCACTAGCAAAATGCAAAACTATAGAAAAATCAGTCAGGAAGGATAAGGAGAGAGAAATGGTCTGTGGCCACCACCTGCAAAACCATTTACTTTTTGGGGGTTGTCTTGCTGTTGCCTCTCCTGTCCATTAAGACAAATAAGGAGAGGATGCATTAAATAAGCTGTGCAAATATGCCACATTATAATTAAGACTAAATTGTATACAGAGAAATGTTACAATCTTCAGTGACAAAAGAAGATTTTTTAGAACATTCAATAAAAATATATTAGATCTAATTAAATTACATTCAATTAAATTAATTTAAAGCACTAGGGAGTTGTCAGGATCATACATTTCTTACGCGTTGGAGGAAAAAAAATGGGGACAACTGGCATTACTTTGCAGCTTAACCAAGGTTTTAATTCAGCACCTTGTGCATTAATGGTAACATCTGACCTTTGCAAAACATTAGCACATCATGAGCACAGTGTCCATGATTCATTGCTTCACTTTATCTTCTTTAGCTTGGAGAAAAATGTGTCCATTGTATCAAATGGCACAGTAAATAGAAATTTAGGGAAATCATCTTCAGGTGCGCAAACCTGCTCAAACTGAACAATCACAACATTGATAGCTAATGTTTGTGAGCCAGCTATGAGAGAGGGTATCCGTGTAATGCTTGTTTGCTAGTTGATTATTTAAATAATTTTGTTGGATTCATGGATGTAACATTATTTTCAACCATATCGATGCAATGAGTATGAACACAGTGCAAACAAGAGACAAATACAATGACAATGATTGTGCTTCCTCTAAAGTTTTAATACCAGAAATTGACATTCACTTCGAGAAGCCTCGGAGAAGAATCAATGAAGCTAAAAGAAAGAAAAGGCAGCGTGTCTCCGGTCCGCTCCGCTCCATCATTACCCGCTTCCGATACGCTTGCGTCCTCGATGTACAGCGACGGAAAAGGACTGACAGCAGTGACACTCTCCTGCCATCAGGTTTCACAGCAATGACGCAGAGGTTGACTCATGCACGTCTAGGAACAGCGCTGCACAGAGGCTCTCAAGTGCAAATGATTATTTATGAATTAATAGGTATTTTGTGTTATTTTTGCCATAAAAAAACATTCTGACATAACTAACCCTCATCTAGTCCTCATTATTTATTCAACCAAAAATGAACCAACATACAGAAGCCATGTGTGAATAAGTAATGTTAACTTACCGCCTCCATTTAATTAAGTAGTTAAATGGAACCAGCTGTTGTAAATCAAGTGCACATGATAAGTTGATCATCAAGAAGTGCTACCACCTGTAAACCTTGACAGTATGGCCTCGGGGCATTCAAGTTTGTCTTAACGCAGCATGCCAAGGACAAAAGCTGTCTGTTCGATGATGTCAGAGAAGCTATTGTTGCTGCTCATCAGTCTGGGAATGGCGATGGAGCCATTTCCAAAAAACAGCTAAACGTTGGCCTAAAGTGTATCATGCTACAGGGAAATCATCCAAAGCTCATTAGTAAATGCCTGAATGGCTGAAAAAGAATTAGGTTTGGAATGGCCAAGTCGATGTCCGGCCAAGTCGATTTCCGGCCAAGTCGAAGTCCAGCCTCAACCCCATTGAGTTGTTGTGGCGGGACCTTACGTGAGCATAAATGAATGCCCTCAAACATCAATGAGCTGAAGCAGTTAAGAAGGAGTGTGGCAGAATTCCTCTGATTCAATGTAAGAGAGTGATAAACTCATGCAAAAACGATTATTGCTATTGCTGCTAAAGAGGGTTCTACAAGTTACTGAATCATGGGGTATACTTTTGCAGTGTGTGTGCGCTTGTGTGTGTTTGTGCATACCTGTAGGTTAATTACTTTGAGGTGAGGAACAAGCGTTACACAAGTCATTTTTATTGATACCGCTGTAGTAGACACAGACACAGTGAACCGTGCCTGAGATGAGATGAGATTCCTTGACTTGCCAAAATATCACACATTCCACAACCGCTGTTGTGCCGATGGGTATTTTTAAGGTTTTTCAAGTTCTTGAACATTCGTGAAAAAGTCTGTAAAATATTCCAATATTTCAAGCATGGTTATTTGAAATTCTGCTAGGAATTAAATAGATTTAATGAAAAATAATTATGTAAACATATACATTAATTTAAATATCCTGACCTGGGAAATTGATGGTCTGACATTATAAAATTAATGGACTTTTCCATTAATGGATGGAGCATTTCTTCCTGTTTGCTGTCGCAGAATCTACAGGTTCAACTTTTTGACTCATTTTTCTGATGAACCTGACTAGAAGCAATTAAACACCATCATCAATATCCAAACTGACTACAACTGAAAACAATGGAGTATCAATGCATTGTTAAACAATATGTTTGGCTGTGAAGTACGCATATTGAGAGAAGCGCATTTATAAATCTAAACAAGAGTGAATCGTTCACGGTCCGTAGAAATACTTGCTTAATTGTATATTATAGCCTACAGTGTAATTATTGGAATTTTCTTTATTTTTTCGCTTGTAAAAAATCCCCCCAATTTGTTTTAACTCATACATCTAGCAATTTTATTATTCTTTCGGCTCCATTGCACTACTGAGAAATCCTCAAATGCTGTCACTGAGACAACCACATTATTTAACTACAAACTGATATAAATTATATAAAATTCCATTTTGGAGTATTTGTTGTATTTATTCCATCCACATCCCTTATTGCATAATTATTTAATTTGTTCAAATGTCAATAAGTACACATCGAAAACTAAGAAGGATTCTCAAACTGAGGGAAGCGGTTTAAAATAAAGAAAAATCTGCTTGGCATCAGTAAAATACAATGGTGTTTTATGTAAAATATTTAAATAATAACCCTCTTGGAGGGAATTATGTAGAAAAATGCAGTGAAATAAAATCGCATAATTACAATCTTCAATAAATCATGGCGATAACTATATCATAGCTAGACTGAGAATAACATTGTTCCCCATGATCATTCAGTTGAAATAGATTTATAGAACCTTTCATAAACAATGTGCATAAGCACCCCTCATATAGAATGTGTTGCGTTAAGATGAATTGAGAACTGTGACGCTTTGCCATTATGTGGAGCAGTAGTTAGCAGAGGTTGAAATATAGGGGACATAAAGTAAAAGTCCTCCCCAGTATTTTGCTCCAATCACCTGGATTTGCTAATTAACATAATTCTTCAGCGAGGAGGTAGAACTAATTAGTGAAATCAGCTGGCTGAGTCTATGGGTGCAAGAAACACATGGTAGGACTTTTACTTTATGTCTCCTGGATTTCCAGCTCTGGTGGTTAGGCCATTCACATGTGAACAAGACACACTCAACAACGAGTATTGTTTGATTGAGGCTTTTACATCTAAACTGTCACTGAAAGCACGTAGGCGAATAAGCACTTTATCCTTGCATGTTGTCCTTGCATAAGTTAAGTAAATCAATAGTAATTATCATATTGATCATAGTGATCTCTAGCACCCACTTAGTAGATGAGGGACTTCCAAAAGACTTAATGAAGTGTTAGATAGAGTATATTGCTAATTTGCTGTGCTTTGCCCTGTCAGAAAGTCTTTGGCTCATCCTTCTTATTCTCGGAAACCCAGTACTATGTTCATGGTCAGTGGCCTTGTCGACCGTGATTCCTCCAGCTTCTCATCTCTCAAGGTGCAAGCAGATACCCCCGAAAAGCCACACAAAAACACCCCCTTATCTCGCACGATTATGTAATCTTCATTAGTACTGAAGATAATTCAGTACTTTAATGTTGTTATTGCCCTGAAGCAAATTGGTGTGGGATCCTGACAAAGAGGGGACAGCAGTACTCGAACACACGGAAAGTCCCTTTAGAAATCCGCAACATTATTAGGAGCATTATCTGTGACATTCCCTTTTTTTGTCTTTTATGAGATTGAACAGAAAAAATATTGTATGTGACATGCATCTGAGATACTTTTGTTGAAAAGACCACATCGAAAGTAGTGGTCAAGAGGGGCTTATGAGACTGAGCACACAAAAATGTCTGGATTGTCCCATATTGGCATCTTCTCAGTTTTTCTCTTGCTTTAACTTATCTAAAAGTATCCAACAGGATTTGTTTAACTTTATCAATGAGAGCAGCAGTACTTTCTGTTCCTTGTAACACCCTAAACACTCTGTTACATCATTGGAACAGTAACAGAGCCTGCGTATATTGTAGGTCTTTGCTAGTTTTGATGCAGAGGGAACAGCAGGATTGTGCATTTTCAGGAACAATGCTGGCCATCCCAAGGAGAGCCATTTTATGAGACACCTGTGGTGAGTGAACAAAAGGATGAGCTCCAGCAATGAGGGATTGCAGAGAGAAGTGTCTAATGGGATACTGGCTGGCTTTGTTCAAACCATAAATCTGTGTATGGTGTGCACAGACACATCCCATTTTACCATCAGAGCCATGTTCTTCCTGGGCTCTCAGTGACCTCAGCTGCTCAGCTCACAAGATTGCAAAATTACACCAAGATATGAGAGTCCAGGTACAGCACTTCTCACCCTCTCACACCAGCCTCCATGGTTACGATACATCACCCATCTATACGTGGCCCTGGTACTCGTATGGCTAAAAGCTGCTGCTGGTTCTTTATGGTTCTGTCCTTTCTGCAGAATTGTATTCCCCTGATCCGCTTGAGAACATGTGCATAGGTGGATATGCGTATGTTCTCGGCTCAAGTGATAGTTACAGCTGCTTGTGTTGACAGGCATTAGAACTGACATTGTTCTCATCCCTGCGCTATTTTTGTAGGTAGGCATCCACATAGGTGCTATGTCACAACATTCACCTCTAAAATTTGAGAAAAAAGAGGCTTTGCAAACGTTTTATAATCTCCATACTTATTGTCAACCATTTGTATCTAACCGCAAAGGATCAGAGAAAGACGATTGGGCTATCATACTTGTATCTATTGTACAATCTGGTCACTAATTCTTAGTAATGTCTTGGTTATTAGTGGTATGATTGGCCTGAATGGACTATGCTAAAATAATCAAAGGAAGGGAAGACAATATTCTTAATATGCAGACACAGGGCACATGTGGCACCTCCTTGACTGTTTCCTTCTGTCCTCAGGCTTACTCTGAAACTCTGAGGATCATCACAAACAAGACGGTTTGATGAGGAGTTTTAATAGAAGCATCGTCTTGCTAGATAGCCATACTGTCATCCCAGGTTCTATCTACATCAGCTCCATTTCTGGGGCTAGCATAGTCACACCACAACAAGAAACATAGTTTTAAACCGACACAAAATTATTGTAATAGAAAAAGTTTGACACTTCTTAAATCGCCTAATTGACTAGCCTTTTATCCCTAAATATAAAAAAAATCTGTGATTAACTTTTCATTTTAGAGCCTAAGGTAACTGAAAGTGTGTAGTTTACAACTACAGAATTACAAACAAAAAAATCTGGTTATTGCATGTTTTTCTATTTAATCCCACCAAATTAGGAAAAGTCGTACAAGATAAAAAAAAAAAAAGGTTAACTGGTTTTATTAGAAATCGAACACTGAACGGGATCAAATTGACCCAAAACATAATAGGAGGGTTAATATAATTGTGAAGACATCTAAATACTTTGGTTAACTTTTGACATTACAGAGAGAATAGGAGAAAAAATCCAATTTAAATGTATAATTTGACCTTGCGACACAGAAAAATGAGAAATAATCAATGGGTTGTGAAAAATGTCTGATGGCACTGTACATACAAGGGCACCCCCAAATGTGTGCTTCTTCTCTACAAGGGCACCCCCAAATGTGTGCTTCTTCTCTACTACTCTCTTTGCAATACTGGGAGGTCATCCAAAGGTCATTAAGCATGTCGAGGTACAGTGGATGAAGAGAGATCTGAGGCCTGAACCTGCCCAGACCTTAAACCAGACACGACCTGATTCACTGAGGATGTGCCTCCACAGGGCCGAGCGGCCTCCTGCAAGCCCTTTCACTGCGACATAAATTATTCATTAAAGTCAAACAGCTTGTTTCTTGTGAAATTACCTTTTTTCACCCCACTGTCCAATGGAATAATTAGTCAAAGGGCAGCAATTCTCCAGTTTTAATCACCTAATAAAACAAGAAATCACCCACCGTGAGCACATTATGTCTGTCTCTGGGAAAAAGCTGGGAACACATCTTAAAAGATGCAAAGAACTTGAGCCTTTAATTAAGAATTGATGTCATACCAGGGGAGAAAATTTCAATTAAAGGCCAGAGGAAACAAAGCCGCTTCTAAGCTTGTCAGCTTATGATCAATGTGGTCCAGTTTAGTTTAATATCCATGCACATGTTTGTTTAAATAATTACTTGTTTTATAAGAATTGTTATAACAAGCTCTAGTAATTCAATTAGGTATCATTTAGGTGCTATCATTACAAGGTCAATGCAAAAGATCATTTTAAAAGAATTTAAGGATAATTTCATTTTGGGTGCAAATCACTTGTGATTTCTATGTTTTTACAGTCAATGTGTTCTGCTTTAATGCATTGGCATGCATGTAGCACATTCACCTTCCTGTTAACTGTTTCTGCGGATCTTTTTGCCTCGGGACACCCCAAGACTATTCACACTGACAGCAAATGGGTTACGGTGAGCAGAAAAAGACTTGGAATCCCCTCTCTGACTTACACAGTGGAAGTGTATATGACACAGCCTGTCCCAGGCATGTGCTTGAGCCACATGCGTGAGCTAGCAGCACCACTGGGATCAAAAGGAGCATTGGAGATACACGTTTGAACCCTATTCAGTCTCACCCTAACACATTATAAATTTGCCCTGTTATTTTACTAAAGTACAATTACACAGAAAATATTTAAGGTGTCTTTTTAGTAGGGGAAATTATCCAGAGCAACATTCAATAGAACTATCAGTCAATATTTCCAGACCACTTGTCATTTACCTTCAGGCCCAAATAATACTTGTTTTAGTGACCCAAGAATACCCCATTCAAGCACCAAAACATGTTTCAGATTTACAAGCGTACTAGTCCTCTTGCTGTTGTGTCTGCCCACATTGTGCAGTTGTGAAATACTTTGTGATCCCAATGGCAACTACCATAGGTGCACGTCATTACATGGTGCTTCTTTCAGCTCCAGGATCAGTGGTAAAGCATTCTAATAACATATTCTGCTTTTCTCTAAACCAGCTCCCTTTAAGTACTTTGGCTAACAGGGTGCAGGAAGGGATTGTTACAAAACAGAATAGGCCGGTTGAATTGATTAAGGCAGAGAAGTAAACACGTTCTCTGTTGTACGATGTTGTCATCTTTCACAAAGCACATAAAAAGCACAGCTTTTTATATTTTATCTTCTAAGTAACTAAATAATTGATGAAAATGTAGGGTCAAGGAAGCCAGTCTCGGCTGTCTGTATTTCAAAATGACAAGACATAAGCTCCAGGTGTGCTGTGCTAAGGCAGAGGAGCAACTCACAGAGCATACTAATGCCAGGCATCCCTGCAGACAGGAAACAAAGTGACCGTATCTAGGAGAGATAACTGCATTTGTCATCACAGTGCTGATGTATGGCATTTTATGCCCCAAAATTGGAACATATGTGCATATTTAAATCAATATGCCTGCTTATTCACTTGTTCACAACTACTGCACTGCTGACAGCAGTTGCAAAGAGTAGTCTGTTAACAAATCAGCACCATCAGATCAATTCCTATTTCCCACACACTTGAATAAAGACATCACTGAGCTCGGTGAACAATGTTTACGTAAGTCTCACTGTGTCAAACAGCACTTTGCTTTTGTAGATTTTTTAAATTGAAACATCAAAAGCATTCATTTAACCCAGTTTTGGGTATCATCCTCCTGTATCAGAGTAATAATTATTTCCCAACTCAAGTGTAGATATAAGGGCTTAGGGCATTTCACCCACAAATAGCATAGGCTGGGTCTTACAAGTGAATTCATCAGTACTAGCCATATGTACATGGTTTGTATGTTTATTTGAATGCGTGTATATTTCTGTGGAGAATATTACTGGGGTGTGTTTATACATCAGTTGTGTGGAGGATAAATGGAGGGCACCATTGCATGGAGGGTAAATACACTAGTGGGCTGTTGTGATTTTTTGATAGTTGCTATATTGTGAACTATTTATTTCATTTTAATAGTATCCTGAAAGGCCAAGGGTTCTATACATTTTTTTAATAACTTAAAGATGTATAGTGATCCGAAAGATAATTCATTCATATATGTTGCTACAAACAGCTATTTTTGTTTATATAATTCATAGTGAGTTCTAGATGAGATTAAAATGAACTTTTCTCCCTTCCAGCAAAGAGAAGAAAATCGATATAGGTCAATGTAAACTCACATATAAACCCATTTTATCTCACTCTCTCTCTGTCTCCTTTCCTACTTTCCTATATCGCATGATCCCAGCTCGCTCTTGGACAGGAAGAACCCTCCCTGGGACAAAAAGTCCCCTCCAGTGAGCAGGCTAAGACAGTTGGTGTTCTGAGAGGGCAGAGTCTCTCACCCCTGGGCCGCTGGATGTTGCACACCAAAAGCCGGGCGGCCAACACCACGGCACTGGAGCTGCCCTACCATTCCCCAGTGCCCTTCTCCAAGCAGGAGTTCTGGGAGATGCTGGGCAGTGATCTGCGGCCAGACACCAGCCCCTCAAGGGTCAAGCGACGCCCCATCGTCAAGACAGGCAAGTTCAAGAAGATGTTTGGCTGGGGGGACTTCTACTCCAACATCAAAACGGTGCGGCTCAACCTGCTGATCACGGGCAAGATAGTGGACCACGGCAATGGCACATTCAGCGTGTACTTCCGCCACAACTCCACCGGCCAAGGCAACATCTCTGTCAGCCTGGTGCCGCCCGTCAAGGCGGTGGAGTTTGACCTGGAGAGGCAGAGTGTGGTCTATCCCAAGGACTCCAAGATCTTCAACTGTCGGGTAGACTACGAGAAGGTGGACCGCAACAAGAAGACCGCACTCTGCAACTATGACCCGTCCAAGACCTGCTTCCAGGAGCAGACTCAGAGCCACGTCTCCTGGATCTGCTCCAAGCCCTTCAAGGTCATCTGCATCTACATCTCCTTCTACAGCACGGACTACCGCCTGGTCCAGAAGGTCTGCCCTGACTACAACTACCATAATGAGATGCCCTACCTGCCCTCAGGGTAGAGATGCGTGGGGAGGCACGAAGGGCAGTGGGGGTGTATGTGGAGAGGCAAAGTCACAGCGCTGAGAAGAAGGGGACTCACTGAAGGCTTTTTGGGAATTATATGGTCATGATTCACAAAACATCAACTCACTGGAATTTCCTGTTCTGATGTGCCCAATGCCATTTATTTATTAAATTCATCATGTATTGTTTTTATTTACGTATTTTTATGCATTTGTTTAAATATCTAGCACATAGCCCCCTCTCTCTGTGAACCTTTGACGCATTATTTGTAACCATTCTTTAACAATCTTCCTGCATTAAGCCCCCCATCCTTAGAATGTGACTAAGATACCCTGAAATGAAGTGACAAGGCGCCTAAACAAAGTTCTGACCTTCCTGTTGCTTCACATCAAAGCCGAGTCAGAATAACATCACTTTGTGCTTCAGCACAAATATCAGGCCAGTTGAAGGGTGAACCCTTTGTATATTCCTGCAAAATGGAAATCTGACATTTTTATCACACACATTCCAAAAACGAAGTTCACGCACATTCATAATATTGCGAATATAAATAGACCACTTCAAGCTGCCGCATTCTGAGAGCTGAGAAAAGATGGACTTATTTCTGTTGAACAATAGCCCTTCTAATTTATTCTGTCCTGCCCCTCAATATACCATGAGAATTCTGAAGGGTGTTCGAATTAAAACAGGAAAGAGAAACGAGATGTGGAGTTTAATTAAGTGGAGCTCTCACTCTATTGTTCTCCCCGTTTTACAAGATATTGCGATAGCCATCCTGGTTTCTATTAAAAAAGATAAAACTTTGTTGTAATCATTTAGACTTCCTGATGTGAAACATCTCCTACCTTCGCCTGTGTGAAGATATTTTTCCCCTGAAAATTACAGCGTGTCGTCACTAGTTTGATGTGTACCAGGTACAGTAATGTGCAAACAATGTCTATCTGGTGCTTTCTTTTGATCCTGTGTATTTGAGTCTTCTGCAGAATGGTAATATGTATACAAATCAAAATTTAAATATTTATATTTTTCATAATGACGATAGAAATGACAGTTTACTGGAAATATAAAGTGTATGCCATAACTATGCACTGGATGTCATTGCTCATATCCTCCCTCTTAAGAGTACAGTTTGCAAACAGGCCAAGAGCTCCAACTGCAACTTGCAACTAGGGCTGTCACAATCACAGCTATACCCATCATACTGGCTGTTATTGAATGGCACACAGTTAGATTTCCATCACCATGATGATTTGTCTTATAAATGTTTATACCATTTTTCAGTTTGGGTTTTGTAAATATTGCCTATTAAAAACAGTCACGTGTGTATTTTCAATTTTAGAATGAAGAACCACAAATGCTGTCTGCTTTCATCTATGCATCTCCTAAAATGTGCTTTATGTTCTGCATATGCCTCTCATTCGTCTTGACAAGAGACCTTGTTTCTCTGGTCTGTGCTTGAGAAAGAGTTTTGAAAAGCTGTCGGTTTTGAAACTGGAAGCAGGCCATTCATATTTCTAATGGTGGTACAAAGACAACTAATGTTGATTTTTTTTTTTAAAAAGATTCAGTGTTTCTTTTGTCATTCAATTGTCAAAATACTCAGATTATTGTTAATTTGTTTAGATGCTGTGGTGGTGGGGCAGCTTTCCTTTTTGGAAAAACCAAGCAGGGAAATACGTGCATTTGCGCAAGGAGCACTCAGAGTGAGTATTCAGTACGACAGGAAACATAGTCTCCCCTGTTCAGTGTTTTCTGAAACCCGACAAAGTGTTTGTATTCCTTGAACTGAACCTCAAGGATGCCTAAAATGGGGTACTAATAGGCAACAGCCTTCAATGTGGTAGCATGTCTTTCTTTTTGCTTATTGTTTAGGCTTATAGGCCTACTTATTTTTACTTGTTTTATTCAAATTGAGTTATCTTAATTTATTTTATTTTACAAAAGTGTTATGAAAGGCTTTTTTTTTTAAAGAACAGTGGAAATATATGCTTAAGCAGTAACCTAATAAATAATACAAAGGGTGATGACAGTTTTAAATGTCTTGTAGTTTGGCTACACAGCCAAAAAATGGCTCCAAAAAGACAAAGAGGGTAGGAGCTCCACCTAATGGTTCTATATGTAATTGCATAGAAAATGACGACAAGAAAGTTGTGGTTTGAACAGGCTGCACCACTAATTCCTTTTGTTTTTGTTTTTTGGTGAAACCATTCACTGTGGTGATTTTATGGTCATTCCTTAATACAAATATCATTTCATTTCATATGACAGCCCTACTTGCAGCTATATATTGGGATAGCAGATACCTCAGTAAAGCTAGTAATGCCTATTTTAAGTTTGCACTGGCTGTGACTGCTTCCCCCTTCACACATCTACTGATTTGGTACATGACTAAAATTTAAGCAATGGCAATATTAAGTGGGAACTACATTAGAGCAGTTATGCATCGCTGGTGCGAAGCTAGCCAATGAATGGAAAAAGAATGAGTTAAAAGCTACTTAAAATCGAGACATGTGAGGGCCATTTGGCTCAAGTCGCTTACAATTCAGCAGCAGTAAGTACCATAAACCCAACCTTAGAGGAAAGAGGGAAACATCTAATGTCACATGCATGAGCCTGTGCACCATAAAAAAATACATCAGTGTCTCAAAGTTTTCTGTTTTAAAGGGAAGATTAGCTTTATGAAATTAAATGAAAACATCCGTTGCTACAATCAGAAATACGTCAGTCCCCCAACTGTTCTAGAGGGATTATCATGACATTATACTATCAAACCTATAAATAATAAATTACATTCTAGGAATAAAGCAAATTATTACCACTTAAAAACAAATTTTCTGTTTGATTTGTTCCAATCATGCTTGTCTTTCCCAAATGAATAGTTTGAAAGGATGACTGTTAAGATGTACTTGCTGACTGCAGACTGTTTCAAGCCTTTCATGACAGCGAAATGCAATGTTGTGGTGTGTATTCTCAGTAGAGCAGACCATACACTGACAGAGAGAGAGACATTATGAAATAGGTGTGGGAGGGCAGTTCATATGACACATTGGGAATCCAGCCGGCGGTCGTGGAGCAGCGTAAGGAAGGCCTTTGCCCTCACTCTGCACCTCGCCTTTCTCCTGCACTGCCAGCCATCCTGCCCAGCTGCTGAACCTGGCTCTAAGCAGCCCCCCACCCCCAATCCATGTAGAGATCACAGTGCTGGGAGCAAGATCGATTAACACAGGCAAATCTCCCTGGGATTACTGATCAAAGGTTTTTACTGTACTCCTGTTTACTCCCCTTACTTCAGGATTCCCAGATATACTGTACATGCACACATATATAGTACACTCATGTAGACAAACACTTGTACACATGTAACATATGCTGTGCACACAATTAGATCATTTGGTTCGCTTTCCATGGTTTATGACGCTACATTCTGTCACCATCTCTACTTCCTTCTCAAAAAAAGAGGGAAATATATGTGCCCTGGCTAAATTGTGTGAGAGTTTTGAATGCTGCTCCGACCATGGCACATGCCACCAGACTGCACTGCTTTGACGAACACAGCACTAAAAGGTCAACGCTTACAATGAAGCTTACCTTCCAGAACCGACTGAATGATGGAAATGGAAGGCAGGAGACTGGCTGCTGGGTAATTTTTTAGGGCCCCACCTCCCACCTTTCCACAGTGACTGCTAATGCTCTAATATTCTGCATTTCCCCAGGGTGGAGGGGAGGTGGGCCTGGTTTCATTGTTACAGGCCACACCCCAGGCATGTTTAGCTGTTCTGAGGCACAGATATTTGCTGTTCAATGTAAAACGACACAAGAACAGCCGCAGCTCTGTATCTCTTAAGGACACCCCACATCTTTGGTTTGGATTAAAGCTCTGTTGAAAAGTCTTCAAAATTTCTGTGTATTTTTTGTTAGCTTGTTATTGTTGTTATCTTTCACGATATTGAGGTGGACGTCTGGTTGAGGTCAGTGCCGTATCCAATCTTAAATCTGTGTACAGTGAAGCATTATCATCTCAATTCTAGGTCAACAAGGTTTTGTTCTTATTTCTGTTTTTATTAGAGAATGCAACACAGACACAAGAGCGTAAGACTTGACAGAAAGCTCAGCTGATGTATACAGGAGAAAAACTGAGAAGCATTTCAACAGGGAACTGTCTGTGCTGAGGCAGTCCAGTTGCAGCCTTGTGTTCTTTGATTCACCCCCCCCCTCCCCCTCCAAATAGGTTATTTTTGCCTTTTCAAGATGTAATTGACATTAAGCCTGGTCATCTTCCTAATTAAATTCCAGACAACAGTTAATGAGGAGATGAATTCACACATTCAAGTCACTACATCCCTTTAAACAAGATGGATTAAGGCAAGGCTGCTGGCGTGCACCCGCCCCCTTGTTCCCATAAAAGTCCGCCTCAGGATAACCTTGCTGAAATAGATGAAAGGAGAAGAAAAGACGACAAGACGAGGAACAGAACCACACTATTTCAAGACGCATCCACAAGCATTAACCTCACTAACAATATTGTTAAAGACTGCAAGTGATACAGAACAATTGAGATTAATGCTTTTTAGTCCCTCCTCCCATTTCTTCCTTTCTTCACAGAATGTCCAATCATATTTGTTTCCCTGTCCCATCTATACAACGTCTTCTGGCAGACTGGTAGACCGGTCCTGCAAGATGTGCTGCTAGCTTCTTCTTCTTTTCCGTCATTGTGGAGGTTTACACTTAAAAGCCAGTGAGCACACACTGCAGGTGCCCTACTGACCAGAGGAGTTGCTTATGCACAACAGGTGATGCTATGGTCAGTTGGTACCACCCAGGAGGCAAGATCTTTTTTTTGAGTCTCTGAATCTGCAATTCCACCATATGAAGTTATTATGTGACCAGTGTAGATTTACTTCAAAGCACCAAACTGAATAATCGTCTTGTTTGTATGGGTGTATTCACAATTAAAATAACAAAGAGCCATTTTAAAATGTAGTACATACTGACCTGGAACATGTAGACATTGCAGTTATTTTATTCCTAAAATCAATAAATTAAAACAATTCACAAGATGCCTTTTACACAATGCATTCATTTGCACAGTCAATCAATGCTTAGCTTACTATGTCCTTATTAATTCCTTGAAGAACATTTACTGGGGTAATTCAATAAAACTACTGCAACATAATAATAATAATAATAATAATACTGCCTTGAATTTATATAGTACTTGTCTGAAACTCAAAGTGCTTTACAGTGATGAGGGGGAAACTCCTCAACCACCATCAATGTGTAGCACCCATCTGGGTGATGCAGCGGCAGCCATTTTGCACCAGAATGCTCAGCACACATCAGCTGAGGTGGAGAGTGAGAGAAGGATTTTTAGCCAATTAAAATGGGGGGTGATTAGGTGGCAGGTTGAGAGAACCAGGTTAGGAATTTAGCCAGGAGACTGGGGAACATCCTACTCATTGCGATAATTGTCGATGGATCTGTAATGACCACAGTGAGTCAGGACCTAGGTTTAACATCTCATCCGGAAGACGGCGCCTGCTAAAACACTCCCTGCAGAGGGGCAATGGGGTTTATTTGGCTCCATGAGGCTCAGTGTTGATTCAAACAATGTTGCTATTATTGTCTCATTGGACCTCAGTTCAGCTTTCGATCACAAAATTCGAATAGATCGGGTAGGCCTCTCTCAGGTTCAGTCATATCGAACATGACATTTTTGTGCCTTTTAGTTATGAAATTCTACAAGGCTCTATTCTAGATCTACTGGTATTGTCCTTGGCAGAAAAAAAGAAAAAAAAAGTATAGTCTAACTGCACATTAATCATTGGTTGAACAGACAAGATAAAGTCAAAAGGATATTTGGCTAACTACATTTTATTAATCCAAGAACTGAAAAACAAGGCAAGCCTAGCTCAGCCCGGACGCCTGTATGCACCCAGTGGGGAACATTCGACAAGGCACGGCAGATATTGTTCTGGAACATGCAGGTTGGCCTGGAGTGCATCTGGTTCTCAAAGGTGTGTGCGTGTGTCAGAGTGTGTTAGCGGGAGCGAGCGAGGAGGGGAAGTGGACTTCATTTAATTTGAGTGATGAGCACTATTAGGACGTTACAACTCCGCAAGCTCCAGTTCACTCCTGTTTATATATTGTGATAAAAATGGACAATGCATTATTTTTGTTTAGATAACACGTTAGTTCAGTTCATAAAATATAAATTGATTAATCATTTGGTTAGTCTATATGGAGAGTTGAATTTGTTTTAATGACCTGTTGACATTTTCTGTACACAGAGAATGCACACATTAACAGCATTCTCACAAGTTATTTATTATCTCAATAACAATATCCTCTGATCTACTCTGAGTTTGCTTGTCTGCACTCCTCTCCAAAATAGAATGTTTACTGAACTACAGCATCCAGACAGAACAAATCAATTCCAACAGCAACTTATGACACTCGCAAATAGCCTACATATGTTGTCTTTTAAGTGGGTGGTTTAGGTTGTTTGTAATTAACGATTATTTATAAGGGATAAACATGGAAAACAATAGGAGAGTGGACTGGGAGAGAACAAAGGGCATAATAGTATCCCACCCCTCAAGGCCTCCTGGCGTACCACCAGGCTTGATCTTAAGGGGGGATCCAGGAACGCTCCTCCGGGCCGTAACCCTCCCAGTCCACCAGATACTGGTAACCGCGTCCTCTGCGGCGGATGTTGTCGATGTTGGCGGACATTGTCGACGATCTGAGGAGGTGGGGGGGCTTCGACAGGAGCGCTGAGAGGGCTGGAGGAGATGGGCTTGACCTGACTGACATGAAACACCAGGTGGATTCTGAGGGATGAGGGAAGCTTGAGTCTGACTGTAGCGAGATTAATGACGGTAAGGATGGGGTTGCGGCCAAAGAAACGGGGCTGTAATTTTTTGGATGTGGACTGGAGGGGAATGGACGATGTGGATAACTAGACCCGTTGACTCGTGACGTACTGTGCGGCTGCAGTCCTGTGAAGGTCGGCCAGGCGTTGGGTGCGGCAGGTAGTGGAAAGGAGTTTGACATCGGAGGAAGTGGGCCTGGACGGATGGAACGGAAGCCTCCTCTTTGGAACGGAAGCCTTTGTTTGTTGTGCGGGAAATGACAGTGATACTGTGGGACAGCTATATTTTGTGTAAAAAAGTACAAAGAAACTGGCACACATTGAATATTTATAATTGTTTTCATTTATTTGACTCTTTTTCTAGTCAGGTACATTAAATATTATCAAATTATTCACATTTCTAAATTAGATTTATATAGTTGAAGTTCAAAAGTGTGGGTGTGGGACAAGGTCAAAACAGTGAAATTCAGACCTAAAATGCTTTTGAAAAGTAATTTTAAAAAAACATAATTGAGAGATGGTAAAACGTTTCAAAAACTATGTGGAAGGCGTTGGTCTGGGCAGGGGAATAGGGCTGATTGAAGCCACACCTACTGTCAGAGCAGCAATTTCACAGATGAGTCCTGTTAATTCGTTGACATACAGCTGCTCTGACCTCTCAGTAGGTGCCTGGAATACGGAGTAAGGGAGATTCCCCCCCCCCCCCCCAAGAGAGAAAGCTGCAACTAGTGCCGAAAGGTGATTGTTTATGAGTATTATTATTTTCTGTTATTTTTCTTTGCCTTTACTCAAACCCGTGAGGGCGACGGTGAAGAGGTATTTTTGGTTTATTATTTTATTATTTCCTGAGGTGTGGGCCTCACAATAAAAGGTCTAAGAGACTCTCACTCCGTTTTCCTGCGTCTTGCTATTTTACCCGGGAACATTATCATCCGACATTATCATCCATTTTGGTGCCGAAACCAGGAATAAAACAGCATAGTTGACCGCCATGGAATCTTGGACATCTCGTCAGCCAGCTTGCTAAAATGCAGGAGGTACAACACAAGGCTCTGCTCTCTGCTCGCAAAAACATCATATCCTTTGCATGCCATGACTTCCTGATATCTGTGACCCAACATCATCAAAAGACTCTTCATATCTTATTTTCTGGTACTCTTACAAGTGATACGATGATGTCTCTGCATTTGAATGGATCTCTATGGGAATTGGGGGGTGGGACTAGATTTAGCTGTAAATTACACTGGAATAGCATGGAACACATGATTGGCAAAATGGCTGAAAGTCATCATGGGTCTGACGTATCAAACAAGCCTGAAACCATCACTCTGCTGCCGTATTTATTCAGTTTGGAAATATGAACGTAATGTAGGGCTGTCATAGTTTGTGGGTTTTTGTTTCCTTTTCCGTTGCAGTTCTCGTCCTGGTTTTCTGATTGAGTATCTATCGGATTTATTCCGTGCTCTGTTCTTATGTTTTGTTTTCCCTCACTCGTTATTCGTTTCACCTGTGCTTCTGCCTGCGGGGTATTTAAGTTCCTCACTTCCGCTTCCCCGGTGCTTCTTTGTCATTCGACATTGCATTGAGCCAGGTATAGCCGCGTACTAGCGACCTTGTGATATTAAACGCTGTTTATGTTCACGAGGGACTTGCTAAATTAGCTTATTTTCAGGTATAGGTATTATTCCTCTGGTTAGCGTTCTGCGCCGTTTATTTTGTCCTTGCTGTTCTGTCTGAGACAGTTTTTCTTTGTTGTTTCGTTTTGGTTTTACACTCTTCCGGCTGTCCGAACTTATGTGCCGAAGGTGTTCTTTTTTTTGCTAAGTTTCCCGTGTTGGCTCCAGTATTGAGCTCGGGAAATTTAGTTTGTGTTTCACTCGTATATTCGAGTTCGCCCTATTTTAGTGTGTTGATTTTCATTTGGCTGTTTAGCTACAAGGAATTAGTTTTCTGTTTTTTTTCTTTGTATTTATTGTACTACTTCCTTTATTGGTCCTCACTGCGTGAGTGACTTGTTCTGATCCCCCTTTCTTCGCGTTCCTCCGCCACTAAAATCCATTACAAGGGCTTTACCTATTGTAATGTAACATTAACGTGAGCAACACTGGTTGCGAATGCAAACAAGTTACTTCACAAAGCATATTAATCTGTGTATTAAAAAAACATTTTATCCAGCGAAATGTCTTAGATATGACAAGTTACATCAAACAGTAACAAAATCTGTATCTATATGAGGCTATTTTTTCAGATGTTTCCATCTCATGATGCTAATCTGAAATGCAATTTCCTTAGCCTAGGCTGTTTAAAATAGGCTGTGTGACCAAAGCATTTTAAAAAAGCAAGACAGAGAAGGGGAGGTAAATTGAGTTGCGGTTTCATGCAATTTAAAAAATAATTTAACTAATGACAAAAATAACCAAAATTGGTGCCAATTTTATGGTATCAATTAAAACTACGGACAAAATACTAATAACCAGAAATAGAATTAGTAACGAGATGTTTTCTGTTCAAATATAACTATCAACCAGCAGTTTTGCATGACAAAGGAAAACAGCATGCCAAAATGCCCTCGGAAGGATATTTCAATTTCAGCTGATTAAGTCGATAAAAATCAATAAATATAAATGTAATATACAAGCATTGTTGGTAACCATGGTAGAAGCGCAATAATGACCTCGGAGCAGGGCATTACACAGTTTGAATGCCCTTCACGGAGGGAAATTGCCCTCGGCGAATTTACTACCTCCACGTCGGGCATTCAAACTGGGTAATGCCCGGCTCCTCTGTCATTATTGCTTGCTAGTTATTCATAATACAACTTCAATACTATTTGAAAGTTCTCATAGTGATTTCAAACTGTAATGAGGCAAACTACCCGGATTACCCTGCCTATATACACTTTACTGTGTCAACCAATCAGAACTGAGTATTTATCCAAGCCAGAAGGCCCAATGATTAGGCAAGCAGCTGTGATGATTGCGATGAGCCACAGCTGCCACTCAGACTGTGTGCGGGTCTGGCAGTGTCCATGGTCTCTCACAGGTGGCTGGAATGCCTGAGGCGCTGAAGGGACAGCGCACCTTTCCTGGCAGCACACTGAGGATGAACAGTCAATCAGCGCCTCTGTAAAATATGTGGCAGATAAAAACGTATGCATGTCTCGTAAATTTTCTAAAATTGAACCAAGCTAAAACAGAGGTCACAGTCATTGGGTCAAAGGATGAAATACATTTTGCCTCATAAATGAATGCCACTGACCATTAGCAGTAGTAAGAAGTCTAAGACTAATTATAGATTCTGAATTGTGCTTTCAATCTCACATAAAGAACATTTATGTTTATCATCTCAGGAACATTGCAAAAGTTAGCATTAGATTAGACTACTGCAAATGCTCTCTACTGGTCTTTCCAAAAACCAGAAATCACTGACCATCTGTATTAGTACAAAATGTGACAGCACATATTCTGACGCAAACCAGGAAGAGAACACACATTACACCTGTTTTATATGCTTTTGCATTGATATGTTTTGAATAGATTTGAATGGCTAGGCCATTGGTGTGAAATGGGCTAACGCCCGAGTGCATTATCAGCCGCTATGCAACCTGCAATAGCTGCTTTGTTCCATGTTCTGAAAGTAAAGCACAGGCTTCTCTCTTCATGGCCCAAAACTGGAACTCCAACCAGCAGATCCGAGAGGCTCAATCTATTGACATTTTTTTAAATAATCTGAGAACTCACCTGTTTATGTTGTTTGCAACTTTTATCACTTGATCACTGATCTATTTCTTATGTTCTTTTATACGATCCTATTTTAAATTTATATGTTTGGTTTTTTTAGGTTTTCTTTGATCGATTGTTTTTATTTCTTCTACAGATACACTTTAGGCTACAACAATTGTATGAAGGCTGCATTATAAACGTATTATTATTATTACAAACTTATTATTACTAATAGTATAGCAGTTCACACAGCCATGGTATCCTATATTATAGTGTGCCCAAAATTATTCACACCTTTGACAAGCAAAAGCATCTCTTCCAATGCCAACCCAACCATTGGTTTGTATCGCCAAAAGGCTCCATTTTGGTCTCCTCTTACCACAGCACTCAGTTCCAATCAAATTTCCAATGCTGTTTAGTAAACTCCAGCTGCAAATATTTCTTGATTGCCCTCAATAAAGATTTTTTTCTGGCAACCCTTCCAAAAACTCTATTGGCAAGGATATGGTAGATGATTGCAGATTTGAAGACTTTGTGTGCAGATCTCCAACTTGCCTTGTTGTTTATAGAAGCAAGATGTTGTTTTTTTTGTCACTATTCATAGTTGAGACCATTGATTGTCAGCCATCTAGCAATAGGAATCCATTGAGCAGCCAGGACAAACCAACTGAATGACATCACAACCTAGCTTGTTCCAAGATGGCTGCGTCCTGGTGCAAATAAAGCTAAGTTTATTTTTCTGGCAACAACGTAATAAATACATCATTCAGAAATCAACCTGTATTTACAGTGTCAGACAACGCCAGTCACAGGTTGCCACTCCCACTGGCTGTGTCCAAATCAGTGCACAATTGCCTACTATTGAGTATGCCAGTTCAGTATAATTTTTTAAAAATCTGTTAAGTATGCGGCAATTCAGATAATTGAGTGTTCTTAATACCCCAGACGATATAGGCTAATTATTTAAATTTTTTCGCTGATAATAGTATGGAGGATAATTTTTGCATACTGAATGTCACTAAACAGTATGCAGTGAGCAGTAGGCTATACAGTATGCTAGCGTTATGTTACTCACTGGAAAGTTAGCCACTACAGTTCTACTGAACAAAAATGTCACCACCATTAGCTGGAGTCTCCAGAGAAAAACGGGGAAGTACATCCATTCATTAAGTTTTATTTAGTAAAATATCCCTTCATTTGTCTACTTTTGATATAGTGAAAACATATTAGCTAGCAGGGCTGTTTCCAGACTGCTTAGATTGGAGGGGCAAAAAAAGATGTTGGCATGGCACATGGGTGGGACAAAGTAGCGGGGGGTCTGTGGGTCCTCCCCCAGACAAATTTCAGCCTTTTAAAACTAATTTTCCTGCATTTCTACACAACCTAACACAGGGCATTTTATAAAATGAAATGTTTAATTTATAAAAAAAAAAAATTTTTTCAAAGTCCTAGATGAGATTTGATATGCTTTCATATAAAGCTAAAGCATAGGCTAATCAGTACATTAGTGGATAAGATAATTGTATTACATTTTAAACCCACCTCCACCCCCGCTCATCATATAGGACAACTTTATTTATGCCCAATAAGACCAAATCATTATCTAATCATATATGGAAACAAATAAATTAAAGATGAGCTATATTCCTTCATCATTTCAGTCTTTTTGTGCTATTTTCTATTTAGATGTGACACATACCTCTTTATCTGCGGATATCTCAGACATTGTTTTGGCCAGCCACAAAAAGACACTTAATTAGTTGCGCCTTGATCTGTTAAATAAGGTTAATGTTGTTTTTTGGTGGTATTCCCCTTTAAGGCTTCTTCCAACATGCCAATAAAGAGGTTTTCCTTGCCAATGATGCCTTTGGCTTGCTTTGTGGGGGTTTAGGCCGGGGTATATTGTGACGTTCTTATATAACGTGAAATTCTTTAGTTTATCAGACTATAACCAATTAAAATTCAGTATAAACACTTGTAAGGTGCTATGCAATTCATTTTCAACAAGATACCATTTATTCATTGGTTGCTTTATAAAGGGTGTACAAACTTTATAAACTAACAGTTAATATTGCTCAGTAATGTCTGATCATTGCTTACCAAATTTATCATAAATGCGCTTTATAAATGTGGTCATGGTATTGGCAGCACATCCATAGAGGCAAAGAGGCTTAGCCTCCCTAATAAATCTACATTAATTTCTCATTATTATTAAGTTTATAAATACGGTTTTATAAATATTGGTTCAGTCAGTGTAATTGCAGAACTTTCATTTGTATTCCACACTGGTTTCTTCCTGACACACAATTCCTTGGTAAACAGAAAGATGCACATTAAGCACTGGTATTAATAATTTGCAGGGTGCATGTTTCAAGTAGGCTGAGAACAGGATGCACACACATAGGTCTGCAGCCTCTCAGTTCCATTGAGACAAACTTGCAGTTTTTTTAGTTTGCGAGGAACAGCTGCGTGTGTTACGTGTCGTTAAAATATCAAACATTATTTGAACATGTCTCTTTTATGACCGATGCCAGTGCTTGCCCTGTCCTGTTTTGACTGTCTTTCTGTCTTCTGTCAATTTGGAGCAGTGCAGACAAGAATGCACGTTCCCTAAAATGCATGTGACCAGACACTGGTTATTTTCAGTGTGCAGGCCACAAGTTCATCTTGCGCTGTTTCTCATGTGCAACGAGGTGAGGAGTACTCTGCTAACTGAAACCCAAAATAAACATAATTAATTCAACATTTATTACATTATGGGTGTAGAAACAAAAATAGGACGTCTTTCAATCACGCAAGAAAAGGTCAGTAATGGAATTATGGGCATACTCATGTTCTCAGTTCTCCCTTTTTCCTCCCAGAATGATCATCTGCTTACCACCGGGTTGAAAGAATACAGCAAGATGCAAGGGCTCAGACAGCTATGAGTTTGATATTATTTTTGACAAAGTTTACGTGCAAACCTTTATTTATATATAATGATGCCACAAATATTTGCTGCTGTTGTATAATACATCACCATAATCATTATCATCATTTTCGATGACTACTGCCAAAGTACTTGAAGCAAAATATGCTCTAGGTTTGTATGCTTTCTGCTCCTTGGTAGAGTATACAATCTCGAACAAAGAAATACATGGAAATTTCATTACAGTGTACATTCCTGGGGGACGCAATTATTCCGCTGTTACCTGGAAACCAACCCTGTCCAGAGGCAAACACTAATATATTCATGCACATTGAATTCAAATATACTTTCTAATTTTGTGTGGTCACAGAAGACACACAATCTACACAGGCACTCTAAGTGGTTTCATGTTTCGGCATTTTAATGATCTGGTGTCCCTCTGGTTTTGAAGCATCTGGCTGAAACAACATATTAGAATCATCAGTTCCTGAATTTTTTTCTTATTGTTCTAGAGAACAGCACAATGCTACAGGTAAATGAAAACAAATAAACATGCATAAAAATATCTTCTGGGGTTAAGACTGTAAATATTTCTTATTGCAATTTCAGTTGCTTTGTGCATCAGACTTCAGCTGGCTGTTGTGGTTACAGATTCAAAAGTTCTTCTATCCTCACCAGAAAATAAGAAAAGGAAGTAGACAGCTGGAGGAGGACTGGAGGTGATGAATGAGATGGAAAAGCTCTCAGGCCCCAGTGGAAATAGCACAACAGAAAATACTCTTTTCCCTGATTAGAATTTAGCATTCATTGGCTTGACAAAGACTTGAAATGATCAATTTCACAGATCACTCAAAGGCCATAGATGCCTTAAATTGATAGCTCATGAATACATCCTTCATTCATTTATGCTGCAAAAAATAAGGGGGTGCAATATGCATCTTAGGTTGGCTGCCTGCTACATGGTACCGTTTAGCGCAAGAACCTGATGTATATGACAGCCCAACAACTGACATTCACATCACAGCAATACAACAAAAAGCCTCCTCAATCACTGCCTAATATCTTCAAATACACAACATAAAATTATGACTGACAACATAAAATTCATAAAACACTGACTGACTCACCCATGCAGTCATCGGGTGTGCTATATCACCCATCATATCATATGGCATTACCAGACTAGATAAGTCTAATGATATGGATAGTTATGTAGAAAACCCTATACGGATTTCACCGTAAAATGTCCAGTGTTAATTCAACTCTAACAGTGTACATATGAGCCTGATCTGGCCAGAGTAGGCTCATATGTACACTGCTAGAGTTGAATTAACACCGGACATTTTGCTGTGAATCTACTGAGTACCTTTGTGAATATTTAAGTGATCATTATGAATGTTATTATAAGTTATTATGTAGAGCAGTTTATAGACAGTGTTTATCAGATCTGATAAAAAAACATCTTTGACGTAAAAAAAGCCAAGTTACTCACGCATAGCCTACAGAGCGCTGTCTATAAGTCCTTAATTCCAACTTGCAAAAACTAGCCTTCCCTTTCAAAGTATTGACATCAAAATGTGGCCAAGTTACAACCAACAATATTGCCTATGATAGCTCACACTAAATAAACTAGCTCTATTCCAAAGCAACGCTATCCAAACTTTTCTAAATTATTTAATGCAACTTGGCCCTGTGTTTCTTCATCTTAGCATGTGAAGAGATTGTGTCTCATGGAACAACTATTGATTTCAATGAATGTTTTTAACAGTTGATGAATAATTACACTCCAGAAAGAATATGGTTATACTTTGTTGGCAAGTTTACTTTAGAAAATGTACAGGTTTTAAAATGTTAACTGCTGCTTGAGTTTTATTTATTCACAAATATACATTTATATCAAGAAACATCATGTACAATAGATAAAGGGGGATGATTAATAAATGCAGATAAAAATGTGTAATATTTTTACCTAGAAAATAGCTTACATATAGCATTTTTACAAATGTATCCAGACATGTAACCGAAAGGTTGCAGGTTCGAATCCCAGGTAGGACACTGCTGTTGTACCCTTGAGCAAGGTACTTACCCTGAATTGCTTCAGTATATATCCAGCTGTATGTATGGATAAATGTAATAAGGTGTAATAAGAAGTTGTGTAAGTCACTCTGGATAAGAGTGTCTGCTGAATGGCTGCAATGTAATTTTTGTGGGTCAGATGATGGCAAATAAGTATAATAAATAAGTAATAGTACCAATTTTCTTACCATAATAGTAGTTATGATTTGCGAACAGAATTTTGTGAACACAAGGATATCTATAATCTGTAGAACCACACAGGTTTTGATAGAAATTCAAATATTCCAAATAAATAAATCAATAAATACATAATAATAATAATAATACATTTTATTCATTCTGTGCTTTTCATAGACCCAAAGCAGTATATGCAGAAAATTGTTCAAACATGCCCTATAGTGTAGTAATCGTTCCGTTTAATTTCTAAGTGCAACACATCTGAATTAGAGTATTTCCACTATAAATTATTTTCATTTTGCAGTTTGATGTGGCACATACCTATTTCATTGACCACATTCTCTTGATGGTAAGATGAAGAAACACAGAGCCAAGTTGCATTAAATAATTTAGGGAAGTTTGGATAGCATTGCTTTGGAATAGAGTTAGTTTATTTAGTGTGAGCTACGATAGGCAATATTGTTAGTTGTAACTTGGCCACATTTTGACATCAATACTTTTAAAGGCAGGCCTAGTTTTTGAAAGTTGGAATTAAAGACTTATAGACAGCGCTCTGTAGGCTATGCGTGAGTAACTTGGCTTTTTTTTTTTACGTCAAAGACATTTTTTTATCAGATATCACTTATTTTTGGTAGATAATGATCATGCTATGGATCATGAAAAAGCATGTAAATTAATGAACTAAGTCTACATGGAGACATGCATGCGCAACAGTCTAGACACAAACACATTCTAGCTGAAAGAAAGACATACAGCCTAAATAGCCTAGTTTGTACAGCCTAAATAGTTTGATAAGTAAAATAAGGAAATAGTTTTAAAATAGGCCTATTAGTATTCTATAGAAATACATTTAACGTTAGGTTTAGAAAAAATCTTTATTTCCCAAGTTACCCCTTATGAGGACCCCTTGTGAAAGAAAAGTTTGCACTGGCCATTCAGTGTACTGCAGCCTTTAAGTCGGAAGAATTTAGTCCCTCTTGTGTTGAAGTTTTTACCAGCGTTTGTTTAATCCTCCTGGGAATATGGTGTTGAGTTTTCTAATCCAATGTCTTTTTGTCCTACATCTGTCCTCCTGTGTTCAGTTAATTTTAGAATGCAGGCCTGATATTTCTACTGCTTCAAGTCCATGGTGTAGGAAATGAGCCACTATGTGTGTGTCTGTCTTTCTATGATTTCTTATGTTATATATGTGTTGTGCCAATCTGTGCGGTTTGGCTGATTGATAGCGTGCTTTGTCAACTCAAGGTTTACGCATACCAATGCAACCTATACTTACCCAGACTGGTACCTTGTAGCTTTGACACCGTTAGGTTTCCACTACAAGATAGTACAGTCTCTGTAGTGCTGTGTCTGTAGTACACCCGATCCGTGTACTGTAGCTGGTGTCTCTGGTAATAATTTGCAGTTAAAACTGCAGTTTTCTGTAATAAATGGATCCTTTTTTTGCTTTTTAGGGAGGTTTTTTCAGCAGGATAGTTTCTTCTGTTTCTTTAGAAGAGTGTCTGTAGTCCTTGCTGTTTCTCCAAAGCTGTAGTGTGCACACAACGTTTCGCCCAGTCTCAGGCTTCTTCAGCCTACATTTAACATTAGGCTTACCATAACTTGGATGCGTTTATTCCAATGTAATATGGAATTTCTTTTGTGGTGAAACTGCTCACACACCTACATGATAAAGTCATAAAAATGGAGAATAATGATGTCACTGCTGGTTAAACACTGCTTCGGGAAAGACTGAACCAGATTAAACTGCTGATAAGTGCCTGTTCCCAAAACAGAGATACGTTTGACCGAGCTATGTTTCTTTCCCAACAGCACTTTGCATCTTACATTCAAAATATCTGCTGACATCCAATCATCATTGGCATAGTAAGCTGATGACAAGAGGAATTGAGACATAAAACATGTCAGATGTGTAACTTTATGTGGAGTACTCTGCTTTTGGATGTGGCTTTGGCCAACAGACAGAAGATATAAAGACTGAGGGACAGCCAGAAAGGGAAAAATCTCCTATTTTCTGGTTCCCACGGTTTGCTGTCAGATGGCAAATGCAAACCAGAGGCTCTGGAGGGAAGGAATTTGAGGGGACAGTTTGAAATAAATTATGAGAAAGGTGAGAAAGTGGTGGGAAAGCAATTTGCATATGACTCTCTTCTTACAGACTCCAAGAAAACTGATAGCCCGAGGCACCAAACCATCTTTCTACCCCTCCAGCAATGAACCAGCGGATTCTGCACTGGAGTAAAACGACTTCACTTTCTTCCCCAACACCAGCACCCTTCACTAAATAAAACATGTATATGCCACACACACACACACACACACACACACAGACTATACAATACTGAAAGGATAGCTCACCATCAAAATGCAGTTTATTCTGGCAAGTTAGTTTTGTAGGAACAAAACTGAAACCTCAGTGTGAAGATTCAGCTACATAAAGATTAGGCATACTGTATAATTTAAATTTAAAAGCGCAAAAATTGCTTTCTGGAAGTAAATGAAACTGCATACGCATTGAAATCCAACTACAATTATGTGTGTATTTAAGCCATGGCACATTAAAACAGGCTACGTTTTTTTATGAAGTGGGAGTTGACCTTGTCCGGGCAATTCTTTATGTGATCCAATGAAACCAATTGTCATGGTTTTTAGCAGCCTCTGCTGTTTCTACGTTTGGTTTTCTTTTTGGCGTCGTTGGGACGCTCTATCGGATTTTCTCCGCCTCCGTTCCGGGGTTTGAATCTCGCCCGGCAATTATCTTTTTCACCTGTTTTGTATTTCCTGCCTATTATAAATAGCTCAGGACTTCCGTCTTCTGACACTTTGAGATTGTCTAACCATTTTTACAATGAAGTCGTTAAGATATAGGAATTCGGTCACTGCATTTCTGGTTTGTACAAATAAAAAACGCAGCAAGTCCGGTTATCTTTAGGATTAGATTGGTTTAGTCTTTTCTTTCCACTCTTTTGCTTTGTCCTTTTATTCTCTCGACCTGTTGCCTTTTGTGTTCAGCTCTTTTGCTACAAGAGTGTAGGTAACAGGTTTGAGTTTTTTATTCTTTCTTTCACCCATTTTGTTTGGGTTTTTTCATTTAGAGCGTGAGGTTCTTTCGTTGTTTATACTCGCTATTTTCGAGTCTGCCTTCTTTTGAGGTCGTTTTCAGTTGGCTACTGCCAGGAGGGTTTTCTTCTGTTCTTTTGTTTAATCCTTCCCTGGTGTGGTTATTTCCGCTTTTGTGGTGTATCTTTTAGATACGCTTTTAGATTCCTTATCGGTTGCGTTTGGTTCTCCGAAACTCACACCAACCCCATCACACCAATGAAACAAAACTTAGTTTTTTATTAGATTACCAGGAGGAAAGAAAGCCATCCTAAAGTAGCAACAGTCTATTGTTTAGTTTGACATCTTTCTGTGCTATGGGAAACAGCGTTTAGGATGAAAATACAGGAATTATAAAGAGTCTTACAAATGAATCAGGAGTGTCAATCACTCATGAAAACTAATTTTCATTGGCATGAATCTCTTATTGGTGATCAACGTAAACTTTGTTGAGATATGGCACCATATTAATCCAGAGGGTTTGAACTGAATATGCCTTTCACAGCTTTGATTGAATTCAGTCAATAAACACACAAAAACTTCACCCAGAAGAGAAAAAAAAATCCTCATTTGAGATGGATCTGACTGTTATTGGGAATCTGTCCTTCAAAACTGCAACCTGGCAGCTCCTCCCACTCTCTCATTCTTCTTTTTTTTTCTAATCCGTGTCTTTTTTTTCTGCTGACAGCCATTTCCCATCAAGCAGGGCCCAGACTGATAACAGCCGTGTTCTGGGGCCTGGGGTTGTATATCGGCGGGATCTGTCCCCATCTCCATGTGTTTCCTGGAGCTCATTATCAGCACTTCTGAATGGGCTTCATCAAGAACACTGCAATGTGCCGACTCAGCAACACCAACAACAGGCCTCCTCAGTCTGCGCATCGATCATCGAGCATAGTCTTCATTTTCTCCTCTATTTCCATTGTGTTTCTTTCTCTTTAGTGAAACTATATTTTTTCAAACTGATTGAATTGAGCTTAACTTTTTTTCAGAAAACAAAATATTCCTTATTCAGGTTTGATGTTCCACAGGATTTCTCAGATTGAAAGAGTAGAACCCAAATTTGGATAGCATGAATGGAGCCGTTTAGGTAGGTGGTGCAGATGGCAGTTACACAAACACACTAAAGCTTCTTGTTCCAAATTGATCAATAAAATACCAACACGACGGAATAGCATGAATCTGATGTCTAAGAACTATTGACATGTATACACTGAAGTATAAGGTTGTCTCAATAAACAGAGCATGAGCCATGTTCAGAGGTATGATTCAGGCCCTCTGAGCTCCACTACAAGAGCTCGGCTGAATTGTTTGTTCCCTGCCACTGTGTTTCACAGCTGTCCCATGCCTGGCTGAACATGCTGACACTTTGAACACCATTTTGTAAACAAGCCCCTAAACTTTCCTAAACAGCCGGCCTCATTCCTTCTCTCACCCATTTTAACCACTCTGCTCCTACTTTGAATTATTCATGTGTCCTCTCGCCTTTCCCAATGAACTACAGGCCTTTTTCCACAAAAAAGTGCCTTTTTATTACTGCATCGATTTGTGTTGACTGAACCATGTGATTCAAAGCCCCCACCACATGGCTAAAGAATTATTATGATTAATGGCAGAATTAACATATCAGAGCATGTCATTGGCTTGGTAGACGAAGCAGCACCTTGGGATTGATTTACTCTAAATGATTAATCCCCAAAATTTCTCAACTTGGAGCAGCTGGGCAATGCAGAGAAAACTGTCTGAAAGTTGCTTATTTCCATTGGTCAACCTTGCATTAAGTTGCACGGATCTTTCAATGGGAAAGTCTGTATGAATTAGGAGACCACCGCCCTCCTGAATCTGTTTATTACTGGTCTGCTCTGAGGTTAAAAAAAAACATTGGGTTAAGATCAAAAGCAATGCCTTTCTCACTGATTTACTGCGGCCCAACCCCATAAATTATGTACCCGTTATATTGTTGTGATCTTGTATGAAATTGTATTCTGTAGTGTTTCTTTAGTTTTACATTCTCTTTTTGTCTTATTTGTTGTTTTGTTCTGCTTTATTGGGGAGCATTGTCAGATTCACAGCGTGTGCATGAATCTTTCTGTACTAGGCCCTACTAAATACATAATCACAAAGAAGTGTTGCCTTCAATTCTGAATACTGATGCCTTTTACAAGTTTAACTCCAACATATCTGCACCTAAGTTCAAGAAAGGGACATTCTCTCAAACACAGGTACACCTAAGCAGAAGAAGAATCTTGCTGCACATCCCCCAGGACACCTAGAACAGACCTGAATCGTGGTACTGGATGGATGTTTCAAAATATGATGAAAGATAACTTGTGTGGGATATGAGAAACCAGGAAATCCCTGAACTTTCCCCAACCTTTTTTGGGTTACTGCAGACTAGCAGGGTAGGTTCACATTTAGGGCACTAGCACAAGCACCTGTCCATCACAGGCCGCAGCACCAATAGTAGGTCTGGGCTGACATATACTGGTGAACCTGCCGGGTGCCTCCTTTTAACTCCATCAGTCAGGCACCCCCCCCCATCCTTACCCCCACGTGGCAGACATTTACAGAGATGGAGCTGCAAAATGCACCAATTAATGAACCTGTCCATTGGAGAGAGATGTTTTATGAGGCCCTTAGCATTTACCTCCCCAGCATTTCAATCTGGTGTCTCTATTAAAGGCACTGCCGTTCACCACGTGCTGGTCATCCATCAAAGGCTAAGCTGCCATGGCCCCCCAGGCCTCTCACCTCTGAGCGATTGAAAAGAAACCAGAGAGACAGGTTTGCATGGAGAGATTAGTTATGGAGATGGGGAGATATCTGTTGATACTGTGTATATGGTAAATAATTATGTTACAGGGAAGTTGGTTATAGCGATATACTTAATAATTCTGGTGACGAGATGCAGAAACAGCCTAGTATCAATTTTAAACCAATTCTATTAAAACCAAGAACTCTCCATGTGACAGAGGCAGCACCCTGCAAGTCATTTATATTATTACATTCCAGGGTTTCCAACAGATCTGTTTAGCCTCTGGACTGAATTTGTGTGCCACCAAGACCAAATGTCAGTCACAAATAATATTGATAATAGTAAATGCTCAGATCTCATTTAATTGTCAAAAGAAAATTCAATAGCAACATCTGGTGGTTAAGAAACAGCATTGCGACTAACATTACAGGGAGTGAGAAGCAAGTGCACTTAAGAACAGATCTAGATCTATCAGTACACCAGTAAGCCAACATAGAAGTTTCATTTGAATACCTGATCTTAGATTTTCCATCGGGACGGCTGATATTACGTCAACTGCATGGAATGACCTTACTGACATTCATTGAGAAACTTAGTAGTTTCTGACAGACATTTTCAAGAGCAGAGAAAGTGTCTTTTGTGCCATTAGGTGAGCTACTAAAACATTTGTGACAGTTTGGAATGATTAGCCAGCAATTCTATAATAATCTCATGATGTATCAATATTGGTGCAACATTAATGGTATTTGTGTAAATCACTGGACCGTGCATGCTCCAGTGAAATGATTGGCTAACTAGCTTGCCAGGTGTCATATTAGCTAACCATCAATCAATAATCAAGCTCAGGTTTTGTGGATTCTGTCATGACTTTCCACTAAATCATGTCAACCACATTCAGTGATTGATGGAAGCTGTGTCTTCAATTCTTTATCCCCCAACAATGCCTTGAGGTCTGTCAGCACAACAGTGTTTTCCACAACTGATAAGTAATTCACGGCAGTAATATTACCTATTTATGTGATGTATTCACTGCTTTACAAGCAGAGAGCAAACCTCTTTACAGAGCATAAAGAAATGAGACAATGTCACTCAAAAAATGTAACACAATTAAAACACAACTGGCAAAAACACAATGATAAAAAATTAATGAGAGAGAAAAAAAGTCATATCGTAAAAAGCCCTAAAAATAAAAATACAATCAGTCGCAAATATTTGCAGACCATTAAAACTGAGTCTGAAAAAATATTTTTTAAAAAGGCTTCAGAGATGTACACTGCTCAAAAAAATTAAGGGAACACTTAATCAACACAGTATAACACCAAGTCAATTAAACTTCTGGGATATCGATCTGTCCAGTTAGCATGAGGCGGTACCTGCAGCCCATTCAAGTTGCACAGGTAGTCCAGCTCCTCCAGGATGGCACATCCATACACGCCATCGCAAAGGAGGTTTGCTGTGTCTCCCAGCACAGTCTCAAGAGCGTGGAGGAGATACCGGGAGACGGGCCATTACACAAGGAGAGCTGGACAGGGGCTGTAGAAGGGCAACAACCCAGCGGCAGGACCGGTATCTGCTCCTTTGTGCGAGGAGGAACCGGAGGAGCACTGCCAAAGCCCTACAAAATGACATCCAGTGGGCTACTCGTGTGCATGTTTCTGACCAAACAAATGACATGAGGGCCCGATGTCCTGTAGTGGGACCCGTGCTCACAGCCCAGCACTGTGCAGCTCGATTGGCATTTGCCAGAGAACACCAGAATTGGCAGGTTCGCCATTGGCGCCCCGTTCTCTTCACAGATGAGAGCAGGTTCACACTGAGCACATGTGACAGACGTGAAAGAGTCTGGAGACGCCGTGGCGAATGTTATGCTGCCTGCAACATCATCCAGCATGACCGGTTTGGTTTAATTGACTTGGTGTTATACTCTGATGATTAACTGTTCGCTTAATTTTTTTGAGCAGTGTATTTGGGGGCGAACCAATTCTTTCCTTAAAAATGATTAATACTATTTTTTAAATCAATTCTAAAAGCCACTGTGAGCCAATACAGAAAGTAAGCTTTCTTGTTCTTATTGGGAAGCCTCAGTGCCAGATTTTGAACTATATAATTGCAACCTTGAGAGGGTGTTGTGGCTTTGATAAGTATGAAGAGAATAAAAATAGCCAAGCTGTGATTAAATAAAAGCATGAAGGACCTTCTCAGTAAGGTACAATTTATCAGCAAGAAAAACTTTCAAATCAGTTTTGATGGATTTTCCTTGAAGAACAAATAAAATAATAAACCATACTTGTCTATCTCATTGTTGATTTTACCGTGAACCCAGTTGTCATTACTATTAGTAATACTAAACAGTGCTTTACTCTATGAACAAGACTAGGCAAGCCTAGTTGAGCCGGACCCTGGGTACTACCAGGGGGATCCATCTCTTCCAGAAATTGAAACGTACTACTTTCTTGTGCTACAGACCTGTTTTTGAGTTTCCATGGAGCGTACATGGAACTGGAGAGGGTAGGAGGTAGGGGCCTGCGCGGGACTGTTTTTCACATCGCAACCGCAACATGAAATTTAACACCCACCCACACCCGCACCACGTCCATCTAATGTCCGCCCACAGCCTACAACATTCCCGCCCGCATCCCGCAAAAACTATCTACTACCGTTCTGGTAATATGGTTCTATTATACATACCACAGTAGCCTAATACAACGACTGGTTTTTGAAACCTGGAAATGCGTTTATTCAACATAATGAATTTGGCTATTATTGGCTATTACACAGGCTACAAATAAAAACGGACCTCTAGGCTAGATAAAAACGGATTATGTTTTTAATGTATGTACATGTTTTTAAATAGCCAAAGTTAACCAAGCATATTTGGAAAAAAAAGAAGCTTTTTAACTAGGCTGATTGAGCTGTTAAAACGAGAATACATTTTTAAAACTCAGTGGACATCTCAACATATCCAGTTGGGTAGCATGAGCGATCCAACTTGGTAGCGTGCGCTATCCAACTGGGTTGTGCCATAACTGCATCAGCACTGGAACACATGCTGCTGGGATAAAATAAGCCACTCTGGGCAGATCTGGTCTGAGTTTGGCCAGAGTGGCTTATTTAATTCATTATCACCAACCCTGAACCCCACCTGAAGCAAATTACAGTCTTCGTACATGTAAAAAATGATATTTCTTTATTATAACTTTGAATACATAAGAATATTAGTACAGTGAAGACCTAATGACTAGGACCACATCACTTTGCCCAGAATCATGCCGTAATTCAAGGCCGACTCTCAGCCGAGTCGGAATGCCAGTAATTTGGGGCCAGGGATAGCCTTGACACGTGTCATTTGTAGGCTATAACAGGGGGAGACAACCGAATCCTAGTACCACTATTTGGCCTCAGAAGTTTCTTTGTATGTCCGTTCCATTGACTGGTGTAAAATGGTCTTAACAGCTTAGCCGCAGTAATTAGCTAACATTAGCAATAGTTAGCAATCTAACAGCCATTCTAGATAGCTAAATGTATGACGCTAAAGCTACATACTCGCTAACATGAGACGGTTTCAGATCTGATTTATCGTAAATGACAGGCGCGTAATGGCAAACTGGCCACAATGGTGAGCAACACACTTTTCGTATAACATATGAGCTGCACATTGATAGAGATAGCCGCTGTTATTCACTGCTGTACATTAAAATTTTATCAATTCAGAAAAATAGTACTGGTTATGGGTCTAATTAAACCCTTTGCGCAGACCCCCTAGGGCAGGGGTAGGCAACCCTGGTCCTGGAGAGCCGCAGGGTCTGCTGGTTTTTGTTTTCACCTTAAATACAGCAACTACTTAGACTAAAGAAACCAGGTGAGCTGAGTTAACTGTGTAATCAACTGCTTTAATTGATCAATTAAGTGGCGAGTAACAACAAAAACCAGCATACCCTGCGGCTCTCCAGGACCAGGGTTGCCTACCCCTGCCCTAGGGCCATGCCGCTGGTGCCATGAGATTGATTAACTGAGACATTAATTGCTCCTGCAACCAAACTATGAGTGGACACAACAAACTTTGTTTGTACACGATTTGTGACAACTATGCAGAATATGGAGTTTCTGAGTGCCACTATTGCTGCGTAACTTGTCCATTTAACAAGCAACCACCCATCCAGTCTCATCTGCAACTATACAGACCCAAACGTGACACAGTGGACAATTGAGTTTGTAAAAATACCACAAATTTGTATTCCGTCATAGCAACAAGATAAAGCCAACAACAGCCCAAATGTATGGGGTAAAACATGACACGTTGTTCCTGTGGTTTTTTCTCAGATTTAGCCAAATATAGAATTTTCCAGAACATTTAGGCTAAATATGAGTATTTTTTCTCAGAATGAACTGACATGCTAAATAAACTTTTTAGTTCAAATTGATCAATCTTAAAATATGTAGGCTAAGCATGTCCTTAATATTTAACTTTGATAGAGATAGGGGCGGCAGTTTAGTATAATGGTTAAGGAACTGGGTTTGTAACCAAAAGGGTGCAGGTTCAATTCCCAGGTAGGGTTTCAGTCCCAGGTAGGACACTGCCATTGTACCCTTGAGCAAGGTACTTCACCTTCATTACTTCAGTATATATTCAGCTGTATCAATGGATACTATGTATAAATGCAAAAAATAATAATAATAAATGCTGTGTAAGTCGTTCTGGATAAGAACATCTGCTAAATGCCTGTAAGGTAATGCAATGTAACTTAAATGTTATATATTGGTGTTTATTGATGATTTTGTTTGATGAACCATATAAGATGCTGTTACATTAATCGAGCCTGGATGTTATGAAAGCATGTGTCAATGTTTCAGCAGCAGAGAAAGATAGAGAGGGTCAGAGGCGGCCAATGTTACTTAGGTGGTCGCTGATCATCTTTCTTTGATTTTCTCTTTTACTACAGCTGACTCTTGTTTCCGCTTTACCTTCTCTAATTGTACGCAATTGTCTTTTACTACCCAGTTCATGTTCAAGTCAGTGTTGTGTGAATCCGGTCAGCGTATTACGTGTTACCTTGTTAGTGAATTATCAGCTTCCCTCATTGTTTCTTGTACGCTCACCTGTTTGTCATTTCCCTTCCCCGTTTCCACACACCTGATTCCCATTGTATCTCATCACTCCCTGTGTATTTAAACCCTGCGTTTCAGTCTGTTCCTTGTCAGAACGTTGATCACTTTTCTTGAGCCTGTGTTTGTAAAGCCAGAGATTTGTTGAGATTCCTGAGACACCCTTTGTACGACTACGATTCCTGCCCTTTCTTGCCTTTGTTATTAGCTAACTTACACAATGGATCTGGACGGGCATATAGCAAATCCTTGAAAAAACACCATAAACTCTCGTTTTCAAAGACGGGAAACTCATAGAGTGGTCACTGGTGTCTTGTAATTTACGTTTACATTTTAAAACATGTTTTGAACAACCGTTTAAAGATTTATATAACTATTTTCAGTCGCCGTACAGCCATACGTTCGTAAACTTCCGGTCAATTAATTTCATAAAATGATTTTAAAAAAACAATACGAAGCATAGTTTATAACGATTTTTGTGTCAGAACATCAACGGACACCAGTGACCACTCGTGAGTTTCCCGTCTTTGAAAACAAGAGTTTATGGTGTTTTGTGAAGAATTCTCTATATGCCCGTCCAGATTCATTGTGTAAGTTAGCTGTGACATGAGCAATAAACAATATATCTCAAGACTGCAAAGTTTGTCAAAATGTTGATATGGACCGTTGTATATGATCATAAATAACCTTTTAACAGGGCTTATAATGCTACATACCAAACTTCTCCTTTAAGATTTATCAATTAAATCTGATAATATGAACTAAAAAGTTTATTTAGCATGTCAGTTAAATCTGAGAAAAAACTGGAAAAACATGTCTTGTTTTACTTGACATTTGGCACCCCATACAAATGTATGCCAATACAGTGGTGAAAAACCCTGGTCACACAATAGAAAAATAAATAAGTGACATTCTTGTGCAATTGTACCCCATCATTCTAATATCAATATCTGCTACTAAATAAAAAAGTATACAAGTCTACCATTGGTTTTATGCATAGAGATGTCCCTTTCAGTGGTAATTTATTGTCCTGGACAATCAATTTGAGAAATACACACTCCTTTATAAAGCTAATACACCATCTGAAACGTTTGTGAAAACCCCACCAGCTTTCCGTGCAGTTGTTACACATTCCAGTTCATTCTGGTTTGATTGACAATTATTTTGTCCAATAGAAGACATTATAAGCTTTGCAACGGTGTTTGCAATGTCTTATTGGATGCTTTGAACAACAGATTACAGCTGAACGTAACAGCATTTTTAGTTGTGTTACTACGCAAATGACTACAGAAAAAGTAGTACATTCACAGTACATACTGTTGTTTTCTTGCTATTTTGGCCAACTCGTCAGCATGGCTAGAAAAAATTCTCACCTTTCTTACATGGGAGTGAGTCAAAAGAAGAGATAGAAATACGCCTGCAAACATGACAGATTTCTTACTTGATTGTAAGTATTACTGCTTGTAATATTTCAATTATGTACATTAGTTTTTCCAGCCCACCACTGTCTTGTTCCATATGTTTGATGTTGCTATTTTTATATTTTGAGTGCATTTCACAAACTGAAGCCTAAGTGTTCATAGGTGGCTCAGTCATGTTTTATGTTTGACACAATGATTTTCCGCAAAGCTAGAACATTTGTCATTGATGGTGGAATATTATTTTATTGTAATCTTATCGTACATAATATAGACTATGGGATGTTAGTATATCCCTGGGCTATACTCATCACTTAGGGCATGGATAATACTCATTCCAATTTACTGTGCACCAGACTGTATCAACATTAGTATCCAGCCACAAAAATCTGGTCAACACATTATAATTACCCTATTTCAGCTGAAGCCAGGCTTATGTAGGGCCACAGGCAGGTGGAGGCAATCAGGCCATCAATAGCTCATTAAGGCACAGCTCCTAATCACCAGAGAGGAAGAGAGCGAAGTACATCATCAGCAGGGGTAGGATAGTCACCAGCACGTAACAACTGGCTTTACATCACATCAATTCCCTGTCACTGACAAATAATGCACAAGAACAATTAGTAACACCATTTCTGAAATACCAAACAGTAGCTAAGTTAACTGGCCAGTATCAGGCAAGACAGATCTCCACACCATTTCAGTCAACCGTGGACAACTGCAATCTATGTCAAGGGCTTTAAGACTAGTGCGATACATGCATGTTTGCACTTCCTGTTTTTTTTTTTGTGTTTAAATTATGTGGTCGGGACGAGGAACGTGTGTATCCATATTTCCTGCTTTTGTCGTGTTTGGAGTGAGTGAGACAAGATGAGGCTGTAACGTCATTACTCCTACCAATTAAGCAGTGCATAAATACACCGGTGTTACTGAAGGGTGGGAAGCAGTGTTTTCCTGTTCCTGTCGATTCCTGGCATTGTTACGAGTTTCTTGGGACTCCAGTGTGAGGTAAGAGGTGTGAATGCTTCATGTGCTATGCTAACATACCGTCTCTGTATGTGCACGCTACATTCACATTGTTTATTGTTAGGTTGGAGTGATTTGTGCAGCCCTTGGCCGATTACGAGACCAGTCGAATTTTGTCAAGGTAAAACGGCATTCACATTTTGTAGCGGTATTTGTAGGGAGTAATTTTCTCCTGAGGTAGTCACTCATCGGGTTCCATTCTCGCAACATATTGATTTGTGACTATTCTTCTCATTGATTTATCAGCTGCTGTTTTGCGTAGGCTAGTTCCTTCCAAGGTGTCAATGTGTTTTGTAACCATCTTTTAATAAAGGCTATTCATTACATTACATTACATTATAGGCATTTAGCAGACGCTCTTATCCAGAGCGACTTACACAGCATTTTTTTGCATTTATACATAGTATCCATTCACAGCTGGATATATACTGAAGCAATGCAGGTGAAGTACCTTGCTCAGGGGTACAACGGCAGTGTCCTACCTGGGAATCGAACCTGCAACCTTTCGGCTACAAACCCAGTTCCTTAACCATTGTACTACACTGCATTCGTTAGTGCATAGCATAGCTACCCAATCTGTTAACTGGCTATAGCATTTAGGAATTTCTGTAAACTTTTATTTTCAGGTATTTATATGTATTTCATTTAAATATATACAAAATATATTTAAATATTCAATTTTGCCCATTGCAGGCTTTCCTCCAGGTAGGATATATTACATACATTTGTTTTCAGTATATATAAATATATTTATTCCAAGTACATGTAAATATATGTAATCAGTGTATTTTCATGTATTTCTGCTTGATACATTAAAATATATTCACTCTCCTTATATTAAAATCTATTTATTCCCAATATATGTACAATTATTCATTCTCTGTATGTAAATATTTAATTTCTTAATATTGCACATTTTGTCTGCATATCTGCAGTTCCTTTCAGGATCTGCAATACAATAAAATACAATCTTGAAGGAATAAAATAATTTCACTGTTGGTAAAAAAATCTAAAATGTATTTATTTTACAGAAAAGATCAATTAACACAATGAGTAACATGGTAATCAGATCTAGCAAAGGTATAAAAAAACAACAATAACATAGAAAACCTAATATAGCCTACAGTGTAATATACAATGGGAATTGGCGGAGCTGTAAATTACACCGGTATAGTATGGAACACATGGTTGGCTAAATGGCTGGTAATTTACAACTGAATTACAGCAAGAATAAGGCAGCCGGATTGCACAAGACAGAGTCACACAGACACACACATTACATTATATTAAAGCACACTAGTCGCCACTTTTCTTTTTATGCTGAAACGTCAACTCAGCTAACTTGAGGTTTGCCCATGCGTTGCCTTCTCATGGCGTAAATAAGAGACGTGCATTCACAACCCATTTGTGATCTCAGGGACAAAAGGGGTAAATGATCCAAATAAAGCAAAGAGGACTCACAAGAATATTCCTTATTAGGACCATTCCTGATGGTGAATTAAGGTAGAGGTGTGGTAGTGCCCAATCAGACAACCTGGAACTTGACCCTTGTCTACAGGTGCAATGTCTGTTAGACCTAGATTGTGAATTCCTGATGACATAATTAACTTACCCATGATAGCTTTAACCTTTGTGTGATCCAAGCCATCTTTTGCCTCCAACCCTCCTCCTCCTTCGGTCTTCGATTTCCCATTTAAGATAGCATTATTTGTGGAAGAAACATTGCCAACATTTACAATACTATTAATCAATGTTTGCAACTGTACCTCTAAGGTTACTCCACAGTAATGTGTGGATGTTGAATAATCCAAGCAGGAGACATCTTACCATTGCTGTGGGGTAGTGGGCATACATTGCCGCCCTCCACACATTTTGGGGCATATCCCTGTTTCAGAGTGGATTTTAACCTGAGGGTACAACCGCAATTGAAATGAATATTGCTAGTAGTGGGGTTAACCCCCACCCCAATAAATAAAAAAATAAATACACACACACATACTGTATATAAATACAGTGCAGTCCATAAGTATTTGGACAGTGACACAATTTTAGTTGTTTTGGTTCTGTGCTCCAGCACATTGAATTTGGAAATGGACCAGTGACTATGATGTTAAAGTGCAGACTTTCAGATTTAATTTGAGTGTTTTTACATCAATACCCGGTGAACTGTGTAGCAATTGTACACATATACTGCATATCTGGCAACAGAGTGATGGTTTGAGGCTTGTTTGATACCTCAGACCCTTGATGACTTACAGCCATTTTGTCAACCATGTGTTCCATACTGTACCAGCATAATTTAAAGCTGAATCTAGTCCCCACCCCCAATTCCCATAGACATCCATTCAAATGCAGAGAAGTTAGTCTTGAACACACCTGACCAATCAGAAATGCCTGTGAAGCCATTTGTCCCAAACATTATGGTACCCTACATTATGGGCTATGTATAAAAAGTGCTGTAATTTCTACATGGTGAAACCAAAAAAATACCCTTTAATAAAAGCTGAGAATCTGCACTTTAACCACATGTGAATTATTTGATTACAAATCTAAAATTGTGTAGTACAGAGAGTAAGTGACCCCGCCCCTTACAGTACCTACACCACAATTCCCAGGACATAGTGTCCCCTGTTACGCGCATGGAGGATCCATCGACCTGCATGGGCTCCTCCTGCTCAATATGAGATAGTGAAGGGGTTTGAGACAGCGCTGGCGTGGCGGAAGAAAGGTAATTAGCAGGACGATATCTAAAACCTTTAGAACCCCTCTCTTTCTCTCTCTAAAGCGGTTGTCTAACCGAATGGCGGTGGACACCAGGGCACCGAACGTAGCGGGTGGTTCGAGACTTTTACTGGTTCCGCCAGGGTGCTTATAAACAGTGCACTAAGAGGCTCATCGGCCCATCCTGTCACCCCCGCAAGAGCACGAAACGCAATAGCAAACGCGGCCACGGTGTCAGAGCCCTGACGAAGATGGGTCAAACGCATAGCGGCCTCATTGCCAGAAATGTCCTGATCAAAAACTGACACCATCTCCGCCATAAGCCCATCTGTGTTATCCATGATAGGCAAATTAGCCCTGATAAGTGGGTCAGCCCATGCAAGAGCATTCCCGGTTAGGAGTGAGAGAATGAATGCTACCTGGGACTCTTGCGAATAGAAGTGTGAGGGCTGTATTTTTAAAAAAATTAGGCACTGAGTTAAAAACCCCTGACACTTTCCCGACTCCCCGCTATACCGCAGCGGAAGCTGAAGCTTAGGTTCTCTAGCATCAGGTGGAGGTGGGGGAGGAATGGGATGTGTGGGTGCTTGTGCAACTGAAGGTGGGTTGGTCACGAGAAAGTGAGTTTGGAGATTCTCCGCTAGATCCTGCAGAGCGACCGCCTGAAGGCGTATCTGTTCGTGCAGAGTTTGTTGAGAAACCAGCAGAGATCGAATACTCTCTCCCTGAGCAGCAAGGGCTGCCTCCTGAGTGACTAGGACCCTGTGAAGAATAGGATCTATCGCTGGCCCCTCCCCTTTGGCTTCCATGTACTGTTGGGGTTCTCTGTGCCAGAGACACGGAGGAAATATTGGAGGTCCAGGTGCGACAGATAGGGAATCTTAAAGTGTTCCTATGAACATATACATATGTAGTGGACAATAATCCTTCGTGGAAAAGGGGAAAATAAGGGGAACACAAACAACCTCACGAAAGAAGGAGGAACTCGATATCCGAGCAAAACAAAGAAATAAGCAGTAACGCTTATCTAACTCCCGTTTGTGGAGCGAACAACAGAAAGAAAAGAAACTCTCAAAAGAACCCCTAAGGCTTAGAGTAAGAGCACTCGTAAGTATGAGTGGAAAAACAAAGATACGAAAACCCTCTGCTCTGAAATAAGAGCGAAAAGATAACTTTGCTTTCTTTCTAAATTGTACTGCTAACAAGTCCCGCGTTGAGAAGCAAAGCGGTCGATAGCAGCACAACTTCCTATACCCTTTTTACCGGCTCGAATGTTATGTGAAATAACATGGAAGCAACGAGAACAGGAGGAAGCGGGGTATAAATAGCGAGAGGAAATGCAGTACAGGTGAACTCACTAATCACCGAGGCGAACGCAAACCCCGTAGGGGAACACAGAAAAATCCAAAAGATTTACAGGTAGATGAGAAAATGAATGCAAAACGCGGAGATAAGGAAAGAAAGGCATGATCCATGACACTCAGTATCCGTTTCCGAAGAGAAAGGCAACACAGACTCCAAAACACATTACTCTGATGCACATGTATCACGCAGAACTTTTACTGGCACCTTGTTATTGCCATCAACAAGCCATACATAACCCTCTGTAACAAATGGCAAGTAATCAGACTCATTTTCACGTGAACTGGACAGATGTAACTGGACTTTAGATTATTATTAGCATTTGAGGCAGAGGCGTGGAAAGTTGTCTGAGATAGAGGTCCAGCTCACAACCCTTGAACAAAGATACAGAGTGACACCATCCCAGTCCACACTTACTAATATCATGAAATTGAAGTATGAATATAATAATATTCTCTCAGGTCAAATAAGCACCCTCCTACTGAAGCAGTTTGAACTGCGGGAACAAGCCAAGCTCTCTTCTAGCCCGTCAACATAGGGGGTCCCAAGCTAACAGAGCTATCTATAAGATCAAATCCAGCTCAGGTTCACTGATAAATAACCCTGTAGAGATCAATAAGCGATTAATGGAATTCTACCAGGAGTTGTACACCTCTAGCAGTAATGTGGACTCAGCAGACATTACAGGTTTTTTCCGCTCAATTGAGCTCCCTAAACTTCGTGATCCAGCGAAAAAAGCGTTGAATGCCAGCATATCATTAGATGAAGTGCTTTTAGCTATTAAGGGCTTTCCCAATGGCAAAGCAGCAGGACCAGACGGCTTTGGTATAGAGTTTTACAAGGCCTTTTCTGATCAAATTGCCCCTCTTCTCTTAAGAATGTTCAAAGACTCCATTAAAAACAAGAAGCTACCAGAATCACTCTACTCTGCAAACATATCTCTAATTCTAAAAACAGATAAGGAGGATACTGACTAATCTTCATGCAGGCCCATCACACTCCTTGGAAAGATCTTAAAGTATTCACAAAGATTCTGGGCAATAGGTTAAACAAGTGCATCCACTCGATAATACACCAAGATCAAACTGGTTTTATCCCTGGGAGGTTTTTGTTTTTAAACGTGCACAGGCTGATGAACATTATGTATAGAAAACATGACAAGAATTTAAAAACTTCCATACTAGCACTTTATGCACACAAAGCTTTCGATCAAGTGGAATGGAAGTACCTTATATAAGTTATAAACTAATTTGGTTTAGGCCATAACGTCTCTGCACGGGTCAAGATGCTATACCTTTGTCCCACTGCTTCAGTCCTTACAAAGTGTGACAGATCACCCCTGTTTGCCCTCTATCGTGGTACACGCCAGGGGTGTCCATTAAGTCTGCTACTTTTTGCCATTGCTATTGAACCCCTGGCGATAAGCATAAGACGTCACCTAAATATTATACCAGTTAGGTTGGGAGGAGTGCTGGACCACCGTATTTCTCTTTACGCTGATGATATAATCCTATTCCTGTCACAACCAGAACATTCACTTGCACCTCTGCTAGAGCTTATTAAAGACTATGGTAAGTTGTCTGGTTACACAGTTAATTGGCAAAAAAGTGAATTTATGCCATTAAGCGATAGCTTGGACCAGAGATACTTTATTTCATCTGTGACTTTGAAGGGTATCTCGTTATTACAGTCTCCAGAAATGATAAGATTCTCCATGAGTTAAATTAGAAGGTTATGATAGACAAGCTTAACCCCTTTGCGAAGATGCCTAGTGAGGATGCCGCCTGCAGCATCATTTTGCTCAACTGAGAAATTAATTGATCCTGCAGCCAAACTATTAGTGGAAATCACACTCTCTTTTGTGACAACTCTGCTGAATACAGTTTCTAAGTGTCACTTTCTGTAGAAAGTCAATTTCTAGCAATTTCAAGCAACCCCCACCCAGTCTATACCTACCAATGTGTGACATAGTGGATAATAGCATCTATGTGTGAGTTCATAAATTTATGTATTTATCATATCAAATTAGAATTCCGTCATAGCAACAAGATAAAGCCAACAATAGCCTGATCGTATGCCAAAAACGCAGTGAAAAAAGCCCTGCTCACTCAAATGCAAAATAAACGTGAAATTATTGTCTCATTTTACCACTTATTATACTAGCAATATCTGCTACTAAATATGAAATAAATATACAATCCTACCATTGGTTTTACACATAGAGATGTTCCTTTCAAAATTCAGCAACGGTATTATGCCATGTCTTATTTACTGTTTTGAACAATGAATTTCAGCCCAGATTTCGTTTTAACGGTCTATATTATGCAAGCTGTAGAGAAAACGCATTTGAGTTCTTCCTTCCGATATGTAAGTAATTTTGCATCTAAAATGCGGTTGGTCTCGCTGGCTACATATGTACGCTCAATCATATGATTGATAGGCTTATTGTTATTTTCGCATACTGTAGTGCAATCGTTTTATTTTTGATGTAGGCTACCGATTTTCATTGAAGATAGAACATTTGGCAGCATTTTGCAGATGGTGAATACTATTTTATTTTCATGTTATCATACATAATATAGGCTATGGCGTATATACTTGTCACTTAGGGCATGGCATGCTCATTCCGATTTACTGTGCACTGATATGTGGTAGATGAATGTAAACATTTTTCTTGGAGTCATTATGAATGGGAACATTAAAAAAAAAAAAACTATAGAAAAATGCAATCCTGCAAAAATGCAGTATACATACTGTAGAGTACAGGTAAAAGTGATGTTATATTGAGGTGCAAGAGTGAACGATTAGGCTACATATTTACAGTGCCCTCCACTATTATTGGCACCCCTTGTAAAGATGAGTAGAAAGGGTTATAAAAAAATTCACCGTTTGGTGAATTAGCTTGATGTCACACTAAAAAAATGAGAAAAATCCAACCTTTAATTGAAGCACATTTATTAGCAAAAAAAAATGTCTAATAATTATTTTTAACAAAACCACGTGTGCCACAATTATTGGCACCCCTGCATTTATAAACTCCTCAAAAAAAGTTCGGAAACGTTATTTCGGTCGATTATTCCTCCCCTTTAATAATACCAATTGGTATTGTATTTTATATCGTTGGAAAGCCTGATTAGTCACCTTTACAACGAGGTACAACTTGTAAGGATCGTGCATTCGTGGAATGAGCAACACAGCTAACCGTGTGGGTAGCGGCCCAAAAAAATGTGCCAAAATCCCCTGCAATATTCTTCTGTTGGTATTCACTCTCGTTTTGAGTTGCTTGGTGGACTGGATGATTGCACTCTCCCACAGTAATAAGGAAAAAACAACACATATTGGCCATTTTTACACTTTATTCATTTTACACTGTCAGGGACCTCAGTAGCGTGTGGAAGATCCATACGCAGCCACAACAGCTTGGCACCTCCTCCTCATGCTGGTCACCAGCCTGGTCACACACTGCTGTGGGATGGCATCCCATTCCATCCCACTGGCATACACCTGCCAGCACTTGAAGCTCAAAACGAGAGTGAATGTTTTGGATAGGGGTTTTGGACCCATAGATGTCTACTCCCCTATACTAATAAAAATATAGTACTTCCCACTTGAAAATGATGCAAAAGTGAGTTTTATTAGCCAAAACTGTTATTATTATTTAGAGCAGTGCACAATTTAGCCATTTGGATAGATTTGGAAACACTAATGGACAACAGGGTACACTGCCTATATTTTGCATCATAGATCTTTAGTAGTTCTGTATATCATCCTCAGACTTTACACACTTGTGGACATGGAGTTTATGATCCAGGAAATTGATAGATTTACCTGTTTCACTTATGTAGCTCTTGTTGCAAACTAAAGAAAAAGGCACTTTGCCTTAAATTATGAAAATAAACAAATAAAGTTCGTATTGTAAATGGTACACCTGTCTTGTTTCATTTAAGCCATTTACCAAGTTTATGTGATGCTCACACCTGGAGTCATAAAGCCTTAAACAGAGCACCCCGAAGGGGTTAAAAGCAAGATAGAGTCCTGGAGGGTACTCCCTCACTTATAGGTCTTGTCAATGCAGTGAAAATAGATTTTTGTACTATTCCAGAACCCTCCTATTTTCTTAACTAAATCTTTCTTTAAGACTCTGGACTCTGTTATTATGCCCTTTATCTGGGGGATATAAAGCACATCGTGTAGCAAAAATGCGCATTTGTAAGCCTTGGGATGCTGGGGGCTTGGTGTTACCTCATTTTCAAAATTATTACTGGGCAGCGAATGCAAGAGCTCTTGTTTACTGACGGAAGGCATATCCTGGAGAGGTGTCCGCTTCCACCCCAGCGTGGTTAGTATAGAGCAAGACATCTCTGACGCTTCCCTTCCTGCATTACTTTTTGCAAGAAAGATGCTTACCAGGGTCTCGATGAGAGATAATCCTATGATAAAGAGCTCACTCAAAATTTGGTACCAGATTAGAAAAGTATTCAAACTTCCAGAAACAAGTGTTCTGAACCCCATTTCACATAATCATGCATTTCCCCCATCACAAATTGACACTGCTTTCGCAATCTGGAAGAGAAGAGGGATTGTAACCATAGGTCAGTGTTGTGCATGAACACGCTAAAAGAGCGCGTTCATTGAACGTGCTCATGTTTTTGGTAAACGGTGAACTGAACGTATCAGTTTGCAACTAATGAACATGAACGTGAGCATCGTTAAATCCTGCGAGAGTGTTTTTTATGGCACCCAAGCTATTTTTATACAGTCTATGTACCCAAGTAGTCAGGGCCGGCTCTGACCAATTGGCTGCCCTAGGCAGGATTTTATCTGGCGCCCCCTTGCATCACAGTTTATTCACTACCAATAACATGCACTCACACTTTTGTTTTCACATTTTTATTTGATTGAAAATAACCCACAAAATCAAACAGTTAACATCAAAACAGTGACATTATTATTATAGATATTTACAATATATTATCTTTAATATATATATTAAAGAAACCAGTAGCCTACTGCCATAAATAAAGTAAGGTAAAATATCGAAGAAGAGTGTATGACCATTGGGTGTTAGTCTATTAGTAATTTTTTTTTTACAAGAATAAAGATGAAAAGCTTAAAAAGATGCATGTCTGCTATACTGTACATAAGATGGGCATGCATACTAATGGGAATTTAATTAAACATTACAATGAAATGTAGATTTACATTTGCAGTCCAAAAAAAGCAGTAAACTGCAGTGTAATACTAATATAGCATAATGGGAAAGCTTATTTGGCATTAACATTAATGATATGCACTTTAAAACACTGATGTAACTAACTATATAAACTAACTTTAGAGATTATGAACGGTAACACAACAAACCAAAGGCTTACTACAACAATTAATTATAAAGGAGATGAAAAGGAATAGCATTCTGATTACAGGGTAACCAGATGTCAATAAAAATGTAGCCTACAGTATGACACAGGACTAACACCTGCTGAATAGACCTAATTTCCCTGATGATGACTGGTACTACAGTTCTCTTATTTTTATTAGTTGTTATGTAGCCTACTTTTATTTTATGTAGGCTACTGTTATGCACGCATAGTCTATGTATTTTTCAAGATGAGGCGACCATTCTCTTGCCGCTGTCCAGCTAGCTAGCAAGAAGGTGCAGAGTGACTGAGAGAGCTGATGTGTGTGTGTGAGTGACTAGTGACTAGCTAATGTAACGCTCGGCTCGGCTACAGTAATATTAGCTAGCTAACTTATGTTATCTGGCACTATCCTCTTCAACCCAAGCGCCCCCGGTACCGGGGCAGGATGCGCCTAAAGTCAGAGAGCACTAGACAATTCATTTCATCACATTAACCCTGTGTTCACACAGCGAGCAACTGGTCGCTGAGTCGGTCAATTCTACGAGGCTGGGGGCGGGGCAAGAGCTTCCCGTTGTGTCATCCAAGTCAGTTCGTGCAGCTACAATTATTTGATAAAGAGAAACAACGGCAATAGCCTACGTATAACAAAGACATATTTGCGATGCATCCTATTCTTTATAGTTATGTCATGACACTGATAATGATGTGTTCTCGCTATCTAGCGATAGGCTAGCCTATATCTATCTTCGTCGCGAGCTACCGATCTTTATCTACTATCTACGCTAGATACATAGATAGATGTATGTATAAAACTCAACATGTATTTTTTTGGCTCAATGTGATATTGGTAGAACAGCTACACATATCCTTTAAGGTTATGTTATGACACTGATAATTATACAATGATAATATATAAATTATTTACTGTTGTTACCGCTGCTAACCCTATTTCGCCTAGCTTAGTTTGATAGGCAATATTACGTAGATTACGTTCATGAAATTATATTAAACTTCCAATTAGATTCTTTCCCTCCTTTATTTGAACGTTTTGGATGGATATTTTTTTACTATAAATTGAGTCTTCAGCTTCATGATTACCACTTTGGAAAATGAACCGGGAAAAAAAACTGCTAGCTGTCGCCCTAATTTATTTACGCCGGAGGAAGCGCCGGAGGCTCTGGGTGCATAGCACCGTACAACGCCGCCGGCAGCTCGGAGAATTTCACCGGCTGGTGCAGGAACTCCGCCTGGACGGGGACCGCTTCCAGCGTTATTTTCGGCTGGATTGTGAGCAGTTCGACCGGCTGCTGGCAACAGTGGGACCCCTTTTCACGAAATGGTTTCGTATCGGTTGGAGAAATATGAAGCGCGGAACTCTGATTGTCGCTCAAAAGTTAAGTTTCGGGCAACATTTATCGGCCGATTTTGGTCGCTCAGTTTTCTATTCGCTCAGGTCACTGACCGTTGCTCAACTTCATAGAGAATGAATGGACTTCCGGCGACTGGGCGACCGAAGTTGCTGGATGTGTGAACGCAGCGTAATTGCCTGGCTGGAGGGGGGCGGGGTGACATGAACTAAGACATTATTATTATTTAATAGGCTATGTTATAGAGCTATAGAGTTATTTAATATTTCAAAATAACAGTGTTAACTAGTAGTATTAGTCAAAAATTATTTAAAAAATATATATATTTTAAAAGCGAAACTTTTTTTTTTTTTTCTTCTCCCATTTGTTGCGCCCCCTCTGGGTGGTGGCGCCCTTAGCATTTACCTATACTGCCTATGCCAAAAACCGGCTCTGCAAGTAGTGATGGGCAGTTTGGCTCTTTTTTCTGAGTCGGCTCTTTACGCACCATTCGGTTTGAAGAGTCGGAGTCGCAAGTTGTTGGTACTTCCGTTTAATACAGTCCCGTTTGTTTGTTTGATTCTCTCAAACTACCTGAGCCACATCTCTTTCTTGATGCTCATTTTTAAAAGCCTATGCTCAATGTTTTCTGTTCACTCTCCCTTACTTTTTCAAGCCAGTTTACATTTATTTACGACTTTCCCATCTTCGATATTCTAGCAGAAGTTTAACGTTAGGCCTATAGCCTAAAATAACAGTCAGTCATTGATTGTAACGTTAGATATTACGTGGCCTAAAAATAGACATTGAATGGTTATATTTGTTAACTTATGGATGACAGACAACGGGCTCGAGTAGGAGCGGAGTGTGCACAGTAATAAGGGGAGGCATGGTCTCTAAGGATAAGCAGCTGAAACAAGTTAACAGGTAGCTCAAGGACAGCTTAGTAATGCAGGTAGAAAAGATAAAGCGGGGAAGCTGGTTAAATGTTAGTATCTAACTACAAGACAGACAATTAGTTTGTTAATAGACATTTATGTTAATTAATTTAGTAAAGTGCACGTAACTAATAAAGCATCCGAGTGATTGTTAGCGCGAGTTAGTAATATATACAATTATACATGTGATACATGGGAATGAAAGCAGGAAGTAGCAGAAAACGAGACTTCGGAAATATAGCATTAAACCACGGAAAATCCCGACAACAGACAGACAGATACTCAGAATAAGATATCAAGAGTCTTTTGATGTTGTTGGGTCACAGACATCAGGAAGTCATGGCATGCAAAAGATATGTGACCAAATATTAAAACTTTATACTTTATTCTATATATAAATGCAGGGGTGCCAATAATTGTGGCCAATGTGGTTTTTTTAAAATAATAATTTCTTGATGAGGGATTATTTTTTTCTCATAATAAATGAACGTGAATTTATTATTACTCTTTTTACTCATTTTTACCAGGGGTACCAAGCACATCTGTACATCCAAATATCAGGAATTGTAACTGCAGAACACTGGTTTTAAAAATATTTAAATTAATCTACATATAAGCATCACCACATATAAAATATGAAACGTATACAGAATATGTTCTTGCTTCTTGTGATGTCGATGATATCACCAGGGCACGTGTGAACTTAATCATGAGTTTGTGATAAACAGTCAGAAAATACGTGAACCCCACAAGGTCAGTGAATTAATCAGGAACCAACTGAGCTCTGCTTCCATTAATCTAAATTTAGTAGCAGTATGGAGCTAGAGCCTAGCAGTGCCACACAAGGTGTGAACAGAGCCTGCTTGCACCAATAACAACACAGGGAGGGCCTCCACTGGCCCGGCACTCTCCTGAACCATGAGACCCACGTTCTCACTCACTCCCTAGCACTTTCTGATGTGTGGCTATATCCTTCTCCAGTGAAGTAATGCAGAAGGTTGACAGTAATTCCAAACAATAAGTAGTTACATGTATCATGGTTTACTGTTTATTTTCTAAAATAAGTCCTTATCTTGAGTGACATTCAATGTTTACACCATATTTTGTAACCCAAACACAACTGGGTGTTTGTTTTATTGGAGCAACTGAGGTATCCTGCTCAAGGTTACGACAAAAGCTTGTTGCTGAAAACGTCAAATGTGTGGACCCTTGTGTGCATACTAATCTGTCCCAGTAGAGGGATTTCAGCTCAAAAACTGAATCCAATATTTAAAGCTTCTAATTACAGCAGGGTGATCCAACTTGCATGACCTGAATAAACATCAACCCAAACTTTTGTGCAATGAATCCACTAGAATAATTGCACAAACACCTTACTAAAGCAAATTAAATATATAAGGACCATAGCCCTTCTGCACCCTTTCATCTTTGTGTGGGGCTCCAATTCTAGAGCCACCAATCCAGATGGATAATCCAGCTGTTATTCTGCTTAAGGTCTGCTGCTTCTACTTGCCTGAACTGACAAAGGCACATACTGTAAAATAAGGAGAAATAGGAGGGAGAGAATCCAACATCTCTACATTTTCAACAATTGAGGAAGTGGGGATAAAAACAAAGAAAATAAATAATGGTCCAAATCAAGACAAAATAATATTCATAAAATTGAGATCTATTGTTACAGTCATAATTAATATCACATTGACAATGAATCTAATGACCCAGAATTGTGGTTAAATGTGACAACATATTGCTTTGTTTTCCTGCACTGAACCCCTAAACCAGCTCATGATTCACAATATGAAGAAATTTAAAAAGCATGGAATTAGCTACATTGGTCACCATTGGTATTATAATGATGAGATATGTTATCTCCTTCAAAAACCAGACTTTTGGAACGCGCTCTCAAAAGACAACCATACCTGCATCCATATTGTAAGAAGCACACAAGAACTCACTATCAAGGACAGACTTGATGCATCACAGTTCAAAGACATGGTAGGTGAGAGAGAGTTTTTAAATATTAGTGGAAGTGTGGGGTCTATGGCAGCCTTAGAGGGGATTGGAGGTCCTGTAGAGAAGCCTCTCCAAGGAGCACATACTGATAACAGAAAAAAAAACCTCCATTGTTCAGCAGGGATAAAAGTGGGGAGAGAGTGTGGAATATTTTGGGCTGCTACTCCTGCAACCTTGCCTTCCCAACCAGATGCCCCCTGGACTGCCGTACTCCTCCAGCAATTAATCATCTAATACTGTGCTTACTCAAGCGGTGCCCTGCTCCCCGGATCCTAATTAAACAGCAGAGAAGAGAGACTTGACAACAAATGCAGTGACTTTAGACAGTAGATGGGGTGTCAGGATAAAGCACTGGATATCATCATGCACCATTCAACTCTCCTCTGTCTTTCTTGTCCTTCAGTGGACATGCAACTTTTTAGTCATGAGCTGTTCACAAAGTAATGTTTCACTTTGAACTGTTTGGTGAACATATTGAAGCAGGTACTCTCTGAAAGATCTGGGCCCCGTTTCCCAAAAGGATCTTAGATAAAGACCATCTTAAGCTATTTTGTTTTTATATTAGTTTCATTGTTTGTTAGTTTTTTTGTCTTTCTCCCTCTATTTTTATTATTTGTTTCATGTGATATCAGTAAATTTTTAATAATTTTAGTCATAAAATGCAGACAGCACAAACACAAAACACTCTTAAGATGATCTTAACTCTAAGATGCTTTTGGGAAACGGGGCCCTGTTCATTTGGCTCCCTGATTTACTTGTTATGGATAAGGCTGTTCATCACCAAATGACTCTCTTTCCCCTTTCCTTAAGTTTCTTTGAGTGATGTAGATAAAAACCAAGCCAGCTGAAGTAAAAACAAAATGAGTCAAGATAAATGTGTCAAAAGGCTCAAATAAGTAACAAATCCCATTTTGAAAGAACAAAATATCACAGATGAATGTAATAATTATAAGATAGCTAACAAATAATATGCATATAGTAGCTTGATCATCAAATGATCACATTTCTGTATCCTTGCATGTACAATTCTATCCATACTGTTGATATGATAGGTGGCTAACTATGTTCTTGAGAGCGAGGCCTCCATCGGTTATTGTACAAGCTCACTCATTAAGTGATTCCGCACTGAACAAAGGGTTACCTGAAAACTAATGTGGTGTAGTTGCTGGGGAACTTTTGTGCTGTTGCAACTGCTCTTTTAGCATTGGACTTAGGAACCCCAGCAGTTGCACAGCAGAGTGCCTGCAGTATAAATCCAGCTGTATAAGTGCATGCAATGTAAAATGTCAAGTGTGTAAGTCACCTTGGATAAGGGCATCTGTGAAGAAGATTAATAATACGATGCATAACACGACACTGTGAATGAACCAGGTCGACTGGGGTACATGATGTGCAGTAGGGATGTACGGGTCAGCCCTGAAGTCGCCTAAAACCACACATTCTCATCAATCCCCCACCTGCCAACCATCCCACGTAATGATTTTACCTGCATAAAGCCATTATTTCTCAGTGGCTATAAGTCTACATAATAGTCTGTATGCTACAGAAAAAAAAAACACTGAACTAATAGGTAGGTTTCCAACGAATATACGTTTGTAAATAAAATTTCCAAAGGCCTATTTTGTAAAACAAATTTGCCAAAATGTATTTGTCTAAATTTAAAGGTGAACTTTGCAGGAGTTTTCGCCTTGCTGTGGTCCTGTGTTTACAATCGTATTGTCAAGCAAAGAGGTGGCGATCACAGATATATTGAAAATAACATGTTTAGCAACATGCATGGATGATAACAGTAATTAGGCACTGTTATAACGATCTTTACACTATAAGTGCACCTTGTAGGAACAGTGTTACTGTAACGGTAGCTACTCCCTATTATCATCATCTTGGTCAGTATTTAGCTACTCTGAACATTCATTTAGAACTGGGATGTAAAGGCAGAATTGTGCGTGGAACAAGTAACATTTGCAAGCCATATCTTGTATATCATAGCTTCATAATACCCTTGTAAAGTAAACAACTTTCTCATTAAGATATTTGTATACAGACATATATTATTTATTTTCTCAAATACAACATTGCATTGTTAGGTCCAACTTTAAAACGAAGTCTCCATATAAAAGCTTAATATAGCATATATAAAGCCTTCATAGCCATGACATACAGTGGGGTGCAAAAAGTTGGGCACCCCTGGTCAAAATGCCTTTTACAATTAATATCCAAGTGAATAGAAGCTAACCTGACCTCTAAATGGTACAAAGTTAAACATGACACATTTTTTTAAATTTTAAAGCAAGATTATTTTACTTTTTTACAGTTTCAAAATAATTTAAAAAAGGAAAAAGGCCCTGTGCAAAAGTTTGGGAACTCTTTTGGATTACTCTTTGTTACTTTTAAAAAAGATTACTAAGGCCCAGGCCCAGATGATTTACTCGTTAAGGCTTCAATGGGTCAGGTGAATATAATTCCAGGGCTGAACTATTTATTTTGAAGTAAGTCCATGCCTTCTAAAGTATCCGACTCCGGTGGCTGTTCTTTCACAATACGATTATCATCGCAAAAAAAATTAGCGATAACGATATTATCACGATAGCTATAGCAATCATTAAAAAAGTAATGCCATTACTCAAAATGCATCTAAATTTATTTTGCTCCATTGTCTTTGTTTTCTCTTCAAAAACTTTGAAAACAACTGATTACAATTATTATATATATTTTTTTACATAAGTCAACCAATCAGATTTGTATAGAATTGTCATGGTGTTCTGCCTGCTCTTTCCTTTTTTCAGGTCTTGCCTCTCGGGTTCACTAGAGGGCTCTCCCGTCATTGTTTCCACTTCTCCGGTGCTAATTGTTTTATTACTCGCAGGTGCATTCACACTACATAAGCTCCGCCTGTCATGGTTTGGCAGCCTTCTCTCGAGCTCTGCGGACACTTCCCCTCGGAGTTGCTAGAGGGCGCTCTTGCGTTATTTTTCCGCCGCCCGTGCCGTGTTTTCTCCGCTGCCCGGCACTTATTCAGTGCACCTGTTTTAAGTTTTCTGCTGGCTATAAAAGCTCAGTGCTTTCTTCTTCCGGTGCTATTGTGTTATCGGTCATTCCCACAGAGCCGGTAACAGGTATAAAGTAACGTGGGACTTGCCTTTAGTTGCTTTAGAGTTTCCTTTTTAGGATTTTGTTTTCTCTTTTGCACTTTCTGTTCCTCGCCCTGGTTTTCCTTTTTTTACAAACGAAACGATATATCGTGCAGCCCTATCCCTAACACTGCCTACTTATAATAGAACAACAATAGAAGCTTCAAAAATGTAACAATGTATTTTTATTCGATTTAAAATGATGTAATGTATTTTAAAAATGTATTTCTCACCCACCTGCCACCAATCTGTGATTAATCAGAAAATGTTTTTGTGACTCGTCTCACCTGATCTGCAGAATCAGCAGACCCAGCGGTTCTGGGCTGCGTTTCCCGATAACGATCAATCTTAGGGTTAAGTGTGATTTCTACAAGCGATTCTACGAAGGCTCTTTAATTCGTAATGCGTTTCCCAAAACAGTTAGTTCTTATAGCGTGAACGCGCACTCAACTCTAAAGAGCTACTTAACGTAGCTGTCTGTGGTGCTGCTGATACGGTAAAAGGAATTATGTGAAATTTCATGGAGGCAGACATTCAATCGCAAAATAAAAAAGTGTTTTTTCAGCTCCTAAACGCTTCCTGAATATGCGTGGTGTTAGTAAATGATGCAGATGTTTTCACTTAACAATAAGGCCTCCGTTCCTTGCATGAAATTCTCAAATAATGACGAACGGTATGAAAGAGTATCCAACAACCAATCGTGAAGACGCCTTCACTGGTGGGGCACACTATCAGAAGGTGGAAAATGCGCTTCAGGTGTGTGCACAAGTCCGGTGTTGGCCTTCTTTTCAGGCCAGACGCGAACCCCAGAGATGCCGGTTTTCAACGTCTTATACATTTTAAATAAAACCTTGTTCCCACTGATTTTTTGTGCCTCAATCTTATTTATTTGTGTAGGGCTATTTATGGGATGCCTTTAATGGATAATTTCCAAATATATAAAAATAAATATTTTTAATAAAAAATATTTAAGTAAATATTATTGTATCTAACAACACTTTAAAAAAACTCAATCAGTGGTTATGGTAACTGTAAAATGAAATTAATACTAACATGAAAAATCTAATAAGAGTATGTGATTTATGCACTTCTAAAAATGCACTTAACCGTCTACGACTGGTATGAGGTAATCGTTATTCTACAATCGATTCTAAGAGCATCGTAAGTTAAGATGCTTTTGGGAAATGCTCCCTAAGTTCAAGAATCATCGGAAGAAGGGTTTTACGATCGTCTTAGCCTTACGATGCTTTTGGGAAATGCACCCCTGGTTGATTTTCAGTCAACCTGAAAATCACTAATGTGCAGACAATATGCTTCAATATGCCAGTGGAAAAAATGGCATGCCAAATAGAAAGCTGTGAGTAGGCTAATGACCAGTTTAAACAGCCATGTGTCAGTGAAGAGCTTTCTGTTCAACATGAACACTGGCACACATGTTGTCTCTGTGGGGTAAAAATAGTGAGACTGGGGAGATACTGTGTGGTGGGCGGCTATGACTGCCGATATTAGACACAGGCACTATATCTGAGCTGTTAATCACTGTGGTCATGGCTTTCTGGGTCTCTTATTTACACACCCTGTCTTGCACTGCAGTTTCGCGAACAATTAGCTGAGGAGGGCAACAATCAGAGCTTGAATGGGCCAGCACCTCTTCACAGCTATGAAATACAGACTTTTTTATGTTTAAGGATTGGAGGTAATATATATATTTTATTTACGGGGTGAGTTACTGACAGATTTAATATTTTAATTCAATTTTATGGCCCGAACATGGAACGGCTCACTTTATTGCCATTTTCCGCCAGAAGACGCGATGGACTGGATCAGACTGCAATGACTCTGATTTCAGCCCTTCCTTCCATCACTCCATCAAATCAATTTTAAAAATGTAAGAGATCTAGTGCCCCCCCCAACACCCCATCCCTCTCCTCTCCTTCACATCCGCATCCCTCAAACCAATAAACTGTCCTGGCATTGAGCAGAAGGCTGGCAGTGGTAGTGATGCTGCAGAAGGCAGGGGGTGAAATTCAGTGAGCAGCAAAAAGGATCCACAACTGAAAGTGGCTGGCTGTTAAACCTACACTAAGAGGACTGTGTAGCCATGGCCCTCATTGTGGTTCTCAAGGGCCCCAGGGCCCCAGGGGGTGCCTGGGCCTCATTAAAACAGCAGGTCTTAATTACCTATTGGAGTCAATATTTGGATAAGGTGTCAAATTACTCTTTTGCCTCAGTCCTTGTTTTCATTGCTAATTGAAAGAAACCTATTAAACTGTTATGGAGTATGAACCATGAAGGGCTACCCATACAAGGCTTGTCTGAAAAAGAAGAAACTTGCTAAGGGACACATTGATGAGGCATACCTTGTAGCTGTCCAACTCTATAAAATAATAGTATAATTGTTTTATTTATAATAGTATTATTATTAGCTTTCATTGTAAAATGGGACTCAGATTGGGTCAGATTGGGTCCGGCTAAAACAGGTAGTGCCATAGACAGTTCCTGTGGGAACTGCCTGTTTCATAGCTCAACTTAAATCACCCATTCCTATATAGTCAGTATTTTATTGCATTTATTGATCAATTTGTGCAAGTCACTTGTTCAATCAATAGGGTACTATTCCCATGGGACTGGAGGCTGTTCAAGTGTTTGTTGTGAGACAATTTTTATATGACACAAATCACTCACCTAATTCATTCAAGAAAAAATTTACTCTAATCCCTGTCCTTGGAGCTGATGATTTCAAAGTTGGCTATAAAACCGTCTGGACAATTATCCCACATGGCTAGAATTGTCAGGCCAATATAATTTTCTATTTATTCTAATTCAAGGGAGTTTAAAATATGGTCGCCAGTGTAAGATTAGGCCTCATTCACCAATCACTTTATGAACAAATTTGTTCTTAAGACTTTCTTTAAAACGTTTTTACAAACATTTTGAGATTAACCGATGTTTATGTTCTAAGCTTCTGTTCTACCCAATAAAAAATCCCAACTAAGAAAACATTGGTGAATGCCAGAATGTTAATAAAAAAAACATTTTAAAGAAAGTTTTAAGAACAAATTTGTTCACAGAATGGTGGAAATATGTACTTCCACTTACTTTACTTCAATATAGGGGTTTGTATTTTGCTAAAGTAACTCATTTTGGTATACTTTTGCTTGCACTCCAGTGTATATTATTTACTCAAATTTTTTCCAAGCCTGTTCAATTCTAGTAAGGTGGATTATTAGTACATTAGACATGTATCTATGGCACTCACTTGAATTGGTTTTAAATTAGTTAATGATATTAAAAAATATCTGAATATGTAATGGATTTTAGTGGAGGATAATCAAACGCGAATGTAGGGGACCAATAAAGGGAGTAACACAATAATAAATGCAAATAAAGAAATGACAAGAAACTACTTCATTGTGGCTAAACAACCAAACGAAAATCAACCCACTAAAATAAGGCGAACTCAAATAACGAGTGAAACACAAACTAAATCTCCCGAGCTCAATACTGGAGCCAAAATGGGAAACTTCACCCTCGGCACATAAGTTCAGGCGGCCGAAAAGAAACATACAAAGAAAAACTGTCACAGGGAGAACAGCAAAGAATAAAATAAATAGCACAGAACGCTAACAGGAGGAATAATACCTATACCTGAAATAAAATCTTATAGCAAGTCCCTCGTGAACATAAACAGAGTTTAATATCACAAGGTCGCTAGTACCTGGCTATACCTGGCTCAATGCAATGTCGAATGACAAAGAAGTACCGGGGAAGTGGAAGTGAGGAACTTAAATAACCCTCAGGTAGAAGCACAAGTGAAAATAATAATGAGGGAAAGCAAACCCCGGAACGGAATGTGGAAAGAAACCAAGACAAGAACCGCAACTGAAAAGAAAATAAAAACCCATGAACCATGACAGAACGATGTTCAAAAAATTTAGATGTCGTAATTAACAATGAAAATAAAAAAATATCACTATTAAATATTTTATAACTTTATAATTCATAATTTAAATATATCAGTAAAACAATGATTTTGTTCAAAAATATATTATTGTATTGTTACAATACTTGCTTCTTTGCTTAAAGTTTCCTTTACACAATATGATTTTGTTACTTACAAAGTGCTTACAAAGAAGGATACGTTTGCTTCAGTGAAGTAATGATAAATGACTATTTTTGAAATATTATATTATGATTTTGAGGAACAACACTTTTTACTGGTGTGATGTTTTGCACTGCCTTTACCACCACTGTATATAACATTCCAATCGATGATGATGCAGACAGACAGTTGTGTGCCACAGATGTAACAGAGACCTCAGGCCCTTCTTTTGCATTGGATAAAACTGTAGGTCAGGGCACTGATTCTCTAAGGTATAAATAATTGATGAAGTTTTAATTAAAATTCACACATGTCTTCTACTACCAGTCATGGGGCCAGAGGGCAAGGGGCTGAGACAGGAGAGGTGAAAGGCCATGTTATGGCCCTTTGTAGAAACAAGAAATAAAACATTTCTCCACATCATGAAATACCTATTTGAAATCCATTTTTTTTACGAACACTACTGGCATATTTTTGAGTGTGCTTTCGATGTAGACAAGGAATAATAGTTTAATATGGGATCTGTCAATATCAATGAAGGGAAGAGCGAACCAGAGAAAGGCTGTGTCCTTAAATCAACTTTTACACCAAAGAAAGAGCAGTATCTCACTGAATCGAAATCTACAATACAATAAAATGTGCAAAAAGTGAAGGGGTTTGAATACTTTCGAGCACCACTGTAGGTAGCCCTGTAGCGGTGGTTGGAGATAGCTACACTATTGTTGCAAAGTTGCGTTAGTAATAAAACGAAGAACATATGAACTTGAAAGCGGTAAAATATACCATAGGAACAGTACAAGCACTAGTACGCACATGTTGTCCAGGAGCAAATCTTCACCATGTGAAGATACGTAGGCTACTCAGTGATGGCGTTGTGTGTTAGGCTCAAGCACTGTACTTTTGTGCACAAACTGCTGGACGCTTGTTGATAGCGTTGTCCAGATATACGCTCGCGATAAGCAACTGTCCACTCACCCACTTTATACCTCTTTGGAGAGATTACCATTTGAATTGCGTACTGTTATCAATACTTACCATTTGAATTGCGTACTGTTATGCAGACCTATATTTGAGATTTCGCCCACGTGGAAATGTACACTGTATAGCCTACGCATACAGACAGAAAAGGCAGAAAATAACTACAGAATTTTAGAAAGGACATCCTCCGGCTTTAATAATGCTTGTAAGGTTATGACTTTATTCCATACTTGATGAGAGATTTTGATAGCAGAAGGGAATTATGTGATGACGACAGAAATTCACTAATAAATGAGCAGGCAAAAAACTATTTCATTGACCGAAGCCATCTTTACACTGCTTTACCGGTAAAGAATGGCGGATTTGAGCCAGGAAAACTGCCTTTTATCCAGTATTTGAACCGGCAGGTGATTCCATAATTATCCCAATAGCCTATATATATTTATACATTTTTTTCACTGGAGGGCACTCTTTATTTTACATGGTTCTAGATGGAAATATTTAAAGTTATATTTATCCCATGTTTTAAGACTTCTATATCTATAACAACTGACCACCTAAACCGGATTGGGCGTGGGAATAACGCATCCCGGTCAATTTGTACCAACATGTTTCTGTGCCAGTGACCAAGAATATAAAAAAATTTACCCATCAACATCAAAAGACTCTCTATATCTTATTTTCAGGTACTGTTACAAGTGATACTATAACCTCTCTGCATTTTAATTGATCTCTATGGGAATTGGGGGGTGAGACTAGATTCAGCTGTAAATTACACTGGTACAGTATGGAACAAATGACCGGCGAAATGGCTGTAAGTCATCAAGGGTCTAAGGCAGGGGTGGGAACTCCAGGCCTCGCGAGCCGGTGTGTATGCATGTTTTTACTGCCACCAGTTACCACAGCTCAATCAGCTAATTAGTCATACACACAATCACCGATTCACTCGTAAATTACAGTACGATAAATCGCTACAATACACGCAACACATACAATACACGGCACAAGAACATTCATCAGCTGCTATTAATATTGCGGATATGTAGATTAAAATATCAGATCATGTAAACGATTGGGCTAATTCAATAATTGTTAACTGGTGGCAGCAAAAACCTGCATACACACTGGCCCGCGAGGCCTGGAGTTGCCCATCCCTGGTCTAAGGTATCAAACGAGCCCCAAACCATCACTCTATGGCCAGATATGGAGTAGATGTGGATGGATCACTTTAAGGGTTTCTTCTCCTGACTTTTTTGTTTTAAAACTTCTATATCTTCTATATCTTAAGACTTCTATATCTAACAACTGACCACCTAAGCTGGATTTGGGCGTGGGAATAACGCATCCCGGTCAATTTGTACCAACATGTTTCTGTACCAGTGACCAAGAATATAAAAAAATTGAACACAATAAAGTGGGCAATATAACAAACTAGCTATTGCTAGCCTACTGTCTCAGCAGCGGGATAACATTAACACACACACTCGATCATCACAGTATCTCTCGGACCTTAAGATATATGTATGTCCTCTTCATCATTTTTATTTTATTTGCTGTTTTGTTTGCCTTACTCCCCAAGCTTTCAGTCGTTCTGAGATCGTCTGGTAAACGTTTGAGTCATGGACCGTACCGTCAATTGGTTTTCTAATTTCCCTTGCACACCTTATATTTAATAATTCTCTGATTTCCACTTCTGTCCACTTATGTCCCCTAGCTCCTCCAGTGGGCATCGTTTTGTTGGTTCCTTTTTTAATCTGTCCCTCACACCACAGATTTTGCATGAGGCCTACTTTTTGCCTTCGGATAACTGTTTCTGTTGAAAGTGTACCTCACGCTGACAACTGATAGAATGTTTACTTGGCCCGTTACAACGCACCAGCATTTCTCCGGCTTTACTTTACACAAAAGAAATACCAGGTACGGTCGGGCTTTTTACTTATCTTGAGGTAGGGTCAAAGCCAAGTTATTTTAACCCGCCTTTGTTCCAGCTTGACGTTTTCACACAGACATCGATACCAGGTCAGCTCCACCAATTACCCGGTATTTACGCTCTGTGTAAAGACGGCTCTATATTCAGGAGATTTTTTTCTTGTTGCTGTCATAGTATACAATTTTTTGGAGGTGAAAGAAGAATGGTAACCAACTCCTATTGTCCTATTGTTCAACCCAATTTGCAGATCATACTGTCGTCAAGATACTTTTATGAAATTTTGAAAAACTGTGGCAATTTTTGGCCTGACAATAGCCCAGCTAGCACAGATGAAGCTGATATGCAGTTTTCCATGATACCACACTTTGTGACGTGGTACAGTAGGATGTTTGTGATGTAAACCTACGCCACTAGGGGGCCTGAGCAAACAGGTTAAGTGGCTGCACACATTTCAGAGGAAGGACATTCAAATCTGTACCCTCACAAACTCACTGGGGAGGTTGCAGCAGTGGGACAGGGATATGATTGCAGCAGTGGGACAGGGTGTTATGTCCGGTGAACAGGAACCCAATAGCAGGCAGGAGTGAAGCAAAAACGAAGTTTAATCCAGAATCACAGTCCAGGGGGAAGTCAAGACAGGCAGGGGTCATACACGGGAAGTCACGGCAGAGGTACAAAATCAGAATCCGGAATCAGGGTCGTGAGAACACGGACTGAGGTCAAAACCAGGATGGCAATCGGGTAGAAAAAACAAAACAAACGACAGAAACACAGACTCGGAAAACAATACAAACAAGAAATACTAGGCACAGATAAACTCACTCGAAACTCACTCGGGGGGAAAAACAGGCAACAGACTCACGCGTATACTTTGAAAGTAGAATGACGAACTCGCGACGAGGAACAAAGACAGCAGGTTTATATGCAGGTGTAGACAGGTGCAGACAATTAGTTTGAGAGCAGCAGGAAATGGAAAACAGCGAGAGAGCTGAGACACTTAACAAGGCAATTAGTAATTCGTTAGTAATTATCCTATCCTAGCCCTGTCGTTAGTAAATTAGTTTAACAAGACAATGACTGGAAACTTAAGGAAACACTAAACAGCTGTGGGAACGTGATGAGAACTAAATTGTTAGTTTGTGTTAGTAAATAATTCTATTAAACCACCCCGTGTTTAGCCAGTTAGTAATTAATAAGTCCTATATAAATGTTAGTAGTGCAGGGTAATACAAACGAAGTGTACAGAAACGAAAGTAAAACTCCGTGAGAGGGAGTGAGAGATTCAGCACAGAACGCAAGGCTGCGGAAAACATGGAAAAATGTATGCTACCGAAACTGACAATACTAAACATGACAGAAAAACAAAAACAAACTCAGAACATATAACACACAGGGATATGATTGCAGCAGTGGGACAGGGATATGATTGCAGCAGTGGGACAGGGATATGGTTGCAGCAGTGGGACAGGGATATGGTTGCAGCAGTGGGACAGGGATATGATTGCAGCAGTGGGACAGGGATATGGTTGCAGCAGTGGGACAGGGATATGATTGTGTTTGGGCTCTCCACATTGTAGGCAAAAAGTTCCATAAAAAATTCAAAACCGTTACTCTAAGGTTTCATTTAAAATGCTTTACAGTGCGATGTACACTTTTCTTGTAATCTCTTCCTGGATAGGTACATTAAAACATATGTGATGTGTACACTTTTCTTGCAATCTTTTTCTGGATAGGTACATTACAACATGTGTGATGTACACATTTCTTGCAATCTTTTCCTGGATAGGTACATTACAGCATATGTGATGTACACATTTCTTGCAATCTTTTTCTGGATAGGTACATTACAACATGTGTGATGTACACATTTCTTGCAATCTTTTCCTGGATAGGTACATTACAGCATATGTGATGTGTACACTTTTCTTGCAATCTTTTCCTGGATAGGTACATTACAGCATATGTGATGTGTACACTTTTCTTGCAATCTTTTTCTGGATAGGTACATTACAACATGTGTGATGTACACATTTCTTGCAATCTTTTCCTGGATAGGTACATTAAAACATATGTGATGTACTATTTTCTTGCAATCGCTTCCTAGATAGGTACATATATGTGATGTACACTTTTCTTGCAATCTCTTCCCGGATAGGTACATATGTGTGATGTACACTTTTCTTGCAATCTCTTCCCGGATAGGTACATATGTGTGATGTACACTTTTCTTGCAATCTCTTCCTGGATAGGTACATTAAAACCTCTTATAGAAACTGAAAGGCTGAGCTGATTGGTTATGACCAGTTGCGATGGTCAATGATCTTTGCTTTACATTCAGATGGGTAAAGAGTCCTTTCAGGGACACCACAAGGGGTGTCATGGGCGTGCCGGAAAAACACTTTGAGACAGAGTGTGTGTGTGTGTGTGTGTGTGTGTGTGTGCGTGTGTGTGTGTGTGTGAGTGCACATGTGTATCTGCCAGGGTCTGAGTTAAGAGGCATCGCCCACTGGCTTGTTTCTTTGTTTTGTACAGTTTGTATATGTATTTTTGTTGTGATGTCCGAACTGTAAATATTATGCACTGGTGCCTAAAAACATCTGCATCTGCTGTAATAAACCACTGACCATACATCATCTGATGACCATAACTCATCAATGGTTATAGAAGCATAAAAACTGTTAATTGTAACACATACTGAATTACAAGGGAAAGAAAGGATAATCTTGGTTTGAACACTGTCTTTTCTCTTTTACTCAGTGAAATTACTGGACCCTTATTTTGGAATAACCCAGAAGATAAGAAAAGTATTTATCTTGAAAATGACTAATTACAACTGTGTGCACATAATGGAGGTTCCTTGTATTTTACCAATGGAGACTTCTAGTTTAGTTCCTATTAAAGCAGTTTATATATTATTATTTCCTGACTTTCAAATTTTTAACCAAAACTTTGCTTTTTATATGTGTCTTTACTTTGTTACTAAAAACTCTCAATGTAGCCCTAAATTAAGCGTGCTTACAACAGAATAATGCCATTAAAGGAGGATTTCACAAGAATGTTAATGAGTAACATGAATATTACTGATCTTGCCTGCAAGGGTGCGTGTACATGTGCGTACAATCATTAAAACAAACTACATTTCCCAGCCATTACATTGGGTGGCATTAATCATGAGTCTTTCCTTAGTTTTACCATCAATCTCACCTTTTAAATCTCAACCCCACTGACAGCAAGCATATTCTACGGGCAGTAATGATTTAGATAATTGAATTAAAGCATAATCCAAATAAGTTCATTTCGTCTAACTAGAACTATTTAATTTATTGTTCATATAAAAAGACGCATTTATTTTTTGTTATACCTGACAGTTTCGACTGCTGACTTCCTGCAGTCTTCCTCAGAGACGTCACATGATGTTGCTGTGACGTGTATATGGCTGGTTTATGTAGGGTAGGTCATCCCACCTGTATGGGTGGGATGACCACGCCCTCTGCTGTCCTGTGGTTTATGGAGGACTGCATCCCAGGTATGTGACAGCATGTAGGCCCCCTCATCTCGGTTTACAGTCCTGTGTGCACGTTTCCGGATCTCCAGTGCCTCCCTGATCCAACGGTGGTATTTGTTGTTTTCTGATCGAATAACCTTGGCCTTATCCCAATCCATGATGTGGTTCTCCCTTTTGCAGTGATCAGAGATGGCTGATTTCAGGTTCTCCTGGTCCGCTTTCTGTTTTGTTGCACGTGTGCGCGCTCCAGATGTTTCCTTTTCGCATTCTTTCTGGTGTTCTTTCTTTCGTGTGCCAAACGCTCTACCTGTCTCTCCAATGTAAGTTTTATTGCATGATAGGCATGGGATCTCGTATATTATGTCACACTTCTTTTCTGGGTCAATGCGGTCCTTGGGATGCACCAGCACCTGGCGTAGCTTGGTGTGCGGCTTCACTGGTGTGCTTATGCGGTGTTTATTCATCGCCCTCTGTACACGCTCTGTGATCCCCCGGATGTAAGGAAGGGTGACCATGCCAAGGTTTTCTGATTTGGTGGTACTTTTCTTTTTTGTTTCTACTTTGTTTTTCTGGAGTCCTTGTTTTCCCTTTCTTATGGCCCAACCTGGGTATTGACACTGGGTGAGAGCATTTTTAATGCCATTTTTAAATCAGCCATCTCTGATCACTGCAAAAGGGAGAACCACATCATGGATTGGGATAAGGCCAAGGTTATTCGATCAGAAAACAACAAATACCACCGTTGGATCAGGGAGGCACTGGAGATCCGGAAACGTGCACACAGGACTGTAAACCGAGATGAGGGGGCCTACATGCTGTCACATACCTGGGATGCAGTCCTCCATAAACCACAGGACAGCAGAGGGCGTGGTCATCCCACCCATACAGGTGGGATGACCTACCCTACATAAACCAGCCATATACACGTCACAGCAACATCATGTGACGTCTCTGAGGAAGACTGCAGGAAGTCAGCAGTCGAAACTGTCAGGTATAACAAAAAATAAATGCGTCTTTTTATATGAACAATAAATTGAATTAAAGCATAGTTTATTTTTTATTCCCATGCCCTTGAAAATAAAAGGCTCATTTTAAAGAAGGGGTAATACAAGAGAGTCACAGATTAGTAAAACACAAAGATCACACAAAGACTTCAAAGCTTGCTCTTTTTCAAATACGAAACAGAAATGGAAATATTATGATGAAACTTTAAACATTTTCCAGGAATAGTGACAATAGAAACTTCGTATTTGGCAGAGTTGTCATAAACCATGTACTAATAAAGAAAAACATGGAGTTTGTTGTTTCCACTCATAGTTTGGTTGCAGAAGAAATTCATATCTGAGTTGAGCAAAATACACTGCCACCAAGAATCAGTCCTTCCTGGGCTGCTCACCGTCAGCGCCTAACCAAAATAATTATACAGCACATTCATAAAAACTTTGTGAATATGTGAGTTGTCCTGACAGAACAGGGTTTAACGCACTCCACTTTGAATCGGGTGGTTCTTTGCCTCCACGTCATGTGTTAAAACCCTGTAATGCACGCCTTGTGCAATAAGTAATTGTATTGTGTTCAATAAGTCATTTTTCCATAAAGGCAGGTGTCACTAATATTCACATTTTAAGTGTTTTGTGCATGCTCGCTTTGCAAGTTAATGTTACTGAGTCACCTTCTATAGTGGCTTATGAGATCTGTGAATTTGTATCAGAGGAATCTTTGACCATTCCTGCATAAAGAATGGTCTGAATTTGTGGACTACCGTATTCTACCGTATTCAACTCAACCCGCACATTTTAGATTAGAAATCTGGTCATTTCCAATCTAATTTCCATTCAGCTAATCACTGAAAAACAGTGCTTCCTTCAGTTAACAATTTGTTGGTTGATTTTGAGGTATCGGTGGGATATTTTTCTTACTGAAAGGTCCATTTTCAACCATTAAGTTTGAGCATCCTGGAGGGTGGAGTTCCTTATTGCATTGACCTTAACAAGTGTTTCAGGAACAATAGATGCCAAACAACCCCATCACACCAAAGATTCACCACCATATTTCATCGTAGGTATAACGCTCTTTTCAACATGAGCAGTATTTTTCTGATGCCAAATCCACTGATGGTGTGTCATGGCCTCACTATAACACCTGGGGCACTCTTGGCGATCTTAGCGCTTGTTCTAAGCGCATGGCGTTAAGTGCATTTAAGGCGTGTCCAAGTCAACTTTTGCTATTTAGACGGTGTGTTTTTTCAGCGCTAAGCACGGCGCAACGTGCAAATGGGCTGAACCTAGTTTCTTCATTAATTATAGGTGTGTCTTGGGCGTGACATGCAATAAACCAATCAAAATGTCATATCCCATTCCCTTTAAAAGCCTGCTTTTCCACCTTGGCGGATTGCTTATATGAAACAGACATGCTCATGCGTGTTTAGTGCGATCAAGGAATAGGCTATATTAATTAATAGTAGCCTATGATCAATATTATTCGGACTAACCATTAGGCCTATGAGTTCCCGGTAATTCCCGACAGTGCTGTTATTTTACTAAATATATGCGGTTAAATTTCGTTAAAAAGCACCCGCAACAGCTGAGAGTAAGCAACCGATGGCTTCCGTCTCACTTTAGAAAACGTCAAATTAGCCTGCTTGTTTAACAAATTTTGTTTGCTTATGCAATGAAGCAATGAACTCATGTTCAAGTTTCATCCGTAGTTCATTACCTGCATTCTAATTTTGATTAATAACGTAAATAACATTATTTTGCCTTAATGATGACACTAAATACAATAAAGCTGTCAGGTTGGCAACCCATAGGTTCACGCATATTTTCCCTTGTTTTATAATGTCCTGCTTATGGAAATGTGACCAACCCGTTTTACTGGTAGCCTAATGCTTTAAAACAATCCACTTTCCCAGGAAGACAGTGAAAAGTACGATTTACAGCAGGGGAAACAGACTTGCTCCTGCATAGAGATAAAGCGCACATGCAGAAAATGGCATTAAAATGAATTGTGAATTAATTGTGTAACGTGCTGCAAATTTATTTTCGTTTCTAATTAGACGCTTAGTTTTCTTTAAAATCTTTTGTTCGGTTATGGAATAACAGATGAAATCAGCTGGGTTTTAATAAGCTGAGAGTATGGAAACCTTGTCACTGTAACTAAAAAAATATGAAGGACGAAGAATAAGGTTACAATTCAGTTAACATGGTGACATTTATCTCCGTTTTTTAACCATATCGAAAAAACCTTATGCACAGCGAATCCGCTGTAGCCTAGGCTATTTGAAAAACAATTAATGCAATATTCACTGGACAGGGTTTTGAACTTTTTTCAGTCAAAACCATTATATTTACTTACAGGCTGTAGGCCTAGAGAGCTGTATTGTAATGACATCTGAAGTGCATTTTCAGAACTCAAATGTCCGTCTATTGCAGTGCACAAGTTTTCCATTGAATGACAATTCGCGCATTAGGCTTGATATAGGTGTTATCAGCAAAGTTTTCAATAGATAGCCATTGTCCAGTAACTTGAAGGGTTTCTTCTCCTGACTTATTTTTCCATAGTTTAATGGGAAAATTTGTCAGGAAAAACAACCCTTAAAGTGATCCATCCATATCTACTGCATATCTGGCAGCAGAGTGATGGTTTGAGGCTCATATGATACCTCAGACCCTTGATGACTTACAGCCATTTTACCAATGTATTCCATACTGTTCCAGCATAATTTACAGCTAAATCTAGTCCCACCCCCAATTCCCATAGAGATCCATTCAAATGCAGAGACGTTATTGTATCGCTTGTAAGACTACCAGAAAATAAGATATCAAGAGTCTTTTGATGTTGTTGGGACACAGACATCAGGAAGTCATGGCATGCAAAAGATATGCGACCAAATATAAAAAATTATTACTTTATTATATATATAAATGCACATATTATATATAATTTATTATATTATATATACAATTGTGGCACACGTCGTTTTATTAAAAATAATTTCTTGATGAGGGATTTTTTTTTCTCATAATAAATTTACTTAAATTAAAGGTTGCATTTTTCTTTTTTTTTATAACCCTTTTTACTCATCTTTACTGTATGTAAGGCTATAGCTAGGCTACAATAGCTTACCTAAAGCTGCCGCAAGCGTTGCCCCAGTGTAGCCTACTTTTGAGCCTGGTTTTTTTAAATTTGCTCTCTGCTTATTTAATGTAACGTTACACTTAATTTAGAGGTCGGCCAATAGTTGTGGCTTGCACTTTGACCAAAGAGAGCACAACTAAGGCATCCTTGAGTGCCTCATATGTGAAAAACCAGGAGAAACGACTAATTTCTCACAGGAAATAATATATAATATAATATTTAATGACATGACAATTCACACAGGATTGCTTTAACCTGGGGTTAATTTTAACAGTAGGTAAAAGACGTCAGAATCTTCACTGGCGCGGGAGCACACAGTCCGTAAAAGTTACAGACATGGCAGATTCAGAAGGGAATAAAATAACGGAGGTCCTCCGGTAATTATTACATGACCCCACCTCCATCAGAGAGGTTCCCAAACTATGGGTTCTCAGAGGGGTAGACCTACAGATGTGGAAAAAATGTTTCTGTATATTATACATTTTTAATAAGCATTAATTCCAGTTAAACTGCATTAGTTACAAGCATAGCAATACTTACAGTGCACATACAGTTGGTTTGACACAAAAATGTACAAATGTTAGGTAGAATTTTAAGAAGAGGTGGGTCACAGAGTTGTGTATTGTGGATTTGGAAGGTTGGGGAAACCATTGCTCTATGGGGCTCTAAGTGACAAACAGTAATGGTTGCTGGTGATGTCACAGGCCTGTTAAGGGCCAATAAAAACAGCCTGTTTGCCCTGAGCAGTTGATCTATTCTTTAAAAATGGGCAAGTAAATTTCCCTGATGCCTCCCAGTTGCTAGAAGAGACTGCTTTCAGAACATCAAGCAGAGAACCTGTAGATAAGCATCTGAGTTCCTACAACCCATTACTTTTGAGTATTATTCCCATGTCCTACTACAGAAATACAACAGTAATGCAATTCTTCTCTAATTTCTCTCTTCACAAGGCAATAGCTCCCAGCGAATGTCCCCTATATCAAAAAAACAAGGAGCAAAAGTGGTTTATACTGTACTTCTACTGTCCATTGTGAAAGTCTGCTTTCAAATAAGATTCTTAAATTCACTTAGACCCAGCAAGATGTGCTGGCATTTGTTCTTATTCATACGTTACTGATATGAAATGTAATGATCCAGGCAGTGAGTTCAGTGGTGGTGGCTGTGTGTCATCTGACAGTCCCAGTGTTCAGATCTGTGGAACATTTCAGCAGCCTCTGAAATCTTTATATCCACTCATGTCAAAACTACCTCATTTTCTTACTGTATATAACCCACCAAGGGGGAAAAGATTCAATATATAGTCAGTTAGTTTCGTTGCTTTTCTGTGCTTTTAGAAAGTAGTTCTTAAAATAAAATCTATATGCTGTTTTCATTCAATGTACCAACAACCCAACAACCAAAGCGGAGAGAGAAAGAGAGAGAGACTAAATTCTCAGTATTAATCCAAACAAAAACCAGTGCCCCATGGGAAAGAGGAAAGACAGTTACTGCACGAACTTCTCAATTCTACATCAGCCCATATGTCACAGTGCAGATTTAAATTGGGCCCAGAAGCTCCTAGAGCATTTAGATCTATTTCAGGTTTTATCCCTTAAATGCGATTTGGATGTTATTTTCTGTCCTTACAGATAAGCTCAATGTGATGTAAGACACCCTGATTGTTCCTAGCACAGTGTGGGTTTATGTAAGAGGTTCAACCACCTGATCAGTTCACTTTAAACTTCTCACCTCATTTTTGGGGATATAAGGGCTCTCTGCCTTTGAACGTCCTAATGTTTCACATGAAAGTCCGAGATTCTGCCATAATTTTGCCATAATACTTGTAAATGATCAACATATTATAGTGGCCACTATATACATCCTAACTGCATATTTACTGTGTTGTTTAAACCTCACTGCAATAATTAACTGATTGGGAAATGACCAATTCTCGTTTGGTTTAGCTCCATCCATTTAGTTTTGTCACCTGAGGACGATTGGTTGGTTCAATCTTGTTTCCAATGAGACATGATGATGTTAAGCTTCTTGATAATTAGATCAGAAGGTGTTGGAGTAGTTAGTGGTGGAGAGATGTTCTTATGCAACGGGAAAGGATAGAAGCTGGATATCAAGGGATGTGAAAAGTTAGAAGGCCTCCAGTCATACAAAATACAAGAAAGGAAGGTTTCTCAAGCCATCAGAAACACAAAGGTAAGAAATAAGGAGGAGTCTGCACCCAAAATAGATAAGCATGCTTTCTGCAGAGGAAGCTTTAAGAAAAAGGGAAAAGCTTTAATTTCCCCTCTGCCTTTCTTTTCACTGATGGCAACTCTGTGAAAATGTGTGGGATGAATGAGCATCTAAATGGCCTGTCCTCTCTGTGCTTTAATGGAGACAGATGTGTAGAATTCAGGGGAAGTAATTGGCTGGGTGAGGCTGGTGAATGGCTGTATGGGGCTTCCTTGTCCTCTTGCTGTGAGTCGGGGGTGGGGCGGAAGGGGGGGATGGGGGTGCATCACTGAGGCTGTTTAAGAGAAGGTCACAGTTGGGAGCAAGGCAATTTGAAGTTGGAAATGAGCGGTGTCCTTTCTCATTTGAGCGTCACGGGCGCGCAAGCCTTTCAGATGCCATCTCCCGTTAAATATCAGGGAAGAATTGTATTACAACACCCCTCCCTCCAGCCCCATTTTTGTTTGTCTTCTCAAGGAATAGAGGGAGTGACAAAAGATAAGTCATCAGTTTGACACACAGTGATTAGGAAATGAAATGCCCAGAATGAGTATATGAATGTGCACATCTGTAGTCACTATAGACCTTTAAAGAAAATTGGAAATATATATATATATAATGACACTGAAGCTTATTTCTCAGCAGCTGTGTCCAAACATGGGAATTCAAAGACACCAGAAAAATATACCTCACCTCTCACTTTGGCCTCCCCCACAGCTAGTAAACAAGGGGGGAGGGGGGCGTTGTTTCTGTGGTAGCACTGAAATTGGGATTTTGGGGGATTGCACCGAATGGATGCTGTGAAAACACTGAGGGAGACAGTTGCTCATTTCTGTTATTACTTTCCAGGCTTATTTTTGTTAAGGTCTTGGAATATATTGCTAGTGAATAATGGAAGGACCCAGCTGGTCCTTCTCTCCAGGACTCTGCAGAAAACACAAAGAATAACAAGATAATCCACCATACATACTGCATGAGATGGTGATCTACTTTAGCGTGACAGTCAATGAGATAAGGGCTTTTCCAGGTGTACTTTCCATGGGCAGGCATATGGCAGACAGCAGCCCAGTGGAGTATGCACACAGCTCTGTCAGTACAGACAGCAGCCCAGTGGAGTATGCACACAGCTCTGTCAGTACAGATAGCAGCCCAGTGGAGTATGCACACAGCTCTGTCAGTACAGATAGCAGCCCAGTGGAGTATGCACACAGCTCTGTCAGTACAGACAGCAGCCCAGTGGAGTATGCACACAGCTCTGTCAGTACAGAACATAGCCCAGTGGAGTATGCACACAGCTCTGTCAGTACAGAATGCAGCCCAGTGGAGTATGCACTCAGCTCTGTCAGTACAGAATGCAGCCCAATGGAGTATGCACACAGCTCTGTCAGTACAGACAGCAGCCCAGCTGCTCTCCATCTCAACCATTGATTGATGACAATTGTGCACAAGAAAAATCTTTCCTTCCATGCTAGCCTCAACTACACAATTACTGCCCAGGTTTGATAGTATATGTAGATATTTTATTTAAATTTTACAATTTTTTTTAGTAAATCATAAAAAGAATGATGATTAATATAAACTCTTCTATTTAGGGAGTTACATTACAAATGGTCAGTGAAGCTCTGTACTTTATCAAAGTTTGTCCCTCCCATAGTTCAACGTCTCGATAGTTCAGTTACCTTTGTTTCTCCCATAGTTCAACGTCTCTATAGGTCAGTCACCTTTGTTTCCCTCTTTCTTCTGCAAAAAATTTCAATTCAGTTTGTGCTGCTGTCTACCTCGGGGGGCTACGCAAGTTGTTGTCGTGTTCTGGTGAGCAATAAGCAGCATCTGAAACCCAACAGCACTATAAGTGTTGTATCGATCTCCTTCTCTGTAGCTCCTGGATTAAAGAATAAAAGGGCCGCTCAATAAAGTATTCATCCAGGGCAAAGTGAAACTTTTCCCTAAGGTGTGTCTCAGTGTGTCTGTTTGTGTGTGTGTGTGTGTTTGTGTGTGACTGAGTCAGTGTGAGAGAGAGACAGAAAGAGAGAGAGAAAATGATTACATCTATTGAAATTGAGTAGATGCAAAGACATTCCTCACATTTGCGGCCCTATATCACCTATGTTTACCTGTGGTTACAAATTAAGAAATATAGGTTCACACACTCATTAATGGGGGAGAAACTGAAAACAGTAAATATCAATACTGGGGCACAGCTGCACATCACTGCTAAATTCTTTGCTTACGCTGGATGTCACCCATATGCAGTCTACAGAGACACATTTTGGAAAGAAAAGGTTTTGGAAAAAAGCATCAATTGGTTTTGAAGTTACGAGAATTTGCCGGTTATAGCACCCCATACACCAATTGAAGTAACCTATCACAGCTTACTTCTATGAACACAAATAGACACATCAAATTTCATGACTTTTGGATAAAGCTGTACAGCATTGCAAAGCAATACTGAATGTTTGTAGGATTAACAATATGGGTACTAATAAAAAAAATAGAATATCGTGAAAATGTTCAATATTTTTTGTCTCTCATTTCAGAAAGTGAAACTCATATATTATATAGATTCATTACACATAGAGTGAAATATTTCAAGCCTTTATTTCTTGTAATTTTGATGATTATGGCTTACAGCTAATGAAAACCCAAATTCAGTGTCTCAGAAAATTTTAATATTGTGAAAAAGTTCAATATTGGAAGCTCATGGTGTCACTCTAATCAGCTAATTAACTCAAAACACCTGCAAAGGTTTCCTGAGCCTTTAAATGGTCTCTCAGTCTGGCTACACAATCATGGGGAAGACTGCTGACTTGACAGATGTCCAGAAGACAGTCATTGACACCCTCCACAAGGAGGGTAAGCCACAAAAGGTCATTGCTAAAGAAGCTGGTTGTTCACAGAGTGCTGTATCCAAGCATATTCATAGAAAGTTGAGTGGAAGGAAAAAGTGTGGTAGGAAAAGGGAAAAGGTGCACAAGCAACAGGGATATCCGCAGCCTTGAGAGGATTGTCAAGCAAAATCCATTCAAGAATTTGGGGGAGCTTCACAAGGAGTGGACTGAGGCTGGAGTCAGTGCATCAAGAGCCACCACGCACAGACGAATCCAGGACATGGCCTACAAATGTCACATTCCTCGTGTCAAGCCACTCCTGAACCAGAGACAACGTCAGAAGCGTCTTACCTGAGCTAAGGAGAAAAAGAACTGGACTGTTGCTCAGTGGTCCAAAGTCCTCTTTTCAGATGAAAGTAAATTTTGCATTTCATTTGGAAATCAAGGTCTCAGAGTCTGGAGGAAGAGTGGAGAGGCACAGAATCCACGTTGATTGAAGTCCAGTGTGAAGTTTCCACAGTCAGTGATGATTTGGGGTGCCATGGCATCTGCTGGTGTTGGTGCACTGTGTTTTCTGTATTCCACAGTCAACACAGCCATCTACCAGGAAATTTTAGAGCACTTCATGCTTCCTTCTGCTGACAAGCTTTATGGAGATGCTGATTTCATTTTCCAGCAGGACTTGGCACCTGCCCACACTGCCAAAAGTACCAAAAGCTGGTTCAATGACCATGGTATTACTGTGCTTGATTGGCCAGCAAACTCGCCTGACCTGAACCCCATAGAGAATCTATGGGGTATTGTCAAGAGGAAGATGAGAGACACCAGACCCAACAATGCAGACGACCTGAAGGCCGCTATCAAAGCAACCTGGGCTTCCATTACACCTCAGCAGTGCCACAGGCTGATCGCCTCCATGCCAAACTATGGGAGGAGTTATTTAATGAGATCAAAGTATGTATTGGTTGAGGTTTCACGTCTACCATGGACCCATTTCGACACCCTTTTTTTCAGCATACAAGAATAAGTAAATATAGATAGACGTGGTTATAAGCATATTACGGATTTTCCTTGACCGTCAATTTAAGAAAAAACTTTGAGAATGCATTCCACCTCAAAGTAATTCAAAATATTCTCCTTCTGACCTAAACTTGTTTCTTTCTACAAACGTCCCATTTATCCAAACAGAGAACACTCTGGGATTTCACAAAGAGCAGGTCTGTCATGCTGGAAGTCGGCAGTAGTTCAAGCCTTGTGCGAGACGTGATGGTATCATGTGAACAGCGCAGACGGCCTGTAAATCACAGCTAACGAGACAGAGCGGGATGATGGCGGGTCCAGGAGTGTGGGGGAGGCTGCAGAGGAATGGGGGTGGGATCTCCACTGCTGACGCCCGCTCTGTCTGAGGAACTCACAGAGCCACAGTGACATCACACACATTCTCCATGTTAATGGAGGCCTTGTCACAACTGAACATTCTGCCATTTTTACAATGCGGTGCAGGCGGCGGAAGCAAAGTGAATCTACACTCTTTCAGTGTATGCCTTGCTTGAAAAAGAAAACGTGATTTGGAATACAGCATCTGAAACTGCATAACATTGATTTTGAGACCCGCTGCTTGCTTAGAATAACATTTGTGTTTTTGAAGTTTATTCTGTGAACTGTTTTTATGACTGAATTCAATCCCATTGTAGAATTATTCCGAACCATGTAAACGCTTATTTGGAATATTTCCGTAAACGGATGTAAACGTAGCTGCTAAAAGGTTCTACCCGCTTCAACAACCATACACCACAATTCACAGCTACCAGTACAGGCTTGAGGATGGACGTCAATAACATCTACAATTACCCCATTCATCACCAAACTGTTCCCTGGACAAGGGTTTCATCAAATAACTGCCTCTCATCAAATGGACGCCAGAGACCCTGACTGCCTTGCACACTCTTTCATCCCTCTCATGCTGTGCTCTCTGAAAACCCATGGCTCACACATTAATAATACACAGTATTATAATAGCAGTTATTGCAAACAGCCAGAACAAGGAAATTAAATGATAGAGGACCTGCCAGGGTGGTGAATTAAATTTCTCCAATAAAAAAGAAAGAGAAAATGTAAAATGTGTCTCTGACTCATAGTTTAAAGCTCAATAAGAATCTGAGAATAAATGAATACAAAGCTGAGCCAAAGAGACTGTTTGGTCTGCATGGATGGGCCACTGTGTGAGAAAGTGCATGAGTTCTGGCGATAAAGTATGCCAGAATCAGTGCAGTAGTGTGAGAATGCTATGCTATGCTGTAACCTTTATTTTCTGTTGTTTTGTTTGCATGAGTTGTGTCATTCTTACTAATGTCTTGGCCTTGCTCGCATTTCTATTGCATGTACATGCTGCTACTACTAGGCTGCCTGCTTTGTTTTCATGTTTTTATTTGTATGCTTCATTCCTGCTTGCTTCAACTGTCTTACCTTGGGCATGAGAAAAGCATGTTATAAACACAATTCATTCTTCTTCTTCTTTTTCTTATTATTAGTAGTATTAGTAGTAGCAGCAGCAGAAGAAGACATAGAAGCAGTATGGTGTGTATTTGATTAGAGTGAGTAGGGGTGATACTAGTTATGTTTCTCTTCACTAATTATGCAACCTTAGAATCTTTATTCCCAATTTCCCTAATTTCCTTGCCTAACAAAGAAACAGGTACTATGGTGTAAATCTAGTGCCACCAGAGGGGTGTACTACGAATCGAGATTACGGGGATAGCGAGCTAAATTAAGCTTCAACCCTGTCTCAATTAAGTCTCCATTCCAAAGGATCCCATAGAGATATATGCGGATACTGAGGGAATCTCTTCACAGGGCGAGATTAGTGAGTTCCGCAAAAGATAAAATGCTTGAGAGACTTTATTTTATGAAAAAACGTTGATGTGATTGCTTCAGCAATATTTTAAACATGCTGTATAAAGTTTCCAGTTTAGCAGCTCTAGAATGTAGTAGTACAGTTGTCACATTAGAAATAAACTGGATGACAATGTACTGAGAGTATAGATATATTTGTTACAAGTGGTAAGGTGAATAAGCTAATAACAAGCCTAACGCATTTAACCTACACGATGAACATTTTATTTTATTCTTTTGCAAAAGCTCCTTCCTGGCTTTGTTGGAGTTAACGGTGTTGCTTTTTGCTCATATGATTGTTTCATGTTCTTATCCGTCCATTATATCTGTCCATATCGGTTTTTTTCCCCACAGGAGAGAAATACGCTACTCTAATACAGCCCATGCTGCACCGCTATAGGCTCATTGTTGCAGACACCATCCCTTTTATGGGAACGCGCACGTACCTTGATTAATAAGGGAAGGTTCCCAGAACATTCCCCCTACATTAACATGGAATGCTTTTAGAATGTTCCCCTGATGTTATATAAACTGTTCGTAGAGCGTAAGAGGAAGGTTCCCAGAACAATACCCTCATGTTACATAGAACGTTGTCCTAATGTTTTATGGAATTCCAAAAAAATGTTCCCCTCTGATGTTACATGGAATGCTCCTAGAATGTTCCCCTGATGTTATATAAACTGTTTGTGAAGCGCAAGAGGAAGGTTCCCAGAACAATACCCTCAAACCAAGGGTTACATAGAACGTGCCTAAAACCAAGAGGAATGCTCCTAGAATGTTACTGGAATGTTAAAGGGACATTCCTCAGAAACGTTGTGTGAAAGTTCTTAGAACCTGAAACAAACACAACATTGCATCAACCAGGGAACGTTTAGAGCAACCTTAATAGCATACAGGTTCTTAGAACCTGATTTCGTCAGCTGGGTACTCTGGTCATATAGTAAGGGAGCATTAAATCCAAGTGATAGAGAAACCCAAAGAGAATATTTCTACTAACATTTCTCGAACATTCCCCTAATGCTACATAGAATGTTCCTGTAATGTTAGTGGAATGTGAAGTGGGCGTTCCACGGACAAGTTGCAAGAATCTTCTGAGGACTTGAAAGGAATTCAACATTATGACATCTAGGGAACGTGTTACAACATGTTTGACATTTTTTGGGATGATTGTGGAATGTGATTTTGTTATATTAGAGTAACATTCCCCTATACACCCCAGAATGTTCCAAAAGTAATGTTTTGTAATGACGTGGCAAGGATGTATCCAACATTAGAGAAACCCAAAGGGAATATTTCTACTAACATTTCTAGAACATTCCCATTTTGTAATGATGTGGCAAGAACGTATGGGGAATGTTAGCAATGTCTCACAGTAAGGGAACGTTGAATCCAAGCGTTAGTGAAACCCAAAGGGAACGTTATGACTAGCATTCCTAGAATATTCCACTTATGTTACATAGAATGTTCCTGTCATGTTCTTGGAATGTGAAGGGGATGTTCCACAATCAAGTTTTAGGAATGTTCTAAGGACTTGAAAGGAACTCAACATTATGACATCCAGGGAATGCATTGCAATGTTTGTGACATTTATGGGATGTTCCTGGAATGTTCTTTTGTTATCTTGGAGTAAGATTCCCCTATACACCCCAGAATGTTCCCAAAATAACGTTTTATAATGACATGGCAAGAATGTATGGGGAATGTTACCAGTGTACTTTGGTCTCCCAGTAAGGGAACGTTAAGTCCAAGCATTAGAGAAACCCGAACGGAACATTTTGACTAACATTCCTAGAATATTCTACTTATGTTCCTGTAATTTTTGTGGAATGTGAAGGAGAAGTTCGACAATCAAGTTTTAGGAATGTTCTGAGGACTTGAAGGGAACTCAACATTATTAAATCCAGGGAACGCATTGCAACATCTGTGACATTTATGGAATGTTCCTGGAATATTCTTTTGATATCTTGGAGTAACATACACCCCAGAATGTTTCCAATGTAATGTTCTGCAATGACATTATAGGGCTGTATAGGGAACATTCTTTAAAGATCCCAAACGTTCCTTGTTACTTGGGTCTAACACAAGCCGTAACATAATGATCGCTCACGTCATTAGGGAATATCCCAGTGGTAGTGAATTTCTGCGGGCAGTTTGTAAGCATAAGATCAATGAGGGAGGACTTTTTCAGGTTTTTAATGTTTGGTGACTCAATTAGCTGTGTTAAGTTAAATGCCTCGCATTGATCTTTAAGATTATCGGAAGAAGGAGTTAACCAGTCCCAATTCATGTCACCAATCACTAAAACCTCGGATTTAATAAATTTCGCTAGTAATTTGGAAAGTGAAGTCAGAGCCTCGGGGATAGCTGAGGGTGGGCGATAACAACCTACGAGGGTGAAAGATGCATTTTTTGAGACCCCTATGTGGAGCGCAAGGAGTTCTAATTGCTTAGGTAGGGATCTGGACAGTAAGATGTTAACCTGAAGCGATGATTTACAGTATACGGCCACACCGCCACCCTGTTCGAAATACATTATAATCATTCTCATGGATCATGCTGTCTGTAACAGACTTGTTCAGCCAAGATTCAGAGAATACAATAATATCTGCGTAGTTTGGGTCCAAACTTTGAGTAAATCTAATTTAGGCATAAGACTTCTAATGTTCAAATGGAGAACACCAATACCATTTCTCATGGCAAAGTCAGCAGGGTTGGCTAAACATTGTACATCGGGTCTGTGATAACCTACTTTTCACTCTCACAGATGAGAACAAACGTTTCTGAATTAGCCGTGGAACTCCGGCATGTTTATTTCACTCCATGCATAACGTGCACCTACGCATATGTTTCCTGTTCCCCGTTTCCCTTTCCGCTCCCGTGGCTCTGTTTACTATCCCATAAATCCCTCTGTCCTTAAAGGTGTATTCCCCTAATAACTGAACACCACATCCCTCCAACATTCCCAAGAAAGTAAAACATTACATTCCTGCAATAGAAATCCCACAGGATGTATCACAACATAACATTTCTGCAAGAGAAAGTGATTAGGCAATAAGTAGGTTATAGTTCTCTGTGAATAACATTCCTGCAACAAAATCTCAAACAAATTACTTTTTTTTTTTTTTTTTTAGCGGCCTACAAGAACCGAACTAGTCCTCTACTATGACACAGTCCAAAGTGACGTGTTAAGTTACGGCACAAAATCATCAAGGTACTCTGGCCGCTTCACGGCGACCCTTCTTGGGTAGCGAGGGGCGCCTGAGGTCACTGGGCCTGACAGTGCCGTTGGGTTAAGTTCATCATTGTGAACAAAGTCATTTGGTTCAGTCTCTCTCTGCGTGCTGTTGTCCTCTCCCAGTGTAGCAGTTGGACCAAGTGTGGGGGACACTTGCTTGAAGTGTGAAATGTTTCTCGTCACCACCTGCTGCCCTCGTTGAGCAGTGATCATTGTTCCTTTTGCTGCAGTGACTTGGAACGGATCCGGATAGAAAACGGACTGGAATTTGTTCTCTGGTCGCAGTCTTTTCACCAGCACATAGTCTCCCACTTTCAGAGCAGGGGATGGGCGACAGAAGTGTTTGTCGTGATGCCCTTTCATCTTCCCTTTTGCTTGTGTGTCTCTGGCTCTCATGAGCTTGTCTGGAACTGTGTTTTGGACACTGGGTAGTGTTGTGCGCACCTGTCTACTAAAGATGGCTGTGGCAGGTGGTTTCCCAGTGGTGCTGTGTGGGGTTGTTCTGTATGCTCTCAGGAAGCGATTCAGTTCCTGTTGAGTGTTTTTGCGTTCAAGTGTGGCAATCCTGATTGTCTTTTTCAACGTCTTCATAAAACGCTCGACCTCCCCATTTGCTTGGGGCCAATAAGGAGTTATCTTTCTGTGGCGGAAGCCTAGGTATGAAGCAAACCTGGAGAATTCCTCAGAATTGAAAGGAGGACCATTGTCACTCTTGACAACTTCTGGGATGCCAAATAATGAGAACATGCTGTCTAGCTTTGGTATAACAGCTTTTGCAGATGTGGTGGACACCTTCTCCACCACCGGGAACCTTGAGTAATCGTCCATCACTACAAGTAAGTACTCTGCATTTGGCAATGAGCAGAAATCCACACTCACCTCAGTCCATGGTGCAGCTGGAAGGGGAGTCATCTGGAGTGGTGCGTGAGACTGTGTTGTGTTTGTCACTGCCTGGCAAGCAAGACAGGTTTTGATGCAGTCTTCTGTCTTTTGGTCTATACCTGGGAACCACACTTTTTCCCTTAAGAGTTTCTTTGTCTTTACCACCCCCTGTCAATCACTCGGTTATGCAGGGATGAGGGTATCACCAGTTTGTTACCTCTGAGTAGGAGATCAGATGTGGACACCATGAGCTCTGACCTCTGTACATGAAAACATCGGAGGAGTGATCTTTGGGCTGGAGACATGGCTGCTGTCTGTTCCAGAAGAGTGTGCCACTGTCCTGTTCTGGCCGCAGCTATGACCCTCTGGAGGCATGGGTCAGACTGTGTGGCAGTGTGGATCTCTTGCAGTGTCATAGCGCGGGGAACATCATGGTCAACGATGAAACGCACGTGTGCTTCAGCCAGCTCGGTGGCATGTGTGTCATTCGACTCGTGTGTGGGGACTGGGTGTCTGGAGAAGTAGTCTGCTGGGTTACCAGCGCCTGCCTTGTAGATCACAGAGAAGTTGAAATTCTGTAGTTTTAGTAGCCAGCGTTCGATTCTGGGAGGGGGGGAGGAAGATGGCTTGTTGAACATGGGCACCAGTGGCTTGTGGTCAGTAACCACTGTGAATGGGCATCCGAGTAGATATAGCTGGAAGTGAAGGCAGCCCCAGATTACAGCTAGAGCCTCCCTCTCAGTCTGTGAATATCTCTGTTCTACAGGTGACAGTGTTTTGCTGGCATAGGCAAGTGTGTGCAGTGTACCATCAGAGTCAGTTTGGGTAAGAACAGCCCCTAGGCCTACAGGGCTTGCATCCACAACAACGTCTGTGTGTTTCGATTGGTCAAAATAGGCCATGACTGTGTCGCTGCTCAATGCGTTTTTGAGTTTGTCAAAAGCTGTCTGGTGGGTTGGGGACCAATCCCACAGCTGGTCTTTCTTTGTGAGCTCTCTGAGAGGTTGTGTCAGGGTGGCTAGACCTGGAATGAAACGACCACAGTATGTGACAAGGCCTAGGAAACTTCTGACCTCTCCTGGGTTCTGTGGGGCTGGGGTCTCCTTGACTGCAGCCACCTTCTTGGGGTCCACTGAGATGCCTTGGTCTGAGAACACATATCCGAAGAATTCCACCTTGGTCTTGTTGAATTCACACTTGTCTGCATTAAGTGTGAGGTTACAGTCACTGAGGCGAGTAAGGACCGCCTCCAGGCTCTTGTCATGTTTCTCTTGGCTGGTGCCATACACCAGCATGTCATCACTGATGTTCAGCACACCCGGGATGTCAGACAGTGTTTCTCTGATCGTGTTCTGGAATATCTCTGCCGCTGAAGATATCCCGAAGTTGAGCCGTTTGTAGCGTCTCAGGCCCACATGTGTTGTGAAGGTTGTTATGTAGCGGGAGTCAGGGTGGAGTTCAATCTGGTGGTAGCCAGCGGTCAGATCAAGTGTGGAAAACACTTTTGCCCCATTGAGGTCTGCTAGAATGTCGTCCACTGTGGGAGTTAGGTGCCTCTCACGCTTGATGGCTTCATTTGGGCGTCTCATGTCGACACACAGTCTGATTTTTCCTGGTTGTTTGGGCTTTGGAACCACTACCACCGGAGAGACCCATGGCGTGGGGCCCTCAACACGTTCGATGATGTCCAGCGCCTCTAGTTTCTCCAGCTCCTGTTCCACTAGCTGTCTCATGTGGAAGGGGATGCGCCTGTGTTGTTGAGCCACTGGTTGCACTGTAGCATCAATGTGGATTTTCACTTGGTGATCCTTGAGTTTTCCAATGCCTTGAAAAACGGTGGGGTGCTTTTCTTGAAGCATGGGCGGCACACATACATTGTTGACCAGGCGGACTAGGTCGAGGGCAACTGCCGTCTGGCAGCTTACTACAGGAATCGCTGACTTGTCGACCACAAAGAATGTTTCTCTGACAATTCTGTCTCGGAAGCTGAGTTGTGAGCAGAATTGCCCCCGCATTGGCAGAGGCGTGCGGGAGCCATATGCAAAAATCTGGACTGATGTGTTCTGCAGTACTGGACGGGTTGGGAGTGATTGAAAAGTGCAAAAGTCCATTACATTGACTGAGGCTCCTGTATCTACCAGCACTTCGAGAGGTGACCCATTTACCTGAATGGTCTGTCTTGGCGCTGTGACAGCTGGGTCTTTCAGTGTAAAAAGATATCTGGGGGAGTGGTCTGTGCTGTCTTCATTGGGACACGGTGAGTGGGCATTTGATTTTGAGGTGTCGTCTGACTGTTGACATTGGACATAGTTCATACTTTGTCTTGGGCGCGACCGGCACATTTTTGAGAAATGATTTTGTTTGCCACAGTTGCGACATGCAAGCCCACGTGCTGGGCAGTCACCTTGATGAGGGAACGGGCCACCGCAGTTAAAACACTCACGTCCTTGCGCGCCTTGGGTCGTAGGTGCAGGCTGCCGGGCAGAAAAAACAGGTTGCCTAGCCCGCTGATTCCCACGCTCTTGGTGGCGCAGAGCCAAAACACCATCCGAAACGGTGTCTGATCGTTTCTCCATTTCACGTGCTTGTTGTTCAGACGCTTCCCCCAGCCTGGCTAGTTCCAGGAGTTTTGTCAGATTCACCGTGGGATCAGTGAGAGCTTTTCTCCTAAGCTTGTGCGATACGCAGGTTTGCACAATGTGGCGTCTTATTTCTACGTCAACATCAGAGAATTCACAGGATACAGCAAGTGTGCATAAACGGACATAGTATTCCCCAACGGTTTCATTTTCAGTCTGTGTAGATTGCCTAAACTTGTACACTTCAAAATCTATATTTGTCTTTGGTGAAAAATAAGTAGCAAGTGCCGTAATGGCTTTATCGAAGTCCTTAACCCCTCCCTTATCAGGAAGCGTCACAAAAATGTCATGTACCTGTTCGCCCGCATAGTGAAGTAACATGGCACGTTTCCTAGCATTGTCTTTGATGTCCATGGCTAGCAAGAAATTTTCGAAACGAGCCTTCCATTTCTCCCATCTTGGTCCCAATGTCCCCGGGGCACCTCCGTGTACATCGAAAACCGGGAATGCGTCGCTCGACGCGAAGAATTTTGCCATGACGGCGGACGATCTTGACGTTAACTTGTTGATTCGTGCTTGCTAGCTCAGCTAATGCAGTTAGCTTAACGTTACTACTGATCAGAGTTCATTATTCAAAGCCGCAGTGCAGGTTCCTTCAATCCACAAAGTCCTCGTCGCCATTGTGATAACCTACTTTTCACTCTCACAGATGAGAACAAACGTTTCTGAATTAGCCGTGGAACTCCGGCATGTTTATTTCACTCCATGCATAACGTGCACATACGCATATGTTTCCTGTTCCCCGTTTCCCTTTCCGCTCCCGTGGCTCTGTTTACTATCCCATAAATCCCTCTGTCCTTAAAGGTGTATTCCCCTAATAACTGAACACCACAGGGTCCAGGGTTGGACTGGACATTGCCAGAGAGAAGCAGAAGGATAATGCTGCGAGATATTGAGTTAGAGTTAGCAGAGACATACTGAGTTGCATGGAGGTCAGTGCAAACAAATAACTTCAGTAGAATAAATTTCTGTTGGTGGATACAATTTGGTGATCTGACCAAATATTTTCAGAGAGTTTGAGACATAGGCCTACAGTCAAGGGAGTGGGAGAGGTCGTTGGTGGAGCAGAAGGCAGGTTTCCAATTGAGCTGTTTAGTAGATCTGTGGCACATATCATTTGTATCATAGTTTGTATTGTAGTTCATTAAAATAGGTAAAAATAGCAGAAAAACATGACATGTTCTAACAGGTCAATTGGCTTGGGAGCCGAAAAGGCACAGTTCCAAGTTGCAGTTCAGGGTGCCAGTAAAGGTAGCCTACTCTTGGCCAGCTATTTAACACAGTATTATGAGCCCAGGATGGATAGCAGTGAATAGGGAGATATAGTGCTACTCACTACTAAAAAACACCAAGCCACAGAGGGAATTTAGTAACACACAAGCAAGCTATCACTCCACCAGCAAATCCTACATAGAGAGAACAGCTGAGGACTTAACTCACCGAGTTGGAAAGCTGGGGACACATCAGAAACCCACTTATTAAGTGACTGAGGGCTGCAAGAGGTAGCAGCAAGGGCAGCTGAATTTAACTGGCAAAGTGTTTAGTAGTAGGGCGAGTAACAGCTAGCAACATTAGGGCAGGGTAATTCCGAGGGCCATAGACGGGCATGCGGATGGGTAGAAAATCCAGGTGGCACAAAAAGCATTAGGGGCAGAGGTGGAGTCATGCAGAGGCCAGTCTCTGGGAAGCAACAGCAGGGCGATGGCAGAGCAAACGACGATTGCAGCAGCAGATTAGGCCAGGCAGGAAGGGTGATTTGCTTCTCTTGCAGCAGAGACCCTTGGGCTCAATGAGGCAGCACACATGTAGAATCTGGGTCCATCGAGTACAGATCTAGGTCCAATAATAATGGGAGTAGACTTCTTAAATTAAATAAAGTTTCTGGAACCCGGAATATCAAGTCCTTTCTTTTTTGTGATTTGAATGTTCTAGTAGAGCCTTGTATAGATTTTTAGGCTATATCCACTGTGATAGTTTCAAGGGGTAGCCACAGCCGTGAAAGACAAAGATATGTCCAAAAGGTAAAAAGCGTTGCTCCTATTTCCAATATAAATATATCACTCAGTCCAAAAAAGTATAGGATGCAATTTCAAAGAAAGATTATCAAATCTCAGTGGCTATAGTACTAGTGCGCCTTCGATCGTATACAATTAAGTTCCTTGATCAAAACTTTCATAAAGTAGTCTGTGTACCCCTTTTCACACCTAAGCCAAGCCGTGTTGAACCCACGTAAATCCTGGGTCATGACCAGGGTCCCGGGTTGACCCATTCACACCAACGGCGAACACAGGCTTTACCCTGGGTATAAGAGGTTTGAGAAGCGGGAAGTCCATATCAGAGGTTGAAACCTACAAATAATCTTACTTTTTGTTCTTGAATATGCTTTCACTACAGATTAATGTGCAGGCATTAGTCCAAGGTACAGCACAGTGACTCCATCTGTTAATAAGACAGGGTTTAAGGTGAAATAAGTTCCTCTACCATTTTATAGTAATTTAAATAGTCAACATTTTAAAGAAGCTGTTATCATCAGGGTGATAACTGTGCTCATTATAAAAACCATTATCCTCTTTGTTATGGTTGTTACTATGAAGTCCCTAGTGTGTTTACTAAACAGTGATTGCGCTGAAGATGTTTAATATTTAATAACATGCGTGACTGGAGAGAACGTCTGTCTAGGGAGCACAGCAATGCACTTGGGCTCTTTGGGCCATTCCTCAGAATTTTTTTTCATTTTGTGTTGTTTTCTGTATCTGGGCGTTTCTGCACTCTTCTTTAGCTGAACCATTTGGAGTCACAGCTTTAAGGCAAACTGCTCAATGAGATTCTCGCTGTAATATTAAACAGCTTTCATTCAATTTGGTGAGTTTGTCACACAACTTTTAAATACAGAAAGAGAGAGAATTATAAGGATGTCAGTTTTTTATATTATTCTATCCGCACACTCTCTTTCGCCCCTCTTTCTTGCAATCTTCCTCTGTGTGTGTGACTCTGTCTATCTCAGACACATACTCAAGTTATTCCTAGAGAGAAGAAAAACATGCTTGAGGGCTTCTCTTTGCCTAGAAAAATGTTTTAAAGAACCTGGCAGTTGCCCAAATTTCACAATCTCAATGGGCCCACAGTCACCTCTGTTTGGTTAGAAATTCTGTATGAACTTATTGTATGAAACAGTGTACAACTACTCCTGCAGAACTCCACCTGCATTGCCCTGGACCTCTATGTCCAGAATTAAAACTGATTTTATAGGCCTTCCCAGCTCCTCAGGCCACACCAATCTACTTCCTATCATTACACTTTGTTAACAGAATATTGAAGATCAAATTCACATGGGCAATTAGTGGTATATTGTACAGCACTGCATTTTTGTGTATGAAAGGTGCTTTAAAACTGGCTGTAAAAGGCAGAACTTACACACTGTCTGAAATCTGAGGTAGCCCAAAATAAAGTTCATGAGGCTGAGATAACAAAAAGTTATATATTTTTTATAATTTCATCAGTGCTCCAGTGCAAAAAGGGAGGGAAAAAGTAACAGTAAATATTTCAGTCAAGCGACTGGACTGTATCTAACACTGTGATATCAATGTTTTTATCTTAAACCATCCGAAGGGGCAAATGTATATGCTTTATAATGGACAAAACACATTTTATTCATTTAATTACATGTTTTGCATAGGGGTTTTGGACCCATAGATATCTACCCCCCCTATACTGATAAAAATATAGTCATTCCCACTTGAAAATTATGCCAAAGTGAGTTTCAGTTTCGTCTCAGTTTCCGGTACATCCTGGCGCCCACCGTACCAAGAAATTTCTATCCAGATGATTCTGGTGGCCTGGTATGGAAAAGGATGTGCGCGAGTTTGTTGCTACTTGTGCTGTTTGCGCTTGGAGCAAAGGTTCTCGACTCCCACCTTCAAGGTTGTTGCGGCCTCTACCCGTGCCCAGTCGACCTTGGAGCCATATCGTTTTAGACTTTGTAACCAGATTACCAGACTTGCAAGGTAATACGATTATTTTTGTCATTGTGGATAGGTTTTTCAAGGCGGCCCATTTTCTCGCTCTGGCCAAATTACCATCGGCGCTAGAGACCGCTCAGTTGGTAATCAGTCACGTTTTCCGCATTACACGGGTTACCGCAAGATATTGTGTCGGACTGTGGTCCCCAGTTTGTCGCCAGGTTCTGGCATTCCTTTTGCGCCCAGTTGGACGCGTCGGTTAGTCTTTCGTCCGGTTTCCATCCGCAAACTAACGGGCAGACGGAGCGAACTAACAAGACCATGGAGAACACCCTTCTCTGCTTAGCAGCTACTATTTGTACTTCGTGGAGTCGTTATCTCCCTTGGGCTGAGTATGCCCATAATACTCAGGCCAGTGGAGGCATTGCGCAATCTCCCTTCGAGGCTCAAGTAGGTTATCTTCCTCCACTCTTCCCTGAACTTGAGAGGAATGTGGAGGTTCCCTCTGCTGGCTCTTTTGTTTGGAGGTGTCATTCGGTGTGGAAATGAGTTCGCGCATCGCTGTTGCGAGCGTCGGCATCCCAAAAAGTTTCGGCTGACAGACATCGCCGAACAGCTCCCTCTTATCGGGTCGGTCAGCGAGTCTGGCTCTCGTTGCGAGATTTGCTTTTGAGGGTTTAGTCACGTAAACGTGCTCCACGTTACATAGGACCATTCAAAATTATCTGTAGGATAAATCCAGTAACAGTGCGTCTTCAATTGCCACGCTCTATTCGGATTCATCCTACGTTCCACGTTTCGCGTTTGAAACCGCTGCTGATCAGTCCGTTGTCTCTTGCTGAGAGACCCCCTCCTCCTTGGATCATGGATGGAGGTCCAGTATACTGTCCGCCACATTTTAGCAGAGAGACGGGTAGGTTGGGGGCATCAGTTTTTAGTAGTTTCTTTGCTAGATTTCCCGTTCTAGCTCCAGTATTGAGAGAGTTAGTTTGTATTACACTCATTCTCGAGTTTGCCCTATTTTAGTGGGTTGATTTTGTTTTGGCTGTTTAGACACAAGGAATTAGTTTCCTGTTTTTTCTTTCTTTTCTTTCATTGTTTTTCTCCCCTTTATTGGTCCTCACTGATGTGAGCTGACCTGTTCTGATTCCCCCACCTTCACGTTTGAATTACAATAATATACACTCTAATGCAGGATCTATCAATTATCTCCATGAGTTTAAAAATGATATGCGACGAACACAATTTGTGGACAAGCTCTGCTGAAAGAGTGATACAAGATATGTGATCCGAAGTAGGACATATGGCCATGTTGGAAATAAAGCATGCTTTATAAAAGTGCAAAATCTGTAAGTCTATTGCCACCAGCTTTAATATCCACAATTACCAGTAATTTACAGAGCACCTACCTACATACTCTAAGAATATGAATTAGGGTCTAACGTTTGAATCTTAAGCAATCTGCCCAGTGGTGAGTACAATGGTGAGTGTTTGAAGTACAGTAGACAGAGCGGTCAATGCTCTGTACTGATACCCCTTGAAGGAGAGCAGGCTGATGTTAGCATTAGGGCTGATCAATTACATTTTCTGTCTTTTGAGTATTTTGGCAAACGCAAACTTCTTCACTTAAAACATCGTTTTTGTGACTAAAAAAATTGATTATCCTGGATTAATACATTTTAATATCAATGTGAATGTAAAGATCACGTTTGAAATACAAGCTCATTCGGCTCAGTGATGATACATTTTAAAAACCTTAGCACCAAATAGTTTGTCAATATTTTGTTGAGGCACCATACCGTAGTGCATGGAAGAGCCGCACAGTCTCTGTTGTAATCCGGACCGTGACAGTGCCGTCTGTGGCCAGTTGCTCCATAGGGCAACATGCAATTGGTGATTGTGTCGCACAGGGTATGGGAGGGTTCAGTTGGTGAGGGGTCTGTGATTCATCGCTATTTAGTGACCCCCGCTGTTCGAACGGGTGCCCATAGACTACATGCTAAAGCCGTATATGAAAAGGTCCTCCTCCACTCTGTACAAGCTTAACTGTAGTCTGCGGTGTGATAAGAAGCACTGAAAACAAGAGCCGTGGAAGTCTATACTCTCCCAATTCGGCAGTGGGTTCACGCATCAGCATGGCTGTGGTTGTAAATTGCACATTCCTCATTAGGGTGAGAATTGGATATGTACAGTCCCATGTTGGGCGGCATAATTATAATTTTTTTATATATTGTTTGATATGACATATCAACAATGGTGTGTGCAACCCAGCCATCCCAGTCAGAGAGGAGAACCTGCTACATTGGGTAAAGGCTGAGATCCGTGACAATTGAACTTGTGCCCTTGCCTCCTCCTGCAGGTCATCTTCTAGCGATTATTCATGAGAGAAGGGAAACCAGGCTCCTTGTGGCAGGGCCTGGCTCCCATCAGTCATTCCTCCCGTTGACGCCCATTAGCCTGAAATGGCACAGTCAGCCAGGTCTGGACTGGCTCCCATGGCAGAGGACGTCTCCTCCCATCTCATCGCGGCCATCTGCTCAGTCCAGAAGGCAGCCACTGCACCCGCCTGCCAGATATGTGCTGAACCCGCCATATTTAATTTGAGAGGAGCAGGCAGGAGTGGTGGGGTCAGACCCCCTCTTGACCAGACAGGACATCGGGTCGTCTGTTACCTGTCGACCCCTTCGTCTGCTACCGAGAACTCCAGCACAGGAGGGAAAGAGGCGTGAGAGAATACTGCCAAAAAGAGCTCTTTTTATAGATATTAGACTGTAATTGGAGGCAAAATGTGTTTGACTGGTTTCAGGCAGGGATTGTTGCTGACACAGGGAATCAGAAGAGTAAGTCTGAAAACAAAGAACTGAAGAGATAAAACAAAGAAGAGAGATAAAGAGATACAAGCAGTTTTGGGGAAAAAAATAGGTCAGGTCAATTATGTACATTACATCTCAAAATGTAGCTGCAGTTCTGTGATACAATTTTTTGAGAAGAAAATTGGCACTCGAAGAAATAACACTAGGAGCAGAACTATTTTATTTGAGTAATAACAAAATACTATGTTTTAAGTAGAAAGTTTGGCTTGGTCAAAAGGTGCAAAAGACAGGAAATTAAAATGAGCACCACCAAGCCAAACTCCAGCTCTCTTACACTATCACTATCAGTATGTTTTATATATCTGACTGCTATAGACTACTATTCTGTAGCTATGTTGGTCTACCGTATTTCAAACAGCATGTACTCATCACTGGGCAGATTGGGCAGGTTCAAAACGTCTCTCAAACAGCCTAATTCATACTCTTAAGAGTATGTGCTGCCGCCTGTGACCTGTATGAAAAGCCATACCAATATTGATAGCTAACATTTGATAATATTGGTAGACAGCTTTTGAAAGGTGGATCTAAATCTTTCAGTCTGTTTACATTTCAAATCCTTTTTAGAAGTATTCTAGAGCTATATGGGTAGACGTATAATTGTATGCTGTGATTGCATTAGGTTATTCAATGTATACATTCACCTATTTTTATTTATACCCTTTGAACTCCACTATGTATGACATATCAGGACAATAGCTGAACAGTGACCCCCCACTTTTTAGCGGCTGTGGTTCCGGAAGTAAATTTCCCATTAATTTTCTCCGAAGACATTTCAGACAAGTCTCTAGCTAAAAGAGTTTTAAGCCTTGAACCGAGCCATCATGAGATGAATGAAGAAAATCAAATAAAAAAAAATTGATTGAGAAGAAAAAAAAAAAAAAAAAAAAAGGGGTAAGACTGTACTGTTTTTTTTTTTTTTTTAAGAGAAGAGATGGTAGTGTAAGTATAAAAAAAAAAAAAAAAATTTATTCATATTCATCATTTTTTTTTTTTTTAGTTTGTTTGTGTTGTCCCCCCCCACCCCCTCACACACCAAACACAACAAATAAAACAAATTATTATTTCAAAAAAATGCGTATACGAGCGCTCGAGCACCTCCCAGAACACCGTTAGTAAACGCGCATGCAAAAAAAAAAAAAAAAAAAAAAAAAAACGTCGGCGAGGCTCAGATTTTGGGATTCCACATCACTGACTTTCCGACTTTTCTGACTTGATTTACGAGACAAAAAGAGATTTTTTTTTTTTTTTTTTTTTTATTGTTTTTATTTACTTATAGTTTATGCTTAGCCTATAGTTATAGTACATTCATAGAATACCTTTCTTATTTAGTTATTACATTTTAATGCAATATGATGTATAATTCTCGAGCTTCTTCGTCTTTATTTGTGTGGGTTGTTTATAGGCTATGCCGAGTCTTGTACTTGAAAGCTATTACTTGCATTATACTCGCTGACGTTTGCTATGGATTAAATCGCTTTGGATTAAAGCATCTTCCAAATGAATGTAATGTAAATAAAGTTTATTATTATTATTATTATTATTATTATTATTATTATTATCTTATGCACTTTTTGCCTTGTAAGTTGCTCTGTATAAGCGGCACACATCTGCCAAATTAATAAATGTCTGTATTGATACACTTCTGTAATGTGATGGACCCTCTCTAGATTAAATAAGCTAAATGTCCAGTTAATAAAAGCTTGAAGAGAAAGCCCTGAAATACAATACGTCTCTGAGTGAATTAATACAAAATTAATTTTACAGTGCATTGTGTACACTATATATTGATGTATTGTAAATGATCTCTTATCTTCCAAAACATGATGGCCAATATACAGCATATAGTAATAATGTTTATCATTTTAGTCATATAAAAGTTAGAAATTGTATATAACACAACATCTGATATTGATTACAATGAAAACACCCATTTAAAATGGGTAGAAAATAATTTTTATATCATTACCAATAAAGTCTCAGATCAGTACATGAATTTATTTTAAAATATATATATTTTTTTTTTACATACAGCTGACACTCTTGTCGTTTTTATGTATTTAAAAATGTATGCATTCACCAATACAAACCTTTCACACAAGCTGTTCACTTCTGTCTGCTTATTAGGTATCAACCTGCTGGATTTGGAAAGCATTATAAATGTCTAGAAGTATCTAAGATAATTATCCAAGCCATTTTATTTCTTCGCGCTTAGGAAAGTTTTACTGGGAATTGTAGTTTTATTTTGCAAATATATTCTCTATATACATAATTATCTAGTAATTGCGAATGTATTATCTAGCTAGCAAGCCAGTTATGCTAGCTAAGTTCAACCAGATCTAGGTACCGAGCTAGCTATGCATGTTTTAGCTGCTGGTAGACAGTTTGGATATAAATTTTCAATATTAATAGCTTAATATTAATATTAAGATAATGCATTATCCATTATTAAATAATTATGTGTAGAGGGAATATATTTGCAACAAGAAACTACAATTCCCAGTACATCTTAGCCGTCGTTACTGTATGCTTTTGGTAACGTTAACCCTCCTGCGCTATGGCAGTACCATTCACAGCGCACTCGATTCAACCATACTCTAGCCTTACTTTATCGAACATACTCACCCCTGGCATTAAACTGTGCTGTAAGGTTTCCGAAGTGAGAAGTTAACGTCAGTTATCTGAATCAATTCTCGATTGGACTTTTCCTCGGTGTCATGGGAGATGCACCATCGTTGTGCTTTTATCATACTTTTTTCAAAATTACGCAAATTGGGGGGTATAGCCTGGTAGGTAGCGTGTACCTTAACAATGTTTGGAGGTTAAAAGCTCATGTGACATCTCACATTGCTTATATTAAGGACTTTGTAAACACTTATACACTTCCTGGTAAATCCAGTCTCGAGGTAACTATGGTTACAAACAACAAATGTGTGTAAGGTGGGGGGAACGGCCTGCCAATCATATCTGACTGACAGTTCTCATTGATATGCCTACAAAACGAGGTGAACTAGAATGGGAAATTTGGGCATATAAAAAGGAGTTTTATAGTACTTAAAAATGACTGAATAACAACATTGATGGAAACATTTTATGTTACCTAAAGATAACTGGCATGTGTCACATTCAACCACCATGTTACCTCTTTAAGAGCATTAGTCCATATCGTGCCCGACATATCGCTATGTCTACTTTAGCAATTACAGTTGTAGAATTTGAGCTAGGTCTTTGGGGGAAAAAAGGTCTTAATGTTAGTTTTTCTTACGTACTTAACTATATGAAAACAGCTGAACAAATCTTTTCCATATTTGGTTTAAGGTGAGATTAGTCATCTGCCAAGTGGCTTTGTAATTGGTGCTAAAATGGCTGCCGGGCGAAATTTGTGCTTTAACATGTAAGTTGCAACCAAAACCAAACTAATGCACAGTGAATAGATCCTCTATGTTCATTTTTAAAATTGGAATTGTGGCAAATTGAAAAAATGCCTAATAATGCCACAGATCTCATACATGTCCATTGTGTCTTTTATGGAATATCCGAGGGGTCCACAGATACTTGTCAGGTCTCATGACATATTATTATACAGGAGACAGAAGGACAGAGACAAAGCAACTAGCAAAATAGTTAAAGAAGCAAAGAGTCCTCAGTGCATGGTCTCAGGTAGAGCTCCAATTAGATTCAATTTTCAGTTTTAAGACCACATTATTCAGAAGTAAAATTTGTTAAGTTCAAAGCCATTTTCCCTTCATGGTCATTCCACCACAGTTCTCCTGTAACTGTAGCTGGCCTGAAAATCAGCTCACCCTGCATCCCCCCGTGGTGTGACAATTAGCAGTTATTAGTGGCAGTGGGAGCCCACACATTTGCAAAGTCGAGTGAAAAGGCGCTAATCAGTATCAACTTTCATTCTAGAATGCGGCTGCCACACAGAATGCCCGAGCTCCACTTCTTCAAAATCTTAAGGTTTTACTTTATTTCTCTTTTTTTGTCCACTGCACATTGTTACGAGAGAAGGGGGAGAAAGCTGAAATGGAAATCTTTAAACAAGGCCTTTTGTTGGACAGGGAGTGGCAAATCTGTGTGCATTTGTGTGGGGGAAAAGTGAATTGGCCTATACGCCTGGCAAGGCCATGCCCGTTGGCGTTTTCCTCCATTCCACCACAGAGATTGACTGCCTGCCTTCTCCTGGAGCACAATGCAGAAGAGAGAGCGGTGACAGGGTCAGCCATGTCCCTGGTGATTTGTGCGACCACTCATAGGTCCGTGTTTACCGTTGCGCTATTGTCGGAGCTAAATGGCACAGGGAGAAGAGCCGAACAGGAGAGCATTCATTTGCTTTATCGTCCCTGGCTGCACAAACCCTCCCTCCCTCGCTTGCCTTTAATAAACAACCTTGGATGGAGAATTTAATTTAAACCAGGGCTATTCGGCATCTTCAGCGCGAGAGAGAAAAAATTGCATCAATAAAGAAGGGAGCGTTTAGGGGGCAGACAACCTTTACAAAAGAGCATTGTGTTTGGCAGCACATCCTCGTAGCCGCTAGGCTCACGCTAGCTCTATGGAGCACCATCCCTCCACATCCATGGCACAAAAGATTCTGCACCCAATGATATAAAGGACAGGTTTTATTGAGAGAGCTCTGGGCTGATGTTGACACAGCTGTCTGCCCAGTAGTTGTCAAAAGGGATTATTGGAGAGAAGGGTCTCTGGTTATTACCCTCTTTTGTTTACTTGCTGATTGATCAGATGAGAGAACATTCTGAAAATCCTACTTTTTTTTACACATTGCTTTTCATTAGATTTCCTGTAGTTGCTCTGTAGAGAGGTATATTTTATGGTACACAGCAATATTGTTACAAAGCAGAATCTTATAAAAAATGTTTTATCATGGTGTAGAACTGGTGACATTTCCCTTGTTAACATCCTTTGCTCGTTGGATATGCAGATTTATGCAGATCCATGCATGTCCAAATATTGACCTCAACCTGTATACTGTAAATATCAAATTCCGCTCATTTGATTCCCCTCACTTGAGCAATACATACCGCCTGCTAAAAATAATTTCCTCCCTATTAATATGCAAATATGTGCAGGCATATTCGGCTCTCGGATTAAATTAAAACTTTGATCCAGCCGCTAATCGCAAATTACAAACCAGGTTCTGATGGCTGCTGGTTCCTTCTATGTCAGAGGGTGGTTCCTCAGGGGGAATGCTCCATCGGTACAGGGTTTGACAGACGCAGGTCTGGGTTCTCCTGCTGTATATTAAATAATCCCTCTCCAAGAGATATAGGAAAGTATTCAACTGCCCAATTGCATGCAGAGCATTGCTATTACTAGTAAAGGTTATTTTCTGTTTTTGCTGTGTGTAAATGTTATTTGCAGTGTTTAATTGCATTCAGTATTTTGCATTAGTAATGACACATTCATTCACATGGACTGTCATACCCTACATCTGGACATAAGAGCAAATTTAGCTCAATGGTATGTTATTATAATTATTTTGCAAGTATGCAATCGTACATATGGTAAAAATAAATGTGAGGAGAATAGGTAGAGGTTTTACTAAAGGTAGAGGTTTTCCCACACAGGGGGGAGTATATGTGGAAAAAGCGTGCCTTGGGAGGCTGCAGTTCCACTGTTTAATGTGAAGCTGAGTGAGAACGGCAGTTGCCGTTAACAATTCAGGGCAAGTGCGGGTGGGCTCTTCAGCTGAGTCTGATTGACACTTCATGCTTGTTTAATCAAAAGGCACAGTGCATTTCATTGGGGGCGTCTTTATGAGGTCTTGGATGTGCAATGTTCTAAAACGTACATCCCCTTGAAAATGAAATTCTGTGATGCCCACTGAATAAATCATCGTCATAGTTATCATCGTCCTAATGGCTTGATGCAGTAGAACATTCAGTTGTAAATATGCCACAAGGATTGTGAATGCTAACCTGTCCATAGTCCATTAGAATGATTTTCTTTACATCAGGTATAACAACACCACTTGTTTACCGCAGAGAATAAGTGCTGCCAGGACATAGAGGGTCCCGGAAAAGTACATGATCCGTTTATTTGAATCTGTCACCTTCAGACTCATTTAATTTTCACAACCAAGGAGCCTCTAATTTAATGTGCCACATTGCTGATACCTTGTTGTGTGGAAGGAAAACAAAGTGGAGCTTTTGGAACGGCTTGGGAAAGGGGAATGCTGTTACTCAAGGGCAAGTAAGATGCAAACAGTGTAGAATGCACATGCTAAATGGCTTAACGTGGAAGGGCATAGATGTAAAAATGAGAAGAATGGCTTAGATGCCTTTCAGAGTGAGTGCCAGTAGAAACAAAATCTACCAGAATATGAGCTTAGAAAAAAGTAACATTACCAAAAAAAATAAAGCGTTTACAGCCCTGGTGAAGTATATGACTCACATAGTTGCAATGTTAATTATGATAATCTCTGGCAATGTTACAATTGTATAGGAATTATCTTGCATAAGGCCAGAGATGTATGAACCACAACAGTTTTTGCTTTCCTGTTTTAACATATTAACATATCATCATTAACATATCTTTTCTCTTCATGTAAAATAGATGCGTTCAGAGATTGTCTCCTCATTAATACCTTTGTGCCTGCTTGTCTAAAATAGGATACATCATTAGCATAAATTGTTAAGAACAGACTTGCATGAAACAGATAAAAAATTATGGCCTATCACAGGGGACGGTGTCGGCAACCTATGACACGTGGGGTAGGTTTCCCTCGCACGCTGAATGGTGAAAGGAAAAAAACAACAATATTTCCGACTCAGCTCCGTACCTCTGTTGTTTTCTTTCTTTTTTTTTTTTAAACCACTATGACCATTAAGCACAGACAGGGTATGGCCTAATTGCCACCATGAGCCAGTATGTTGGTTTTGCCATATGTTATGCTAGCAAACTCACATTCAAATTTGCTGCTAGTACTTAGTTTAATATGACAGCCAAACAGGATAAAGGATGTTTGCCCATTTCAACAAGACTGGACAGACTCAATTGGATGTATTCATCAAAAGGATCAAGTTGCACGTGCCCTTTGCTGTGAGAGCATTGTTTGTTGAACATCAAGTGTGCGTCGACATTGAGACCAGGCATCCAAGCTCATTCAAGGATGATGCCAATAAAACTGGATTAATCAAACGAGCAATCTCAAGGTACGGAAAAAACCCCCACTGTTCTCAGACGTGTAAGCTCTGCCAGAAGTTGCAAGTTACAATTGCAAGTTACAAGGTAGCTGAGTGCATTGCTAAGCACGGAAAGCCTTTAATAGATGGAAAATATATTAAAGAAGTATTTTGCGCAGCAGAGAATTTATTTGAAGGTTTATCGACCAAGGACACAATCATGGCGAGGATTAAAGACATGCCCATCTCTGGTTTCGCTAGACCCCGCCCCCTTTTGAAATTCGAAACATGCCTAAATCTGGGCGTGATAAAGTGGTAATATAGGGGCTGAGCTCCAGGTATCAAACCACGCCCCAGAAATCTTTTTTCACTAGTAGACAAAAGCTCATTTCTACTCTGGACAGCACTCACAGCGGCTGCTTTGTTACTCGCTCTCTCTCTCGCTCGCTACCTCTCACTCATGCTGCTGCCATGCCCCGTTTGAGCTTATAATGATGCGGCCAGAAAACAGAAAAATCACACGCTGTCCAAAGTACACTGCTCAAAAAAATTAAGGGAACACTTAATCATCACAGTATAACACCAAGTCAATTAAACCAAACTGGTCATGCTGGATGATGTTGCAGGCAGCATAACATTTGCCACGGCGTCTCCAGACTCTTTCACGTCTGTCACATGTGCTCAGTGTGAACCTGCTCTCATCTGTGAAGAGAACGGGGCGCCGATGGTGAACCTGCCAATTCTGGTGTTCTCTGGCAAATGGAGCTGCACAGTGCTTGGCTGTGAGCACAGGTCCCACTACAGGACGTCGGGCCCTCATGCCACCCTCATGGAGTCTGTTTCTGACAGTTTGGTCAGAAACATGCACACGAGTAGCCCGCTGGAGGTCATTTTGTAGGGTGTAGCCACGGAACTATTGGTGGGTGTAACTGTACAGATTTCTATTTAGTCACCGAGGGAGAAATATGTAGGGAAAGACTTTTCTGGCCAATCACAGATTGAATGTGCAGCACCTAATGTTTTACCACTAGAGACACTTTTGAGCCAGATTCGTAAAGTTTATGCTTTTTTGCGCTGACTGCGGTAATTTGTCAAGATTTGGACCAGGATCAATGACTAATACTTAGAAAACCCAAATGTATCAGTTATCATCTAAAATAAGTGGTTTTAGTGCTTTGTTACCCTTTAACGATTTGCCACGTTTGACAGTTGTGGCAAGGCTTCATGACTCTATTGAAGTACGAGAGAAACTGTGTTCTTTAAAACCCATGTATAACACCACAAAAGGTGAGGACCTGGCTAAAACATTTCTTGAACATCTTGAAAGCATTGGAGTTGATATTCGAAAAATCTTTGCCCCGATGGTGCCCTGGCAATGGTGGGAAAGCACAAAGGATTTGTCAGAATAAGTGAAGCACGTTCTTAAATTTCACTGCATCATACATCAGGAAATTCTTTGTGCAAACATTTCAAACTCTGATCTAAATTCTGTGATGGCAACAGAGGTGAACATAGTTCATTTTCTGCAAGCCCACTCTGCCTTGACTCATAGACAGTTCCAAGCACGGCTTGAAGAGATTGAAAGTGCATACAGAGACATCCCTCTTCACTGCAATGTCTGATCGCTGAGCTGTGGGGAAAGTGTTTGAGATTTGTGAGCTGCATTGATGCAAAGAAAACTTTTCTTGTTTAGAGGGACCAACACTTCCCAAAGCTGGAGGACACCAAGTGGCCTGAGAAACTGATGTTTTTAACAGATATTACAGCGCACCTGAATGAGCTCTCAATCTGCATACAGTCATGGAGCTGTATGAGACTTGCATGGCATTTGCTGTATGTCCAATCTTACAGTTTGTTATTTAAAATTGTTTATTTATTGCTAGTTTATTTAAATTGGTGTTTTCATTGTAATCAATATCAGATGTTGCATATATCATTTCTAACTTTTATATGACTAAAATGACAAACATTATTATTACTATATGCTGTATATTGGCCATAAGGTTTTGAAAGATAATAGATCATTTACAATACATCAATATATAGTGTACACAATGCACTGTAAAATAAATTTTGAATCAATTCAATCAGACGTATTGAACTTCAGCGTCTTCCAGCTTTTATTAGCTGGACATTTAGCTTATTTAATCTAGAGAGGGTCCATCACATTACAGAAGTGTATCAATACAGACATTTATTCATTTGGCAGATGCGCTTATTCCGAGCGACTTACAAGGCAAGAAATGCAGAAGTTTGCATAAAATAATAATAATAAACTTTATTTACATTACATTCATTTGGCAGATACTTTTATTCAAAGCGACGCACAATAAGTGCATACCGAAGGTCAATGACATCAGTTCAGATAGAGCTCATTTCTGATCATAACATAGCAGCTATCCATAGTCATGAACATAGTGAAAAACAGTACTGGTACTCCATCTAGGATGGAGAAGCTCCGCAGTCCGGACGAGCAGAGCGAAGTGGTCGAGCTGGAATTTAGTGTTGTATTATGTCCTGCAGGTAGGAAGGGCTTGTCCTTTTGGCTGCAGCGTAGGCCAGGGTCAGAACTTTGAACCTGATCCTGGCGGCGACCGGCAGCCAGTGGACTGACCTCAACAGGGGAGTGATGTGTGAAAATTTGGGAGGAGTCATTTTTGGTCTAGGCGAGAAGGTGGGTCAAGTAGGTGGTCAGGTATGGCCGAATCCTCCTGATGTTGTACAGGAGGAACCTGCAGGACCGATGTCCTGTTGCTCGGATGTCTGATGTGCTCCATGAAGTCCAGCTGGTCATCCAGGACCATCCCCAGGTTTCTTGCAGAGCGGGAGGCAGCCACCATAGTACCATCAATGGTGATGGAGAGGGCTTGCAGTGGGGAGGCCCTGTGAGGTATGAAGCGCAGTTCGTATTGTCAAGGTTGAGTTTCAGGTGATGAGTAGCCATCTACATAGAGATGTCAGCCAGGCAGGCAGATATCCTCTCCTTAACCTGTTAGGTAGAGGGGTGAATGAGAAATAGTGCTATATAAGTGAAATGTTCAATAAAAAACAATGGTATTGTAACCCAGGTCACATAATGGGTGTAAAATATTTAATAATTTGAAAGAAGGAAAAAAGAAGTCTCAAAGTAAACAGTTAAAATATAATTCTGTGCTGAAAAGTAATAAATGAACCAATCAGGATATTGGAACGGCATGATTGACAGATCACGTTCACCAATGGTGCGTCGAGTGCACAACAAGTGGATTTGCTTTGACTCTCACGTCTTTAGAGAGAGAGCGGAGAGGCATCGTTTGTCGATGAACGAACACAGAAAAACGTCTTTTTATCAAGATCCGAGAACGTATTAAAGTCACTGCATTGCCGGTAGCTGCCACCTTCTGTGAGGGACTTTAATGAGAAGTTTGTTGGTGAGTTAAATTCATAACTTGTCTGGATAATATTAGCTGAAGCGTTCGCACTGGCATGTAACTTGGAGAATATTAGCTGCTAAGCTTGTGCTAGCTAGCTTGCTACGCAGCATAATAGAAGCACGTTTCAAGTTTAAGTTGTAGCTTCTAAGTATTTTACCGTTGAATATAAAGCTATTTTGTACAAATGTAGCAAATATCAGTTTTATTTCTTATTTGGCGTCTAACACAAGCAGTCTAAACTAGACAGTAATTTCTATACGCCATGCTTTTCGTGTTTGTAGCCGATCGTGGTCGCTTCGTGGCTCCAGCACAGCATGGCTTCAGCACACACGGAGGGCGCGTGAGGCAGATTCTTTCTTTGGTGAGAAGTAAATTCTAAAATGTGTTGTTGTTAAGTGTAAATTCAATAGCAAAACCCGTCACACAGGTCAGGTTTTTTGTAGATGTTCAGTCTATTCCAAGGTGGTGAGCCAACTTATTGAGCCCATCTGAAGATTTGATGTGATACCATCATCTATTTGTATATTTTTCCTTGGATGGACTGTCTGATTGAATGACTACACAGTGTGGTAGGACAAGTTTTCTTTCCAAAGCACTCACTGCTCAGTCCACAGCAGTGCAAAGGACATTCAAGTTGCTTCACTTACCTGCTGTTTCTTATACAGAGGGTTTAAAAAGTGTTAACTGTGGGAAGATTGACTACTTGATTTGACTATTTTTAGTGTATTGGGTTAAACACACAGTGTTTTGTGCAGTGTGTTTCTCTAGAAGCCAGCGTATTGAGGGTGCACCCGAGATATAGGTTACCCAGGGTATAGGATATACTGCAACCTATGTATAATTGTATGAAGTCCTTTTGTGGGGACAATTGTTTGTTTTGTACTTTTTTATTTTGGGTTCCGATCGATCAGTACATTGTTCAATACAGGCCTTTACTAAGCTTTTTCTAAACTGCTGTCCTGTGTCATTTCTTATCCAACTAGCTCCAGTAGTCGAACCTAGGCCCATTCTCATTTGGAGTGGTATAAACTATATGAGAAGTGTTACAGTATACTGAAAAAAAACTGTATAATACATTAACCAAAATGTCAGTAACATGGCAAGTGTTGATGTATAAATCACTGTTAACATACCCCTAAAATGCCATTTCAAAAAGCAAGACTTGCATGCTAACAATGAATTCAGGGAGCAAAGATGAAATCTAAACAGGTGAGTCTTGAGTCTATGCCAGAAGATGGTCAAAAGGGCAGAAGGGCCAAGACCAGGGGCCTCATTTATAAAAAGTACGTAGAAAATTACGAAAGTAGTGATTAATAAAATTTCAACGTGACTCCATTTGACCGCAGAAATGGTCGTAGCTCCACATCAGGTCTTCATTTGATATACGCACATTACCTGTTGGTTATGCCGAAGTATTGCAGGCTTGAGAGCCGCACGTGAACGCTTATTTGGCATGGAAAATTATTGGTGGTGTTATCAGCCTACAAAATGAGTTTAATTCTAAATTGAAAAGGAAACTGATAGTCTAATTACTGAATTTTAAGTCTTCCTTACATTATATACCATTATTGTATGACATGCAGAAACTTGTAAATTGGGGAGTGGTGAATGCGAGATTCATTATGATTCACAAAGTGTTACATAATATATCCTATAAATAGTCTACTGTAAGCAAACAATTAACACTCAACCATGGCTGCACTAGCTTTATTGGAGTATGTGGCAAACCATGCGTTCAATTTGAAGTTTATTTGAGATTTAGTAAAGACAGAAAGTACGTACGACAGACATACGCTATTTCAAACAAGCGCAGCCAATTTTATAAATAATGCTTACATCCATGTAAAGAAATGTGCTTACGTGAAAGTTAAAGATGACATCCAAGTACTTTTTTTATAAATGAGGCCCCAGGAGCTGAGTGGAGTAGGTGGTGAGAAATGGGCAGATTCTTCAGATGTTGCAGAGGAAGAATCTGCATGCCTGGTTCACCAATGCTATGTTCTCAGCAAAGGTCAGGTTGTTGAAGAACGTCACTCTGAGGTTTATTGCAGACTGGGTGACAGTCACTATAGTGCTGTCCAAGGTGATGGAGAGGTCCCGTAACAGAGAGGGCTTTTTAGGCCAGACTAAGCTGTGTCAGCTGTTCATCTCGGATGAGATGCCACAAGGCAGGCTAAGATGCGTGAATAGACCTGTGTTTCAGATGTGGGAAAGAGAAAAATAGTTGAGTATTGCAAAGTCATCTGCAGTTAGCAAGAGGGATGTGGGTGGGTTGATGAGGGGGGAGGACAACCGTTTACGTTGGTTACAGCATGACGCTTGAATCTTACTTAAAGTTGCACTCTGTCGCTCACTTATACTATATTCAAGCTTTACTAATGCTTTAAATAAAATAGCATTATTATTATTATAAATATCAACGGTGAGTATTTTGTAGATCGACATTCTATATCTGCTGTGTACCTGCTTGAGAAACAAAAAAAACAACAACAAAAAAAAGTCTGCCAGACTGCAAATAACAGTATTCTTAAATGCTTACGAAGGTAATCCCATATGCAAAAGGTCTGTAAAAATCTTAGAAAAATCACATATGCCATATACAAAACTTGTAAAATAAATATTTGGTAGAGAGCTAACATATACGTTTCATGGAAAAAATTAAATAGTTCCCTAATACATGGTACTCCTTATAAAATTAAATAAAACATTGAGCGATTGTATAAAAATTGTATAGAAATATATAGGCTAATATAATAGGCTACTAATCAACATGCTTTTTATAAAACTTTGCACGTATGAACATATATGATTTTTACACACCTTTTGCATATGGGAAACCTCGGTTTTATGAATGAAGTTCAACCATCGAGATAAATAAGAAGAACTGGAGACAGCTTCCGCTTACCGGTTCCATGGATTCCTATGTGAGCTGCTCATTGGCGCATGAAACCAATTCTTAGTTCAACACGTCAGGTCTCTGGCAATACACACAGACAGCGCACGGAATCATGGGAATCGCAATTCATTACAGAAGTTAACGGGGACACGCGGTTGTTTCTATTACAGATCTGCTCGGTTTTCTCATGTTATACGTCTCAAAAAAAACCGAAACAACATGCTCTGATGGCTCGCTCACAAGGTAAAACCATTATTAATCATATTACAGCCTATGCAGTATGCACTGATATGAACAGACCTAACTAACGTCAGCAAGTATAAACATAGCCTATAAATAGCAACCCACACATATAAAGCAGAGACAAAAAGCTTGATAATTATACATCATATTGTATTAAAATGTAATTAAGAAATAAGAAAGGTATTCTATGAATGTACTATAACTATAAGCATAAACTAAGTACCCCAGCTAGCCTACATATCTGGGCCGATTCCGGCACCGTCGGCAGAGTCGCCTGATTCAAAGATGCGGCCGTGCTATGGCTAGCCGCACTCGGGCCGATTCTGGTTACTGCTCGGCATGTTTTGAAAACGGGCAACGATTAAAAGTAAATATATGTCCGATTAAACATGTGTGTATGGGCTTTTCTATGTTTGATCCTCCCATCAATCAGTTGCCAATTTATCTTAGTTATGTAAAGTTATGCAAAGTTATGTATTTTTATTTATTTATTTAAGAAATGCAAAGATTTCTTAGCCTTAAACAGCCATACTTTTAATCTGTTATTTTCTTCTTTTGGAGCATTGATAAAACATTTAAAGGGATTGAAAATGTGCACTCGCATAATGGAAATTAATTAATTTCAGGCCAGAGGTGCATCGACAGCACAAGTTCAGCAGTCACACTTGGGTCGTGATTAGTGTTGCCAACCGTCCCTTGAAATAAGGGACCATCCCTTATTTGGAAAATAAAAGACCCGTCCCTTAACAAACTGATAAGGGACGCAGTTTGTCCCTTATTTTGGGGACTCAATGAATGACAGAGCGATTTATATGAGAAATTACGGTAATCTTGTCTATGTGCGAGAATGCACTCAGCTCATTGGTCATGACTCGAATTGCTGTCAGTGTTGCTAGGATAGATAGGACCTTGTGCCTCAATGCGATTGGCTCTGCTGCTGTGCCCAGCACCCTCCCTTCTCCACAACAACAGTGTGCAGCATGGCTGACAGGCTGTCAAGTCATATAACCCCTTCGCCGATTAAAAAGAAGAAGAGACTTTGTGTGTCTTAGTACATGGGCCTATTACAGATGCATGTCTGGTATATGGATAGGACTTGTTACAACCAAGTAGGCCTATATTATATGTTAAAGTGTAGTAATAATGCAGTAATGCAGGTGTAAAAAAAGGTTAAAAAATTGGCCTGTGCCGCGAGGGCCGCTAAGGTGTCCCTTATTTCAATTTCTGATAGTTGGCAACCCTAGTCGTGATTGAGGTAAACAAATACATAAATTACAGTTATAAACATGTCATTCTGTGACCAATCGCGAGGATAACTGCACGAGAAACAGTTTCAGTCTCACTCTGACAGAATAAAGCGTACAGCTGGGTGAGTATTGGCCAAGTTTCATTTATTCAACGTTAACTAAACACATTTGTAATGTTCAATTTTATAGTCCATTTAAGATGTAGCTACATAGCTAAACACGTTTATTTTCTGGTTGTCTGTTGATGTTCACCAAATTCAGGAAAACATTAGCTAACGTTATCTATTTCTCTTTCAGAAATGGTGTTGACCGTTAATTACCTGGATCTGAGGTAACGTTAAATTAAAGGAAGCCACAGCTAACGATAACTCAGGTTGCTAAGGTTAAGATATTAATTAAAAATAAAGTTAATGGTAAAGTGGCTGCAAGGATAGCTAACGTTAATGTAATATATTCAGAGACAACTATTCATTCTCGTCTCTCATTTCTTTAGTTACTTGGTCATTACAGTGTCAGTTGCTATCACATAGCTACATGCTAACAACAGCTCTCGGTAACGTTAACATTAGCTGGCGACAGCGACCTGTCAAAGTTTGTTGATGTTGGCTAACGTTATAGCTAGCATTTATGGCGATTTTAGCGAACGTTTTCTAGCCTGAATTGGCCTATGCGTTGTGCACAACAGTTCGAGACACTTAAGAGGTTGTCCTCTTTAAGGTTTTGCTTTCTAATGTTTAAATGGCTTTGACTAATTTGAGCGCCGTCTTAAAGTTACGTTCTTTAACGCATGCTGCATATTATTGCCACCCAGGTTAAACAATCTCAAGTAGTTATCTCTTTGTCATTATCATTTCTTAATCATTATAGGTTATTTAGGCGATTTTATAAGCGATTATTCAGCAAATTAATTGTTTGATTGTTAGGCTACGTAAGCTAAACAAACGGAAACAAATACTAATGCGTTAGCTACACCCAGCGTTTTCCAGCGCACTGCAGCCTAGGCTACGCATATTTAGTTTTGAGACAAAGAAAAATGCTAACACCGAAAAACTTGCTATAGCCTATTCATTGATATTTGTTATTTAGTTAATTATCTGCTTGATTTATAATTAAGAACTATAAATGGAAACAGGTTGGGAGTTATATCCATAGGTAGTCTAAGGTTACAGAAGGCCTATTTACAGCCGACCGGCGGTTTCTGTCTGGTCACATAACGTTGGCTAACACGGGAAAAAAAGAGTCAAACTAAATGGCTCGTTCACCGAAAGGAATCGGTTCTCTACATTCACCAAAGAGAGCCGTTTAAAAAGAGCCGTTAATTTGCGAAAGACCCATCACTATGGCACATATTGCACAGTGCCGGCTGGCCGGAATCAGGCCGCATGAATTGGCCCAGACTCGGGCCGTAATTCAAGACTGAGGCTGAGCCGACTGGGCCACACCTGGGCCACACCCAAGCCGACTCAGAAGCCACACTCGGGCTATATCTGGGCCACATACATTTGGCTACTTGGGACAATACAGGCAGCTTACCCATTGGCTTTATTTTACCGTGAAATAAAAATAGTGGATCTCCGTTTTGTCTTGTAATTCATCTGAAAAAATAGTAAAGTCACACGGTGTGGAATCGCTGATTCATAGGATATATATGAATTTTCGGGTACTGGAATTTTGTAGAATAGATACGAATGGGCTGTGAGACCAGGTTGGATTTTCATGTTATTTAGCATAAGGATATTATTTGGAAATATTGCACAGCACGCAGGGTCATTCATGTTTGGAAAATAATTTTGAATCCGCACGCAGAACAAAAAAGGTTGCCAACCCCTGGCCTATTGGATAAGAAAGATATTTTATTTATTTTACGGCCGGTAGAACAACCATTTTTGAATGGTGAAGGTAAGCTCTCCATCAAATTCTACAATTATACTAGGGAGAAACATATATCTCCCTTACCACCTGCTTTATTGGAAACCTCTTCCTGGAATATTTGCTTGCGAATATTAAAAAGACAGCTGCTAGGCGCATGGAAATTATATCATAATTAGCAGGCTTCCGGACCGGCACACCGCATGAAAACAGATGGTCTCTTAATTCAATTACCAGTGCAAATGACTGACCAGTGAAACACTGGCTGAGCACAGCGACCTTCATGCTACCGACTGCAGTCTCTAAGACTTCTCAACTTTTTCTGCCCTGTACTTTTCTCAGAATCACATTGGTCAACTGTCTCTTACCTCAACCACCGGTAGCTGCTCAGGATGCTATAAGATCATTACTGTCTGCATTTCTGTCTGCCTGCAAACATGATGATGAACTTAAATGTTTTCATGTTCTCAATGCAACATGGTGAAATAAATAAGAGGATAGAAAGAAAGCATTCTATTTTAGAGCCAATGTGACTATTAAGTGTGGCAGAAATATGCAAGCTACCATGTTTGTGCCACTAGAGTTTTTTACAGTACATGTAACCATTCATGCAGTGTAAAGACATCTGTACAATTTGTGACAGGTGTACAATAAATGAGGGGTTAAATCCACAGTTGCCATCATGGGTGAAAATTATAACTGGAAGCACAGCCAGTCATTACTTAAACATCATGCAATAAACTGAGTGTATTATATGGAGTATTTGTTTTTTGTTCCAGTTTATGAACAGGTCTTTACTGAATCACCAGCCCATTACGGGCCAGTGCAATGACCAAAGACAATAAATAGTGGCAGGCATAGTTTTCACAAATACATTCCATTAATCAGACTAGTGCAGTAGAATAACATTTTATTGCAAAGTGAAATAATGTATTTGTGCTTTAATAGATTGCTAACTTCATGTAGCATTATATTATGCTCCACAAACAAGAGCTGGTGCAGAATAAAATGGCTTCAGCCGACTTCAGCACTGTGGCTCAAAGTGATGTCAGACCTTTCTATGGCCCTGTGGACAATAACTGTACTTGGATCCATCGATCCACATGTCATAAATTATAATCACTGTGTTCAATGTCCTTCATTCAGGAGATTCATGAGCAGAGAGCAGAAAGTTGATATCAGTGATGGCTTGTAAGCTTAAAATAGTGCTTTTTCAAGAGCATATAAACTGTAAAAGTTCTTACACACCATCAAGGTTGCTTGCTTGTGGGCATAGGGAAAGAACATTTTTAAATAAGTTTAAATAACATGTGGACATGGACAAACACCTCTCAAATGTGATGTACAGTAAATTAATGCTTACAGATGAAAATGAAAAAAGACTAAGACAATTAGCTACTGATTGGTATGGATTATTCAGTTCATTAATTGGTTGATTGCTAATCAAGCAAGATGAACCCATATAGATTGAGTGGATTAAAGGTAAAATTTCTGAACAAAATTAAAAGAAGCACAACCTCACGAACACAGAATGACATTTTCCAGGAAGAGTATAATATTTAAAAATTGTGTGGGGAATGAAATCTGAACTGTGATCTGATCACAGGAGGTCGCATCGAACTGTTAAGTATGGACGCAAATCTGACCTGGTGTGATCGGATGTTGGAATTCCGATTCCAGAAGTCGCATGAAGTGACTAGTGTAACTGTAGCCATAGAGTACTCAAGTGACTACGTATTCTCTATTTATTTAGAGCGTAGACATTAACCAAAACTTACTTTTAAACCATTTCTAGTGATTATGTCTTGTCGTCAATTTCCTGGATTGTTCAATATAACGCCCGTTCGCAAACTATGTTGTTTTTCTGGACCAGCTTCGAGTATATTTTACGTTTTAGTAATTTTTTGTGAACATACCAGCGCGGGCACTGTATAAAAACTTGACATCCCATAATTCCCTCCGGACGAGCAGCGTTGTCTCCAAACGTTGTCATATGACGTTAGCCAGCAGTAGCACACAGCTCCGTTTTTAAACACTTTTCCTAACATTAACTTTTTTCCAACACTTAACTATAGACTAACAGAATTATTTTTGTTGCATTTTACCGAAAACAACTCGCGTCATTTTCACTTGGTTTCCTGTTTCCAGTTTGGTGAGTGACTGAGCTGTGCTACTGAGCTGTAGAAAAGTTTGGTGGTTGTCGTATTGTGGCCCGTGCCCCTCGCCCTGAGTTTGCAGACCGCTCCAGTCCTGTCTCTCCTTTGGTTTATCCAGTTCATCACTTTTAGTTTAAACCGAGCCGGCCAGTGAAGGATGGGCACCCCCTCTCTAGCCAGGTTCCTTCCGAGATTTCTTCCCACTGGGGAGTTTTTTCTCGCCACCATTGAGTGTTTCTTACCTCGTTTTGCTGGTTAAACTAAGTTTTGCTGCACTCAAATAAGGTTTAACAACAACCTTTACAAGTGCAAATGAAAATGCACATATGATTACCATTTTCGCAAAAATTACTTTATATGATGTCGTTTCCGATTTCAAATACGTAAAAGGACTGGTTTTTGTTTGTATTGACAGAATATGCCTCGTTTGCATTCGTATACATGCTAGAAGTATCATTTTGAGACCGTTTTAGCTGCCCTATAGAAGTGAATGGAGAGTGACAAATACCCTATTCTGGATTATCACCCCAGGGGAGCACAGAGCAACTAACAAACATATTTTGCCACCATTTGGACTCATATCATGGCCAGGTAACTACACAACCCAAAGTTCTACCAAAGTTCAGTTGTGCTTTTCAAAAAGGCTGCGTGCTGTTGCCGCTTAGTGTATCATCAGTATTTTATTGTCAGTCAAACTACTTTGAAGTGACGTTATTATTGGCAGATCAGATGTTATCCAACGGGGAGAATTATTCTTTGAGGGCATGGAGCATTTTTGATGAAGAAATCAGGAGAAAAACGAGAAAATAACCCAAGTTTGGGGCTTTATTGTGCGGATGTGTTGCATCCAAGTTCTGCATGTTTACATGAGGTCAAAGGGTACAGAAGTTAATGTTCTTAATGGTTGATAGTCTGTGGTCATGTAGGAAACCCTACAAAACTCTCGGTGCTGTGTAGGCATGCCCCACAAAGCCATAACTTGGTGGATGGCATACCTTCCATCCCAATCTAATATTACTCCTGTGTAATACTGTACTGTATGCTCCCCCCAACACACACGCACGCACACACACTGTATTTCTGTCCTTTTTCCTCTTTCTTTAACCTCCCCCTTCTTGTACTTTTATTTTCTCTCCACTGTACCCATTCTCTTTTCTCATTTAAAGATTGATCGTGCGCTTTTTTCACACTTTCACTCCAAAATAGTGCAGTTCTCTCCAGTCCACGCCTTGGAAAAAGTGAGACAACACAAAACAGGGCAGGTTTCATTTTTTTTCATACAATTTTCAGCAATTGAGCTCTGTGCAATAACACAAACAAACATCACAAGATCATGTTGTTGTCCCTCAGTAAATATTGCAGGCACTCACTTTATTTCTACCATGAAAAATTGTATGGAGACCTTAAAGACAGATTGTCTTGCCCTGCCTAGTTCCAACCTCTGCCCTGAGCAAGGTAGACTGAACCCAGCATCCAAGGAACAAAGAAAAAAATTATCTTCAGCACACCCCACCCAATCTTTACTGCAGTCACAAGGCAAAATTTTATTTTATGAAATCCTCCTCATATCTTTAACTTGTTTATTTATACATACACACAGCAGGTTAAAAACAAGGCATGGCATTAATTTAGAAAAATAGAGAGGGAAGTCCCACACAATATTGACCATATGAAATGCAAATGACAGCATATATGATACTGAAGCAGACCCATGTTCTGTTGTTTATGCCATTAGTATTTGGGTTTCCCCCTTTTGCCTGGTTCCTCCCAAGGTTTTTCCTAGTTACACCAGAGCTTTCCCTTGCCACTGTTGCCTCTGGCTTGCTCTTGTGGGGGTTTAGGCTGGGTTTTTATGAGAAGCGTATTGTGACAACTGGTCGTGAAATGCACTATATAAATAAATATTGATTTGATTAGATATTTGAATGTTGAACCAAATAGCATGCATTCAAATATTGCAGGTCATACCTAAAAGCAAAAGAGCATCCTTATAAAATTTTGAGGGCAAAATGAATAGATCTTACAAATATCAGAAGATTATTACAAATATCAGAATTGCTGTATTGCTTGCACTGGATCTCATCTGAACACTCAGCTTAGCCAATTTGGTAACTACAGTTTTGTTTCTCCATCTTTCTCGTTTTTGTTTAAATCAAAATGAAAACTTGCCCAGTCATTGGCTGGTACACATGTTCTGCTGAGTGTTTATTGATGTAGTAAAGCATAGGCTAGAGGCTACATCAAGTTGTTGTCCTAATGGTAATGTTAGTATGGTAGATAGACTAAACTAGCTTATCAAAAGTTAGCTAACTTTGAGGTTCTTGTATTAGAATCAGTCCTTGAATAATATGTCATTCAAAAGATATACAATTTAATAAAAAGATACACATTTTAGATTAGATCAGTGAGTTGCCATATTTGTTGTTTATTTGAGGACATAAATGGCCTGATTTTTGGTCTTTAGCATGTGCAAAACCAATGACTGGCCATGGTGTTTTTCATTTTGCACCAATCGTAAGTTAAATGTGAAATAAAATTAAATGTTTTAGATCACATAAGCAGCATATTCGTAGTTTTTTTTTTAAACAAAACTTAGGGCTGGATTTACTAAAGGACTGGGACTGCTTTTCCGTCGCAAAAGCAGTCGGAATAAAGGAAAGTCCGCAATTCTCTCCATCCGAAACTGATTCCAAGACCAGAAAAATGACTCCCAAGCGAGACTAATACCATCAAAAAGTGGTCTTGAGACTGTACTACAGCTCTGGTAGAAAGTAACAATTTATGGTATATAATGTAATTCAAATTGGGATAATATTGCTTAGCTGATCTTAATCTTAATCTGAACAAAAAACGTTTTCAATGTACAAAGTTACTCATGCATAGCCTACAAAGCATTATCTGTAAGTCGTTAATTAAAACTTTCAAAAACTAGGCCTGCCATTAAAAGTTTTGATCACAAAATGATATCAAACATAATGCAATGCTACACAATTTTTTCTAAATAATTTAATGCAACTTGGACCGGTGTTTCTTAATATTATCATCTGAAGAGAATGTAGTCATTGAAACTCAATGTGCCATAGTGTGACATGGCAATCATTTATAGTGGAAATAATCTGCAATTCAGATGTGCTACATTTAGAAATGTAAAGATATGAGTAGACTATAGGCTATGTTTGAACAATTGTCTGCATCCAGTGCTTTGGGTCTCAGAAAAGCACAGCATGAATAATAATCATTTATTACACAAAATTGTGTTCACAACTAACATTTGCTATTATTTGACATGTTAAAAGAATGAGTACTATTTTAGTTATTTGGCTTGATCAGACCCACAAACATACAATGGGCTATATTAATGAGCAAACGTATGTCTGGATAGGTTTGTAAAATTCTATATGGTATTTATAGGTGTAAATATTGAATTTATATTTTTATCTGTATTTATATATTCCCCCCTTTTTCTATTGTAAATGATGTTTCTTGGTATAACTGACTTTTTGTAAATTTGAATGTTATTTGCTGCTGGAAAAATGTCTAGCAGCATAGAACATTTTAAAACCTGTACATTTTCTAAAATTAACTTGACAACTAAGTATAAACATATCCTTCCTGGAGTGTGTGATGCAGGGCTGGGGAGGGCCACTGCATCACATGGGTGAACAGACGGAAAAACAACAAAAAGGATAATTAATGTTGTTTTTTATTAACCAAAAACTGAAAACACCCGAAATTAAAGGGAGAACCAGGGAGCCAAAACACACAGCAACAAGTAAACCAAAAAGGTTCCTCTCTAGGTATGGGAACAAGGCCTTTTATTAAGCCCAATATTGAGGTAATGGGCAACAGCTAAAGTGAACCACAACTGTTGCCGTACCTGTGAGTAGGGCCGGCGCTGCAGCCTGGTGGACAGCAGCCTGGTGGACAGCACGCCAGCTCCTTTCCTGGCACATCATACCTTCCCCCAGCTGACAAGGCGCCGGAGCTCCGGTGGCTCAAGAAAAAGGTACCGTTTGGTAAATTAGCTTAATGTCACACTGAAAAAATTTGAAAAATCCAACCTTTAACTGAAGTAAATTTATTATGAGAAAAAAAAATTCCTCATCAAGAAATAATTATTTTTAACAAAACCACGTGTGCCACAATTATTGGCACCCCTGCATTTATATATAGAATAAAGTAATTTTTGTTATAACCTTTTTTTTAAAATTCATCTTTACCAGGGGTGCCAATAATTGTGGAGGGCACTGTAATACATTATTGTACTAATTAGTGTATTAATCTGTTTGTAAAGACAATTTACAATTGATAAAGAGTCAACAGATCTTGAGAATGCATTAATTCTCAGAGGGATAGAATGTGCTCCTTTGCACCTGCAGACAAAATTACTTGTACACAATATCTTTGAAGACATGAGACAGGATACAGTTTTGTATGGTGGGTACTAAACCCAAACAAAATTATAGTCACTGATTTATAGACAATTGTTTCAAATATATAAATTTACCAATTATGCTAATATTACTAGCAATAATATTTCAGTAATACAGTAGAATCCACTTGTAAGAATACTGGAATAACCCAGATGCAGTGATGAAAATTTGTTGGCTGAAATGCTATTAAAATCATTGCATATAATAATATATGACCGTTTGCAAGACTAAGTTTGAGCTCATTTAAAACATGAAATATTCTCAGAAAGCTCAATCTATTCGTTGCAGCCAATTATTTCGATTTCAACACAGTAAATATGAAAGCAAAACATTTTAGATTGAAATGTGTGTATCCTTCTGTGTAGTCTGCCCAATATTTCACAGCCACAAATAAAATATTGGCATAAACAAGACTGCACAAAGTGTGGTGTGATTCTTTAACCTTGTTGATAAAAAGAAAGGTTATTTCTACAGTCAAGAAATGTCACCTGCATGTACCATATGGCAGTCAATGAACCAAAGTAAAACCATTGAGCCTCTGAAAATCCCCCAGTCTACACTTTTAAATATTCCTATGGCAAGGACAACATCATGCAAAAAGAGCAAGACAGAAAACAAATTAACTGGCAATGCTGGTTTCACCATATTAAAAATATATAGCTGCTGACCAGAATTATATGAGCAAAATGGTTCATTTATGTTTCAAAATGTATGTGCCTGTTAAGGCACTGTTCTTGTGTTTGGATGGGCCCTACAGTTTGGGATCTATTCCCAACCATGCCAGTGCCAATTTTAGCCTGTAGCATCATATGGCTACACATAATCACCTAAACCTTCCCTAACTCATAGCAGGAACTATCCACACGGTTCACACTGCATACTTTGGGGAAAGATTAGGCGGACCGGTTGTCCCTTATCGAATCCAAGAACTCGGCTCAAGTAAGGCTGTAACACTGCATATCAGTTAGCAAGCGCAACATGTTTGTGACTGGATTTATGCAACTGTGAATATTTGTTATAAATGTTTGTGTTACCATTTTACTTTGGATGGCTGTAAGCCATCCACCGTGCTGTGTTAGTTTTATGCATCACACACAGAAAATATCTGGCATTTTATCTGCAACACTAACACTAATCGTAACACTGCACGCTGATCTCAACACACACGGCTTACGGCTATCCCTTATGCGTTTGGTATGGTTCATGCGCCATTGTTAACTAGCTCCAGCTAAAGTTAGTTTCAAACTTCCCTCCATTTTAGTTTCTTTGTTCTCTCTGAACACGTGTCCGAGGCAACCCCCCACACGCATGTGAACATAAACCCCCACGTGCACCCAACACACATGCACTTTTTCAACAAAGCAATACAGCAACTGCCTATGTTGTAATTTTAAAAAGTACATTCAGGGCTAGTAACTATCTCAGCTTTACTAGTAACTACAATGGGGGAAATAAGTATTGGACACGTCAACAATTTCTTTATTAAACATATCTTCAATGCAGCTATTCACATGAAATTTTGACCAGACATTGGTATTAACTTTATTAAAGTATATTAAAACTACACAGCTAAAGAAATTGTAACATTCCAATCCTTAAACAAAGATATGCGCAATAAAGTGGAATGACAAAAGTTCAAAAGTATTGAACACGCTAAATGAAATGTATTTAATACTTGGTGGAAAAGCCATATTTTTATATTTGGTCGCATATCCTTTGCATGCCATGGCTTCCGGATGTCTGTGACCCAACAACATCAAAAGACTTTTGATATCTTATTTTCTGGTACTCTTACAAGCGATACTATTACATCTCTACATTTGAATGGATCTCTATGGGAATTGGGGGGTGGGACTAGATTTAGCTGTAAATTACACTGGAACAGTATAGAACACATGGTTGGCTAAATGGATCTAAGTCATCAAGGGTCTGATGTATCAAACAAGCCTTTAACCATCACTCTGCTGCCAGAAATACAGTAGATATGGATGGATCACTTGAAGGGTTTCTTCTCCTGACTTATTTTTCCATAGAGTTCAATAGGACATTTTGTCAGGAGAAATAACCCTTTGCTCCATATGGATGTTCGATGGCTCTCCCTCTATAAAGTTCTGTCACGTGTGTTTGAACTAAGGGAGGAATTTAAAATATTCCTAACAGATAAAAACCGATGAGTATACATTGCTGCTAAACGATAAGGAATGGTGTGCAAGGCTGGCATACACGGCTGACATTTTTCAACACGTCAATGAACTGAATACGCGAATGCAAGAGAGAAACGAAAATTTGCTAACTAGCGCAGACAAACTGCATGAATTCAGATCCAAGCTTGCCCTCTGGCGACAACATCTGGAAAGGGGCTTTCTCGAAATGTTTCCCCTCGCCCAAACTGGACATTCAGTCAGCACTGCTGCTTTATGTGAGTTTCTAAACATTTGAAAACTTTTGAGGAGAAATTTTCCTTTTATTTCCCCTCAGTTTCCATGAGGGGTCCATCTGCGATAGATAACACAAATAGCTTGTCATTGCAGCAGCAAGAGCAGCTCATTGAAATGAGACAAAACAGAGGTTTGAAAAGGACATTCAGTGATCTACCTTTGGACAGTTTTTGGTTGACTGCTGCCAAGGAGTATCCAGTCATCGCAGACAGTGCAATCTCAGTGTTGCTCCCATTTTCCACAACCTACCTATGCAAGCTCAGCTTTTGAAGTCTGACTTATATAAAGAACAAAAACAGAGAAAGACTGCGAGCAGTTGACCAAGAGCTGTGTATCCTTGTCATCAATCTCAGCCAGGATACCAGCTCTGTGTTCATCAAAACAAGCTCAAGTTTCACATTGAAAGTGAGTAGCCTAATACTTATAATATGGCCTACTTGGTAGTAGAAGAGACTACTGGTACTAGTAGTATTAAGCATTATTATATGCTTGTGCCATTTTGTAACATTTTAGTGGTTAATCGGATAGGGGTGTGCCGTGGGATAATTTCATGGTAAAAAGTATGCCTTGGCAGAAAAAAGGTTGGGAAACACTGCTCTAAAGTATGTATTCTTTTGCCTTGGGATTGCATTACTTCTTTTTTTAATGTTCCCATTCATAATGACTCCAAGGAGAATTTTAAATTCATCTAGCACATATCAGCACACAGTGAATTGGAATGACTATTTTCTATGCCTTAAGTAACAACTATAGCCCAGGATGATACTAAGCCTATAGACTATATTATGTATGATAACATTACAATAAAATAATATTCCACCAACAGGAAAATCCTGCAAATGTTCTCTAGCGTCAATGAAAATTGGTACATAAAACATGTAAAACATGACTGAGCCAGCAATGAACGCTTGTACTACAGTGTGTGAATTGCACTGAAAATGTGAAAATAACAATATCTAACAAAGCCTACTGGACAAGACCGTGATCGAGTGGAAAAACGAATGTACATATGTAGCCAGCGAGAAGAACCGCATATTACAAGCAGTACCGCTTTCGTCAGGGAATGTATTAACTGTAGCTTTTTGCGTCATACGACATTGATAAAATTTAAAATGCTGTTTCGCTGGGCTGTAATTTATTGTTCAAAGCATCCAAAAAGAAATTGCAAACACTGTTGAGAATCATATACTGTACTCTATCGCATAAAACAGTTGTGAATAAAACCAGAATGATGTAAAATACTTACTGCAGGTAGAGCATATGGGGTTTTGCATGCAGACGTTCCAGATAATAACGTTCTAAACTGGTGTGTATTTCTGAAACAGATTGTCCCAGACAATAAATGACCACTGAATTTGAAAGGGACATCTCTATGCTTAAAACCAATGGTAGGATTGGATATTTAGTTCATATCTATTAGCAGATATTGATAGTAGAATGACGTGGTATAAATACACAAGTTTATTTCACATTTTAATGAGCAGGGCTTTTCCCAGATTTTTTAGGGCATACGATCAGGCTATTGTTGGATTTATCTTGTTGCTATGACGGAATACTAATGTTATATGATGTATAAATATATTTATGACCTCACACATAGACGCTATTGTCCACTATGTCACGCATGTGTAGGTATAGCTGCAGGCGAGACTGGGTGAGGGGTTGCTTGTTAAACTGACTTGCTACGGGATGATAGTGACACTTAGAAACTCCGTATTCGGCAGAGTTGTCACAAATTGTGTACTAATAAATATAAAACACTGAGTTTTTCCACTCATTGTTTAGTTGCAGGAGCAATGAATGTCTGAGTTGAGCAAAATCTTGGCGTTGGCGTCTTTGCCCCCAAGCATCTGCACGAAGGGGTTAAGTATGTGTTTATAACATTTCCTTATTGATATTAAAACTATATCAATGTGTTTAGGAAAAGTCACAACGGGGAGCCATATATATTTCATGATGCCAGATTTATTAATTTTCTTAATAACAACCGTTGCACTTCTGCAGTTAACTCACGTTACTTTTACTACTGTAGCTACTTGGCCAATGGCAAATATTTTGTTAGCCACGCCTATATCATCTACTGACATACAAACCATTAGTAGCTACATCTACCGTGTATACAACCCTTTAAAACACATACCATCATCCATTTAAAAAATATTGCAAACACATTCATTTATTCATAGTTTATGGTAAAGGACAGAATCCACGCCTATGTCTTTCTTTGAGCTAGAATACATGTGTGTTTGCATGTATTGTGTATGCATGTCTCTCTAGATTTAATTATCTTATGGTTCATAAATTCATATGCATTATCATCAGTTAGCTACTCTTAAACATCGTACAAAAATAATTGACATCAACAAAAAACGTTTCCAATGTAAAAAAAAAATGCCAAGATACTCACGCATAGCCTACAAAGCACGGTCTGTCAGTCATTAAATAAAACTTGCAAAAACTAGGCCTGCCGTTAAAAGTATTGATATCAAAATGAGGCCAAGTTACAACAAACAATATTGGCCATCGTAGCTCACACTAATTAAACTAGCTCTATGCCAAGGCAATGCTACCCAATCTTTTCTAAATAATTTAATTTAACTTGGCCCTGTGTTTTTTATTTTACCATCTGAAGAGAGTTTTTACAGTTTTAATTACTTGTGATTTGTTGGCTATACGTGAGTAACTTGGCATTTTTGGATGTTGAAAACATTTTTTGTTGAGATCCAATTTACATGTGTATATCAGTGTCTCTGTACAACATGGTATTTGGCTTTCACTATAAATCATCCAATTTACATGTGTATATCAGTGTCTCTGTACAACATGGTATTTGGCTTTCACTATAAATCATACAATTTACATGTGTATATCAGTGTCTCTGTACAACATGGTATTTGGTTATCACTATAAATCATCAAATGAAAGCGAAATTGATTGCAAAATGTCAAACATTAAGTGCTTCACTTGAATATTTTTTTGCAGGGGCACCTGAGATTAAACTGGCCTGATATCATTAATGTCATATTTATGCAATTATTTGAACCCCCCCTTCCCTCAGTAATGAGACCTGTAACACTTTTAAATGATCCTACTGAACCCTCCTGCCCTGCTGCCTTGCATTTCTATAAAGAAACAGAAACGGAGAGAGAGAGAGATGCAAAGGCCCATTTGTTACCTGCCCCTCGCTAAATGAAAACATTCTCGCTCAGCCTCATTAGACACAAAGCACCACCCGAGCCTTGCACGGCACTGATTAAAATGCAGACCTTGGCCCCCGCTCTAAATTTGCACACTGACCGAGCCGTAGCTCCAAATCCCCCAACAAATGGGCCGAAAGGTTACGCGTCAGGGACCTGCTTTTTCTCTTGGCCAAGAGGGGCGGGGTCATGGGGTTCACTACACCACACTGTTCTGGCTTTCCTCCACCAAAGCCTTCATCACAGCCCTGTCTGTATGAGAGCCAAGACGTGGCCTCTTTAAAGGCAGTTTAAACGCGCCTCACTCAAATATAAAAAAGTATTGCCCTTGTTCATAGAATCCTATACGTGTTTCCTGTAAAAAAAAATATTTAAAAATCATGTGCATGTATTAATCGGCTCGTGTGGAATCTACACAAACCTGTAGTGCTTCCTGGGCAAAGAACAGTGGAGGAATATACCCTACGTTCCTTATCTATATTTCCTGCAGTGCTGATGCAGAAGGGGTAACATGGACTGCAGCAGTGTTGAAGTCTCATTGTAGCCTGAAGCATGATACGATTGTGCAGTTGCCAGCAAGATGCATCAATCTCACCCTCTTTTTAGGCTTTTCCTTGAAGATGCAAAAGGTTTGTTTTGCCTGCATATTCTTTCTGTGAGCCTGGTTGTAATATAATATAACAGTTACCACTATCCAGACTGTGATTAGATTTAAGCCTGAATTTAACATATCCTTGTGCTTGCGTCCCCCAGTCCCCCAGACATGCACCTTAGAGAAAGCATCGACCATCAGTTTGAAATCACATTCGTCTTTAAATGGCCAAGATCCAAGTCGGAGTGTTTGTTAGTCGAGTGGTGACATTTCCTGTTGTCAAATCAATCGTGAATTGTGTTGAAACCGGTGCCTGTGGGGGTTAGGGGGCGCTTTATGAAGAAAGAAAAAGGAAATAAAGATGTCAAGGTTCAGGGAAACAGAGATAATTATGAGAAATAACATTGCCATGTTCGGCATGGACCCAAGAGTGTTCCCTTGAAGATGCAACTTCACCCCAGTGTGAGGGCCTATGTCAGGCCGTTAAGCGAATGCCCAACTTATTTGATCATCAGTAGGCGTGGTGAACGAAGGAAAAACAAACGTTCGTTTTTCTCTGCGGATCCCCGCACCTCGTCTCTCAGCATGACTAAACTGCAGGTTTCATTGCAGGTCCAGGGAGTGTAATTGGGTGCTGCAGCATTCAAGAGAGTGCTTTAATCTTTTGTCTTGCTTAAAATGCAAAGTGAGGGCTGTAGGCTGCTGGAGATAGGAGCGTTATTTTTCTTCTTTATTTCCGCGAGTTGATCAAGGCAGGTCTTTCTCCGTGAGAAACTGACCGAACGGGTCATATACGAGTGTGTGATGCCGAGGTTCCAGATTGATGTAGTATAAATGTTTGCATCTGTGCGTGTGTTTGTCTTGCAGTTAATCCCCACTGAAATATGCAGTGTGAGAGTCCCAGTGGAGGTGATATGAGTAGAGAAAGCCAAATCTCAAACTCACTCTGACCACTGCATTGGAACGTCTTCCCTAGTTGTAATGAAATAATTGAAGCATTGAGGAACTTAGTTTCACCGAGGATTAATGAAAGAAAGCTAATTAGTCGATTGATGTTGATGGATTGTGTCTGAACCAATGAGCATGTTTGCATGGTCCACTTGTGATCCATTGTCAGTGTTACAGTGGAGGTATTACCGTTTTTACCCATGTTTCTTTCTTTCTTCTTTTATTTAGCTAATCAAACTTCCACATCACTGACAGAAAATCAGCAATTTTAACATGCACAAAGACAATTTGTCTTGTAATTTGTTAATGATAATTGGACCAAGTAATTCTCATAGATATAGGATGCCACTTATTTTCATAGTGTTGTCTACAGCTTTAATAAGAATGCTGTATTTATAGCGGTTTATTTTAAAGGGCCATAAGGACAGTTAGTATTTCAAATGGGACAATGCCTGAGTCGATCAGCCTGAAGATATGTGTAAGGGAGTGAGTTGATTGGAGGACCAGACGCGACAGAAGAGGTTTCAGACAAGCGACCCCGGAGGGACACCAATAAAACGGAGCGAGCTCCGTAGGAGGGAGAGGGAAAAAAGGAAAACAGAAAAGCTCCAGCTCCCAGTAAGAGGGAGTGAGAAAGGAGACTTAAAAAGGGGAGAAAAGAAAAACGACCCAACGAATCGGGCGAACTGACTAAACTTCAGCGAGAGGAAATACACAGAAAGAAAAAGCTCTACTCAAAGAAAAGAGAGAAATCTAAAGAGGTAACAGAAACGAACGATAAGGAAAACAACCCGGGAGTATCGGGCGAAACGCTCGTAGGCTAGAGCGAGAAAATAGAACAATAGAAAACGGACTCGAAGCTCTCACTAAACGAGAGGGGAAAAGAAGCGACTTTTCTAAACGTACAACTATCAAGTCCCGCGATGTTTAAGCAGAGCAGGAAAAAAAAAAAGCAGAAACAAAGCGGATGACAGAGTACGAGTCCTATACCTTACCGGCCTGAATGTTAAGTGAAGTAACATGGAAGCGTCGAACCCGGAAGACGCAAAGTATAAATAGCCGGTGGAAACAACGAACGGGTGAAAACACTAAGTGCCGAAGTGAAACGAAAACCCGGCGTGGAACACGGAAAATTCGATAGAGTGCCTAAAACAAGTAAAAGGAACGAACACCCACAGAGATAAGGGAAAGCAAGGACAACCCATGACAATATGGAATTATTTTGTGGTTGGCTTAAATTAAACTGTCCTTTCCACAAATAATTAATTTGGAATTCACTGCCTAAATGGTTACCTGCCCTGAGATCTTATTGAATATTGTTGTCTTCCTTATGACTGACTGTAGCTTGCCTTGTATGTTTATAAATAATTACATCTATCCTCTAAAGGGCATTGTAAAAATTGATAATTAGTTTGTGCCATTGATATTAATATGTAGGGAAAAACCCCTCCAAGAATTACAATGACAAACTGTATAATTCATAAGATGTCAAAAATAAAAAAACACTTAAAGGGATTGATTTTTATCACCCCATCAGACACTCTGCCAAAAGGTCACAACACAGAATCAAATGCAGTGCATCTTCAGAAAGCTTAAGGGAGCACTTTGTCTCACTTTCAGTTTTTATCTTAGGACTAAAGTATATTGTGCAATGTGCCTACATTGTGTCCCTTTTTGATTATTATCTAAACAAAAGGAACAAAGGAACAATCTATCCTTTAACAATTCTGGCGAAAACTACAGTTTTCCAATACAGTTACAGTTCAGCCATGGTCTACATGTACTACATGCACGCATACACAAACGACACAGGTACAATGAGTTGCAGAGATACAACAATGTTTATTTCTTGCTTTTATAAAGTAGTGTAATACTTAAAAAGAGAACTATTAATCAAGTGATGATCATAATGGGCGGCAGACATGCAGAGTTAGACTTTCAGACACCATGGTTGAAAAGCTGTGCTCGGAAACCATAGCTGCACTATAGCTACAAATAGCAGCAGGCCCTCTAATTTAATCCTGCTGCCTTTATTTAGTTAATGAGCTGCGTTCATTCTTGATTCAAGTCAAGCACCACTTCTGTGCTTCGACTCCACACTGCTTAAATACGTCACTGAATGGCAGACAGAGCATCACAGGCAATGTGCTGGGAATCTGAACTCCGAGAGTGAATTAGCAAAACACTGCCTGACAATTACAGAACGTGGCACCTTTAATCAACGGCAGCTGTATACAACTTGCTTAAACAAATACTGTAATGCATTTTCTACATATAATATTGCAATGTGCACGTCCAAATATCCGCGTGATTTATTCCATCTTAAACATGACAGTCAGAAAAGATTTAATCAAGATAATTCATTGCTTAAAAGTATCCTGAACTACCCCATATGTAATCCACAGTCCCATCAACACATATCTGGTTTTTAAAAATTGCTTAGCAAGCTCAATCAAAGACCAGCAATTTCCCTTGTCAAATTTCTTCTTTCTTTCTTTCTTGTGTTGGTGGCCTTTGATTTTTCATCCCCAAACAAAGATTTCATTAAAATGCAAAGGTTTCTTTTCTCTTACTGTCTCTCTGATCTCCAGGCACTAAAGAATTATCATGTCTTGTAATCTTTGTTCTCCTTCATTCTCCACCTCTTAATAACTCCAAGCAATTTCTGATTTCAGCAATATGAGACTTTTCATATGTGGTCTTGGTGTATCCAGTACATTCAATTCAATTTAGTGAGGGCTCTGTGGGAATCAAATTAAAAGATAATATGTTGTGAATAGAGTTGTCTCAGTAACGAGACACAAAACCATGTCTCTCTTGGAGACATGCATATATTATCAGAAATAATATAGACATCCTGGACTGAGTACATAATTATGAGTAGACTACATAATCATTTAGGTTAATTCAAGATTCCATCTACCCACCTTTATTAAACAAAGCAATGTTCTGCAATAAATGTTATGAATTATCTAAAATATGATTTGCTATTGTTGAATCTTGCCGTATAACACTGTCTATTGCCGTATAACAAGTCATTGTATATAACTGTGCAGTGCATGTTTTAATTTAGGATATGTTTGCTTAAAGCTGAGCAATTTAGACTTAGCAGTTAAATTATCATCACCAAATGCTTAGAAAGCATCAAATGATTATCAAATCATTAGTATCAGTAATTTCTTTTATAAATTAACTTTTTTCAGACCTCATAAATATTGTAGCTCTTCTTTCAATCCCATTCCTCAGTCTCTCCCTCTTCTTCTTCTCTTCATATTTCTATTTCTCCAGAGCATGTTGATGTTGTGCTCAAAGACAATCTCTTACTGCACGTAAGGAGCAGCTAGAATGAGGAGTCGAGCAACAAGGGAGCCTTTCCCTGCTCTTGTGAGGAGTGGCTGTCAGACTGGGATTTAGGCAGCCTGACTCTGAGGACATCCAAAATAAGAAATGTTCCTGTGTGCAGAACTACCAAGTGGGTAGTTTTTTTTTTTTCAATAATACATTTCTTAAATTTCACACTTTATTCCTTATTATGTGCACTTGCAGGAAAATCAACATGATGCTGCTATCTCCATGCCTAGCACCCATATTATCACATCAGTATGCGTTTGTTGTCTTTGTAAATTCATTGCTGTGAATAGTGATTATCGTCTCTGTCAGCCTCAGCAAATATAGTGCTTTATTTGTAGTCCCTTAAAACACAACTGAACTTTGGGTGTGTAGTTGTGTAGTAGTGTGTAGTTACCTGGCCATGATACAAGTCCAAAAATATGCAAAAAAATAATAATAATATGGTGAAATATGTTCGTTAGTTGCTCTGTGCTCCCCTGGGGTGATAATCCAGAATAGGGTATTTGTCGCTCTCCATTCACTTCTATAGGGCAGCTAAAACTGTCTCAAAATGACACTTCTAGCACGTATACGACCACGAGCGAAGCAGATTCTGTTAATACAAACAATAATCAGTCTTCATACGTATTATTTAATTTTTTTTTTAAAATGGCCCTTTCCTGGCTTTTTCATATTTTATTTGGAATGTTGATCTGGTAGGTAATTATTGCGCCAGAAACAGCGTTAATGCGCAGATGCGTCGGAAACCACTCATTGGTCCAAATTTCCGTGGAAGCAAGCATTCGTGGTGGTATATATCTATGGTAAACAAACTGGCCTGCCCACATTTTGCTTTTCTTTTCTGGTAGCTTGCTAACAACATTGAAGAAAATAGTACCTTTATAAATAATTTTAATTACATGGAAAAAACACCATTTGATCTTATATTATGGCCAGGTGACTGCTGCACTTAAAATAGTCGTACGTACTAATGTCTAGAAATCTCAAATGAACTTCAAATTGAACGCACGTGAATGAGCTCTATAATTCTGACATACAGTACCACTCAAAAGTTTGGACACACCTACCCATAGAAGATTTGTTTTAGTTATTTTTTTTTACTGTTTTCCACATTTTAGAATAGTAAAGACATCAAAACAATGAGAACACAAGTTAAATTATGCAAAGACCAAAAAAGTCTTATATTTTAGATTCTTCAAAGTAACCACCCTTTGCCTTGATAACAGCTTTGCACATTCGTGCCATTTTAAATTACACGGGAATAGTATGGAACCCATGGTTGGCTAAATGGCTGTAAGTCATCAAGGGTCTATCAAGATATGCGGTACATATGAATGGATCTTTTTAAGGGTTGTTTCTCCTGACTTATTTTTCCATAGAGTTCAATAGGAAAATGAGTCAGGAGAAACAACCCTTAAAAAGATCCATCCATATTACGTTATTACAGTTAGCTATTTTACTGTATGACTTATGCTAGCCATCCAGAAAACGTAAATGATTATTTATTACCCCCAAAATGGTATGTAAGGCTGTAGAGGTTTTTCTGTAGAATGCAGAAGTGTATCTTATGTACTTTTCCTTCTCCAAGGCTCTGAAAATGGCCGAAAATTCTAAACATAACAAAACGACACCCCCTTTGAGAGCTTCTCACTCAAACAGTATGCTAGAGTTTTTTCCTGTCATTTATGACATATTAGGCTATGTGTATGCAGAAACCATATTTATTACTGTTATAGGAGTGTCAGAATAATTGTTTTTAAATTTGGTTTACAAATTTCCTCAAAATTGCCTATTTTCATGTCCTCATTTGACCATGTGGGCAGTTAAGCATAATTTTCATATTTTTACTTATATATCTAGAGATGATCTGACAAAAATATGGTGTTGTTGCTGAGCTTTCTTCTGGAGTTATTCAATATTGTATCAGTGTCACAAAGTGACTTATACAGTGAGCAAAAACTATTTGTTTGCTGAAATATTTACTAAATATTGTCTTTGTCAAATATGCAACTATGCAACATTCAGATGGTTCACATTTACATGTGAAAATATGAATTATTTCTTAAATCTTTTTTGATAAAAGCCTAAATCAGATTTATGCATTGAAAGGACGAAATACATTTTCTTGCTGTGATGTCACTGAAACATGTTGGTACAGCAAGAAGTAAATTATCTTAATGCTTAATGAATTATTGCTTTAAAATCCTCACTTGGCCAGACACGTCATACAGATTGCGCTATTTTTTCCTCATATAAAAGCAAATAGATTTAGGATAATCATAATCACTCAGGTCATCAAGATGGAGACCAGTGCTTTATCTCAGTGTGATCTTGGAAATAGATTGGAAGATGACTGTCATAAAATTACTTGTTAAAATTAATTTTCTGAAATTCAGTTGATTTTCTGACGAGGAAAAAGCTTTAATTCACTGGAGATCAGGAATTTTACTGGATGAGGATGACAGCGTGTGTTTCCATCATGAGAAACTATTTTTTGTAGTGCTCACAACTACACAATTAGTTCCAGTGACCTGAGAAGAATTCACGCACTCTTCCCAAAATTTGGGCAAAATTAATAACTCTTGAGCATTGCCATGTCCAGTTAAGTATGTTTTTGCAATATATGTCATGCAAGTCATTGTGCTATTTGTGATACTGATGTCACAAAGTTCTTAAAAATGATAAACTGTAGAATTAAGGTATTACCAAAATTTGTAACATTGTAATATTAAAAGCTATTTGGTGAAATGCTGACTTACCTTCTGGAGTATTGACTACTGTCACTGTGAATCTGAATACTATTTACAATGTTTGTTTATGTCCTGAAAAAAAGAGTTCTTGCTGTGATTATTTGTCCATTACTGGTGATAATGCATTGATTGACCTGTTTTTGACAATCAATAAAATTGCCTAACTTGAAAAAGGTTTTCACTATTTTTAATTCATTTATAAAGGGGTAGTTTGTTCCTCTTATTGAAATAAGTATGTGGCAATTCTGAAACTATGTAATAAATGTGAACTATGTAATATTTGTGTTTTGGTTGAATTTGTACAACAAGAGCATGACAGCTCATACTTTAAAAAAATTATAACTCCAGAAGGAAGCTCAGCAACAACACCAAATTTTTGTCAGATCTTCTTCGATATGGCCCACATGGTCAAATGAGGATATGAAAATAGGCAATTTATATATATATACAGTAATAAATATGGTTACTGCATACACAAAGCCTATTATGTCATAAATACAGAAGAAGAAAAAAACTGAGTCCTTTATCTAGCATACTGTTTGAGTGAGAAGCTCTCAAAGGGGGTCGTTTTGTTACGTTTTAAATTTTTGGCCATTTTCAGAGCCTTGTTGGAGAAAAAGTACATAAGATCTGAGTACATAAGCTGTACATGCCATATCAAAGGAGCTATGAATGTCGGAAGTTGGATCGAAAGGCTTGTTCGGCAAAATGCATAAAATTAATTAAAATTTCAAAGTTGTAGTTTCAAAACTATTAGAGATAAAGACCTAATATTTGGTATTTCTCCATTTTTGTATAAGAGCACCTGTGGATTTTTTCAGGGGAATCTGAGAGGGTGACCTGGGACCTTCTGGGTGATTTGATATGGAATGACCCTAGTTGTCTACCCCCTCAACCTATAAAAAGAGAACTGAAAGACTTACCTGGAGTCCTGGTTGCCCTTCTCTCCGTGCTGACTCAGTCGATGTGGTGCCTCCCGACTGAGTGAGACTCGTCTTTCCACCTTCCTGGATTAAGCTGCCTCTGGGACGGGCCCCCGCTGGATGGTCTACGGGCTTGCATTGCCCCAGTTAAAGAGAAGTGAAATTGCGGCGTGATTGAGTGACTGTTCGTAGCTACCAACACACGTTGGAAGGGTCACTGAGGGTTATATGTTTTTTACCAAGGTATGTCTGGCTGAGGAAGGCTGTTATAAAAGTCTGGAGGATTTGATTCGAGGATCGCAGTGTATGAACCCGCAGGAAAGTAATTGCAGTACCCATGAATGGGTTGTTGACAGTTCCTGATATTTCTTTCAGTGTGCTTCCTGTAGCTCCTGGTGATGTCATCGCGTACGAGGCACGTCGACTGAATGTAGCATCCACCTCCGATCGCAGCTGCAGAGTGGGACCTTATTCTTTGTATTGGACATTTGTGGCCTGAATTACACTACTGGCTGACTGAATGTACTCTGGGTAAAGCAAAATGGACATTGGACAAGTTTTTTTGAGGATTTTAGCCATTGCTTATTTATTGTAGACTAGTGAACCAATCATAACAGACACAAACACAATATAGAGCTGTACTTCCTGGAAGCCCATTCATGGCTAGCTAACTCCGCTATCCACCATTACACAAAATCTGTTTCGCATAATCACAATAGGAAATATAAAAAGGTTTTAACATTGAAATAAACTGTTTGATACACACTGGTGACTTTCTTGTGTTTTTTCAGTATAAGACAATTTAAATTATATTATAATTCATATTATTTATATTATATCATATATAAATCATTATTTTACATGAACATAAACTCAAAAACTACTTCCTGTTCAAAGAAATTGCTTAGTTTCCATAGTTATCAGGTGCTACTAGTTACAACTAGTAAGGAGAAATAAAAAATGTATACACGAACATGGTCCGGGTCTCAGGAGATTAAATTTGAACCGTTTAAAGAATACTGTGAGCAATGGAATCAGACACCTGAGAAGCGCACCAAAATGGGCTCAGGCTAATGGAGAAGTTGAGCGCCAAAACACATCACTGATAAACAGAATCACAATGGCTCAGTCACAAGGACTGAACTGGAAATATCAACTGAGAAAGTATGCTACAGTTTACAGGAGCATTGACCATTCCACAACAGGAAAGAGCCCTGTCGAGTTGCTCTTCAATCGGAAAATGAGAGGAAAGCTGCCAGACCTCAGCGAATCACGCACTGATCTGGAGGTGTGCGACCATGATTCAGAGCAAAAGGCCAAGAGCGAGCTGTACGCAGACGTGCGCAGGAGAGCGCAGCAGTCTGACATCGACATGGGAGACACAGTACTCTTATAACAGGACAAGTTCTCCACACCGTTCAACGCAACACCACACAAGCTGGTTAGCAAAACAGGAAGTCGAGCGATTGTAGAATGAGCAGGAGCACGTCACTCCAGAAACGCCACCTTTGTAACGAAATACAGAAGAAATGGACTAAATGACACACAATGAGCAGGAGGAAACACAAGGACAGTGGACAGTGTATTGGACTTTGACACACACACACACACACAACACTGCTACTAGGCAACCTCACACAGACATTGTTGTGACAGATGCACAAAGTGCAACCAGCCCTCAGAGGATCAAACGAGCACCTGATGGACAGTCTGACTATGTTGTATTGGTGTATTGTAGGTACTAAGCAAAAAGAGGCACATGATGGCGCACCAGTAAAGTGTTGACAGCAGTCATGCATTCGTCTCACTCATTTGGCTATATGATTAGATTTTATGTCACTGTCTAATTTAGTAATAAGACGAAGACGACACTGAGGTGTTGATTTATTTTGCGGTTGCAGCCAGTAGTATTTGCATCATTACACACTTTTGGGGTGATCAAAAAAAGAGTCATTATGTAAATCACTCGAGCCACAAACAGCCATATTTAAATTAGATTTTGTGTTTGGAATGGTTATACTATAATAAAACGGTGAAAAAAACTGGCAGCAATGTTGCAGTTTTTATGGTATTTTTTATTATTTATTATTTATTTTTTACAGTGTATAGGCTACTGTTATACAGAACGAGCTGGTGGTTTATTACAAACTATGTCATTGGATGTCAATTAGTTTCTGCCGGGTGTTACATATGTGAGGACTGAAATTATCATAAATATGCTTACTAGCGCTAAGCCTACTCTCGCCTTAAGTGTCACATAAAATCACATTTCCATTTGATGGGTTTTATGTTTATAAAGTTTGGATGTGCTTGTTATTCACTGTTTGTTATAATAGACGTTGTATTGCTTGGCTGCGTCCCAATGCAGTTTTTGCTCCACCCTCGCAAACTTCACGTGCAAACTTCACTTGGGAGGATGCGACGCGCATACCAATAAAACAGGAGTATACACTTGCGTTTAGCGAGTAGGAGGGAGCGAGGGTGGAGCGGGTTATTTGAATTGAGACGCACTTCACCCCATCTATACCCATCTATGGCCTATCGTTGGATCTCGGATCATGTAAAACTTTTAAACGGATTAAACTCTCAACCTGTTTACATGAATGATCAGTCAAGCAATTGATTTACTGAATAACAAATAGGCTATCAATAAATACAGCAAGTTTTGAGGGCTAGCATATTTATTTGTGTCATAAAATCGTGGGACAAATACGTAGGACAGCCTGTGCGCTGGAATAAAGCATTTAAGCCGAACATATTCAACCTGTTTCAGTTTATTTTGCTTGCTTATGTCAATCAAACAAATTCCCTAAATAATCAATAACAATTATATAGCCTATAGGCTAATGATTAACAAATGGCAATGACAGAGATAACTAACTAATGTGAGAGTGTTTAATAAGGGTTCAATAATTCTGAATAATTAACTGGAAAAAAATTCCAGTTTTTCACGTTGCACGTTAGCATTGCGTTTTCTCCTCATCACGTGAAAGAATGTCATTCATTTAATTCGGCGCTCGATTTAGTTAAAACGATTTAAACATTTAAACATCGTCTTTTCCAATCTGTGCTTTTAATGTATAATACCGCGATAAACATTAACGTGATTATCACTGAACAGGAAAATCGATGTGAACTGTGGGTAACATGAGCTTGCAGAGTCTGCTCTTTTGCAAAAGTTGAGGGTGGAGGGGTTACGTCACAAACTTCACTTGGCTTTTGGTGAGGTTCCGAAAATGAATGGGAGTGAATGGGGAGCCTGACAACCGGGCAGTGGTGCCGCCAAGGGGTGGCCAGGGGTGGCCAGGGGGGGCCACGGCCACACTGATAAAATCGCTGCCCCCCCTCGCGAGTCGCATATGCATAATATGCTGCTATCTGATATTTTACATTAGGTACTATTCATTTAAATCAATAATTATATTTTTCATAATAGTTCATGCATGTGAAAGAAAATAACAAATGTATAGCCAGCCAGCCGCTTAAGCACAGTGCACTGCCAGGAGACTGAGCGCAAATAGTATGTATGGCTAATATTGCTGTAAGAAACGCTAAAACATTTTGACCATATGCAAATGGTTTATAGTGGAATGTGCTATAACGTTACCGTATTATATTTGCAAGTGCAAAATATTATCATCCACTAACAAAGTTGTGGGCATCCAAAGAACGATCATTTTTCATCGTATGCGTGTAGATTCCAGACAAAGAAAAAGCAATCAGCTTTCAATGGCAGGCTACTCTTCTCATGCAGGTTGTAACTGTAAAAAGTAGGCTAAAATAGCGAAATAGAGGTGACGTTGTCATAAAAAAATTTCTTACAGTGAAAATGGACGACTTGTTTACATTCTCGGACAGATGTTAAAGTAAATCTATCACCACTCGCCACAAGTCAGCAATTATATCGGAAAATGCCCTCTTTGGAAAAAATAAATAAATAAAAGAAAAAGGCTATGCTGTTACTGCATACCAGTTTTTGCCAAAGCTGCATCATAGCTTGGAGCTTTCAAAACCATAACAACGCGGAAACCCTTTAAAAAAATTTAAAAAAATAAATAAAAACCGTAGGCTACACATAGCCTAGCCTATATAATAACTGTGGACAGAACGGGCTGAGAAGAATGTAGCCTAATAAAGCAGGGATATGAGTAGGCTATAATAAAATGTATATTGTTGTCCATTATTATGCTTTTTTGTTTTGTTTTTCATTTTTTGACATATATAACATTTTATATAACACAAAAAGACACAGCAACAGCCAAATACAGCTGTATTGAAAAGAACTTGAGGCCTCTGTGTGGTGTTTTTAAACTCTAGTAGGCTTGTTCCTAGTAAATGTTTTGTTCCTTACAATCAATATAGCTACTCCTTCAAATTAAAGCTGTATATTTGTCTTTTTAAGGAAAAGGACAACTACTAGCCTATTTGAAAAACAATTAATCGGCTTTGTATATGCATATACATAACACATTAAAACAGGATTGCTGCGGAACTCAAAATGTTAACGGTACCGGTATTAGTCTGTGCACATCAGATAATTAGTAACATTAACTGTAAAATAAGAAACCAAAGTATATCGGTACGAGATTCCTTAACTCTCATATTGACATTGTTTTCCACTAGCCTATATACTACAACAACATAAGAGAATTCCTGAAATTCAGTTATGGCTTTCGGTTTTGGTGTGCCAGCCCAAGATTTTCAGTGACCCCAACTGGCCACCCCAATGAAAAATTTTCTGGGGGCGCCACTGCAACCGGGACTACCGGGGATGCCGTTAACGGTCAGCAGGAACAGCTGACGTTGCTAGTATTCACGCTATGCAAATATAATGGGGTAGGCTCCACAAAATCACTTCTGTCACAGGAAGGTGAAATATCCCTTTAAGCACTTTACAGAATTAAGCATTAGATTCCTTATTTGGGTATTAAAAACATTAAAATATATTAATTAAAGATGGAGCCGAAAGATCGGTATCGGCCAATTTCCCGTCCATGAGACTCAATCGGCAGTCCCTGAAATCGCCGATAGCCTAACCTACTTTTAACCAATCTTTAATGTGCTCGTTACAAGCAAACAGCAGCCTATGCCTTGTTAATGCCTACGTCAATCTTGAGAAGAAAATAATAAAAAAATAAACTAAATGTTAAATGAAAAATTCCTTGCATGCAAATGTGATACTATCCCTTTAATGCTGCTTGCTGAAGATCATTTTTAGTTTTATAATCTCTCCACTTTTCAGAATGTAAAGAGACATTTTCAAAGAGCACAACTAGAATCATTGTATGTCCCATTGAGCCCAACCTCGCCACGTAGGCTAATTAATAAAACGAAAATGTGATGTTTTACACCGCAGAAAATGTTTTTTGAACTAGGCTTGTCACGGCGTTCGGTTTAACCAGTATCATACTGAATGCATTGAAATGCAGTGACATTTTTGGGATTTTATTGAATTAAAAGCTGTTCAAATGTTCTTGAGCTTTGTTGTTAGGCTACTGCTAGCTCAGAAATGCATCTTGTTGGACTGTTCATTGAATTCTTTTAATTTAGAGTGGTTCTCTCAAAACACCATTAGGCTATAATACTCAAGTCTTATTAGCATAATAATAATAGTAATAATAATAATAATAGGCCTAATAATAATAATAAAATGTATTTCTCATAAAATGTATTTGTATCGGGAGCAGCCAATCTTTATAAAGAAAATCGTTGATCGATATCGCCCCCACAAAATCCTGATCGGAGCGCATCCTATATATTAGCCTATTTGCTAGTCTTCATTTAGCTTAGCACAAGTTAGAATTATTACATACACATATTTTAAGGTAGGTTGTGAATGAAAAGGGTTGAAATGGAAAAAATAACTATGCCATTTTATGAAAATGAAATTTGCCTTTTTAAAAAATGGAATTCTAGGTTAATATTAGCAATCTCTCATTGAGAATGTATTTACAACAGAATGTAATTTTAAACTTCAGCGACATTACACAGGGGTCTCTTCATCAGCAACTGCACAGCACATCTGGAATAATTACTACCCTGAAGACCAGTTTATATACATTCTACTCTCTAAGCTTCCTCTTCTATAATTTAAACATCTGTCCCCTTTTAGGTTTAAGCCAATTCGTTATTCTAGAAGTTTGTTGGGAATTGAGAGCTCAGGCATAGATGCTGTTGACACAAAGACAACTAATTTACTGCAAAGGGTTGTATTTCACAAAAAAAATACATTAAATAAATAAATACACAAAAATAAATAATTATTTAATTGCTTTTTCTCAAACCAGCATGGCAGAGGACATTCAAGATTTTGGCTTTGATGAAGTGAAATATGAAACATAAATGTAACTTCACATTCACTTGGGAATAATGCAAGATAATATATCAGTTTAAAATGGTCAGTGTCAAATGTCCCTTTTCTCCCATATATATTAATTAGTCAGATATATGGTGCAATTCTCATGTTCCAAAATGATATAGATCTCATCCTTTCATTCACCTTTTTTGAAAAAATTGTGCATTCTAATGTGTGCATCAACACTGAAAATATTCAGATTACAGCTCTAGCAAATGTAAAATGTTACATCAGATTGCATTTTTTTTTGTGTATTATTGCAACATGAAAGCAATTGAATGTTCTTTGAATACATTTTATTTTCATAATGCCTGAAATTAGCCTGTTTTACTGATGTTATATATATTTTATTTAATGATTGCTGACCATCGTTCCAAAAACTGTTTTTGTGAGAACCGGCAGCTTGTCTCTCATTTCCTTTCATATTACTCTCTTGGCTAGTTTGTAGTTTTGACTCTGCAGGTACTGAAGCGAATTACTGCAGCACCAGTCTTGCTTACTGCTGTTTTAAGCATTCTGCCATTTTAGTGTCAGTCTATCATATCCTTCTGCAACCCTGTCATCTGAGGCCTGCCATATGACACACCACTTTAAAAAACACAATTCGCATTTAATCTTTCAACTCGCAGCAGACTGCATGTGTGCATTCTTTAATACTTTGAATATTAGCTTTGATTTAGATCTAAAATGAAATGGCACATAGCCGAATGCAACGTGTGACAAATAATGAAGTTGATAGATCAACCTCATAGAATCCATCCATCCATCCATCCATCTTCGCCCGCTTATCCGAAATCGGGTCGCGGAGGTAACAGTTCCAGCAGGGGGCCCCAAACTTCCCTTTCCCTGGCCACATTAACCAACTCTGACTGGGGGATCCCAAGGCGTTCCCAGGCTAGCGTGGAGATATAATCCCTCCACCTAGTCCTCGGTCTACCCCGTGGTCTCCTCCCAGCAGGACGTGCCTGGAACACCTCCCTAGGGAGGCGACCAGGTGGCATCCTTACAAGATGCATCCTTACAAGATGATCTCATGTCCTTGCATTTGGTAAGTCATGGTCATGTCACTTGCTGCATCAATGTCGACATAACACACCATATGCCTGTTTGCTGTCATTGACATAAGCACTTATGAATGTTTATGTAGTGCTTATGCATATGCTATGTAGTGCGTATGAAAAAGTTATAAAGCTCTTATGAAGGACCCTTCAAATGAAGCGTTACCAGATAAAGACTTTCCAGCCTGACTAAACGAAAAATATAATTTAAGACATAATATGAGCTGGGTTAAAAAATACTGGCCAAACTGAATCACATTTGTATTGACTAATCTTAAACTATGTCAATATGTGAGGCCAATTCAAGCATGTACGATTTTACAGAACATACCGTGTGTGTGTGTGTGTGTGTGTGTGTGTCCCTTGGGAATCTACCATTCCCGCCACTAGTACGGCCAAGAAGACTGGGAGGTTTTTCATATTTTCAAGAGGATCAAAACAAATTCTCGACGGGCCTCTTCCTACCATGCACTACGCCTATCAACCACCCCCCCCTCCTGGAAAACAGAGAACAGGCATCAATCTTCACCAAGCAGTTCCTCCTCTTAAGCGCAGTGGGCTGACACAGTGCTTGTCAGAGAGTTTACAGCATTGACCTGCCGTGCCACCATCTCCGTTAAAGAGGGTGAGTGATGGGGCAGAGAGCAGGCTGGCTCGATCAGCATGCAGAAGCACACACCTTCTCCAAGAGACACTGCGCTCTACACGCCCCTCATTTGGCCATCCATAGCCATACTACCAATGCTTTACACTTGCATGCACACACATGTCAAGTAAAAGGCATATATCAGAGGTAATTTTTCCTCTAAACTGCCTATGGGAAAATAAGCAACATAAATGATATTTCCTGCAATCCATATACTCTTTCTTCCACATTCTTGCTGTAAATTTGGATGGACATTTATGGAGGCAAAAATAGTGGTCAAAGATTCAAGGACAGAGAGGTAAAACGAACTTAACTTCACAGGTTTAAGCACAATACTTGCCATCACCATTAAGCAGGCTACAATTTAAATGCTGCAATTATGAGGATTAAAGGCATGTTAATGCAATTCTTATTGGATAATTTCAAAGGTTTTTTTAAATTCTGTGTTTAAGTAATTAAGTAATTTACACTTCAGTTTCCATAATAAGAGACAGATTTGGAGGCTTGTAATGACGTCCCCAAGAAATCCCTGACTTCCATGACCAAATCAGACTTAGTCCTAAACTGTCATGAGTATTTAATGAACAGAAAGTCATTACTTGTAAAACACCATTGCCGTTTAATGAACAGCCGCATAAATGTGATAATGCAGTTCAAGTAAGGAGTTACCAAATTGATATGGCTTCCACTCCCTGACCACCACGCCTTACTGCCACCCACTCCTCGCCTTGCTGATAGCCGGGGCAAAAAAATGTCAGACTACACAAGACATTTACAGATATTTATACTACTGAAATTATGTATTAATTTCAGGATGTACAAATCAAGCTCTCATCCCAATACAGCCCACTTCTATTAGCCAAAACAGAACTAGTGTAGTACGCAAAGCGCAGCTAAACAATTACGGCATTTTATTTTATTCACGAACAGTACATACAGTGACACATTTTCTATTTTGGTTCTGTACTCTAACACTGAGTTTGAAAGGATACTATGACAATGAGGTTGAAGTGCAGACTGTCAGCTTTAATTTGAGGGTATTTTCATCCATATCGGATGAACCCTTAAAGTGATCCATCCATATCTGGCAGCAGAGTGATGGCTTGAGGCTCGTTTGATACCTCAGACCCTTGATGACAGTCATTTCGCCAAACAGTACTGTTCCAGTGTAATCTCCAGCTAAATCTAGTCCCACCCCCCAATTCCCATTCAAATGCAGAAACTTTATAGTATCGCTTGTAAGAGTACCAGAAAATAAGATATCAAAAGTCTTTATATTGTTTGGTCACAGACATCAGGAAGCGATGGCATGCAAAGGATATGTGACCAAATATTAAAAATGATTACTTTATTCTACATTATGTTAAACTATCCAATATTTTTGATGCCCAAAAATGGGGGGGGGGGGGGACTATGTACAAAAGGTTCTAGAAGTTCATCTGATATGGATGAAAATATCCTCATTTAAAGCTGACAGTCTGCACTTCAACCTGATTGTCATTGTATCCTTTCAAACTCAAAAGTGTTAAGAGTGCTGAACCAAAATAACAAAAAATGTGTGTCACTGTCCAATGAATTATGGTGCTCACTGTAGCTGTTAGGGGATTCCTTTGAGCCTCACTCTTCCTCGATTAATTTACAAATGAATAATTTACTCAACTGAAAATGAGAAAGGCAACAGCCAACTTGTCTATTAAAAGAATATGGCAACACAAAATAGTCCAGTAATTGTGTAATAAAGTATAAAAAATGGTATATTACATATCTATTTTTAATTACATTAAATATTAACAACTGTTAGCACATCGAAACTCCAGACAAGGATATACAGCTATATTATGTACTATTGAGGTGGGAGTAAATGACAAAGCAACTACTTGCCTTGGCATTCTGCCTTTCTTCCATAAGCAGGAGTTGCACCTATAAAATAAAATATTTTTAAAAATGGGAACTATATTTATTGCCCCCTTTTGTGCTCTCTCTGCTTTGTAAACAGTAATTTAATTTATTTTCCTATGAACTGGAACCTCTTGAGGACATTTTTGACAGCTCTACCCCAGTATAACGATCAGTGGCTGTGTAGTATAATGTTTAGGGAACTGGGCTGATAACGTCCAAGGTTGTAGGTCTGATTCTCAGGTGGGGGGCACTGTTATTGTATTCTTGAGCAAAGTACTGAACCAGATTGCTTCAGTAAGTATCCAGCTGTTTAAATGGATTGTATGTACAGAAGGTTAACAATGTAGGTTTATCTGGTTCAGAGCATCTACTAAATACCTAGTGTACATTAAAAAGACCTGAGGAGGACAGTGACCTCAGACACTCATAGGGATAAATACTACATCCAGTAGCCATCTTTAGATCTGAGTTTTTGAACATGACACAAGAAATGCATTTCATGTAAACACAGACAGTGCAGTCCAAAAGTATTTGGACAGTGACATATTTTTTGTTGTTTTGGCTCTGAACTCCAGCACATTGGATTTGAAATGGAACAGTAACTGAGGTTATAGTGCAGACTTTCAGCTTTGATTTGAGGGTGTTTATATCCATATTGGGTGAACCGTGTAGAAATGATTGCCCTTTTTATACATAGTCCTCCCCCCCATTTAAGGGGACAAATAGTTATTGGACAAATAAACAAAGTCATACTTAATATTTGGTTGATTATCCTTTGCAGGCTATGACCTCCTGATGTCTGTGAGCAACATCAAAAGACTCTTGATATCTTATTTTCAGGTACTCTTACAAGTGATACTACAACCGCTCTGCATTTGAATGGATCTCTATGGGAATAATACATATTATTTTATAATATGTATAAAAAGGGCTACAATTGCAACCCGTTCACCCGATATGGATGTAAACACCCTCAAAAAAATTGTGTCACTCGCCAAGTACTTTTGGACTGCACTGTGTTTGCACAAACATTTAGTACACTCAGTTGACCATTGTTGATTCTTTTAAATTCACAGAGGACTCAGACAAAATACAATACAAAATAGTTGCAATTTATTCCTTTAGGAACAAAACATTGTTACAACTATTTAAGTGTCACTTATGAACACAACCTATTATAAAGAAAAGGAAAGAAAGGGATTCTTTTTTCACATGGAATATTGAAGGTGATTGCATTTGAGTATAAACAGTTCACGGCGTTTTATTTTTTGTTTGTTTTTGCATTTTTCTTAAAGAAATAATCTGGATAACTTGAACATTAAAACGTGTTCATTCAATTGGTTTTTTTTCCCCAAACCAAAAACTTAGTTAGTTTTTCAATTTTGTGGATGAAAAAGTTTCCTTAAATATTTTCAAAACACTGAGGTTTGTACAAACTGTTAAGAAAAAACATCTATAGTATAACAGCCTTTTTTCTGAAATTAAAAAAAGGTCAAAAGGAAGATCCGCATGCCTGATTGGACCTTGGAATTGTTATTGGCCATTTTTAGTTTATTATCTGAGCAACTTGACTTTTGGTTACTTTTCTCTTTTTTTTACAGAAACCTTGGATTTTAATACACAAGTGCTACTAAGAGAAAAAGAAATTCAAATACAAATGTCACAAAAATGAATTTACATTGTTCCACCTGTTCTCTGTATGCTTGCTTAATTATATTCCTATATATCTCCTCTCAGTTGCATTTCTTAACAGCAAAGCCAAGCAGAGTTGATCTTATTCTTCTTTAGTCTCCTCAGTGCTCAGCTACTGGCTGGAATGTCCAGTCAACTCCCATATTTTTCATTTTTCAAATTCTCCATATAAAGTCATCGTGGGCATGTACAATTGAGACCAGGAGCAGACAGACATCTACAGTAGTGCAAAGTTATCCGTTGCCGTTTATTTTATTTTAAATATCCCTCCATATTTGTTTCTTGCCTTTTTAAGTTTTCGTCAAAGCCTCAAGAACGGCTGATGGCATCTTGGTTTCAGCGGGCTTATCTGTTCCTTCTCCTTGCATTTTCATCTCCAAAACGTTCCCCTACACACTTTTCACCGATGTCACTACGCAGACGGGAGAGGGCACGAAGGGGATAAAGATGACGAACTGTGCCCGGACATTAAATTTTTTTCTTTTCCATTCCCATTTAATGGATGCAGATTTAATAAAACTGTATTTGTCCTTTCCCTGTAGAGAAAGTGCCGGCGTGTTTTTCCCATTGGCCTCCTGGTTTTCCTCGCTCCTCGTGGCGAGGCCACAGCGTACGGTCTCTGGCTTACAGACAGGGGCGGCCGCTTCGCAAGCGCCTGCCTTTACAGGTAATCCATCTCGTCCCTCTTATTCTCCCATCGTGAGACAAAGATACAGCAGTATTGGCTGAGGGGTTTCAGGGGAGGGGAATTGTTTAACAGTGGGCTCATCAGAGTGTCTGAAGGTGGAGGAGGTTGGGGAGGGAGCAGCTGAGAGCTTTGCTACAGGGGGCAGCCACTAAGACTGTTTCAGCCGCTTGCGGGGCGGCCCCAGGAAGGGACACTGCGCAGAGGCCAGGGAGCGGTAGGCTTCGGCCACCAGGTGAGGGTGAGAGGCCACCATGGACTTCCACCCTGATGTCTCCATCACCTCCGCTGCATGACTGCAAGGACAGGGACAGAACATCCATTAGTATCAGAGGCAACGCACTCGTATACACATTTACAACACAAACACACGCACATCCAGAGGACAGTTACATGTCCTCACACGCACACGCACACGCACGCACAGCTGGGGTACGGTGAAGTGAGGTCATCATTGACATCATTGGCCCTCTCCTCTCCACCTCCCTTCCCCTGTGCTGAGGAGAGAAGGTTGCTGTGCTACCAGCCTGCGAGCAGGTGGAGCGTGATTAGAAAGAAGCCTCCACGCTGTGTCTCTGGGCATAATTACACACATCTACTGCCAGAGAGTACTCGACTCCTGTCCGTACCCTTCCCTCCGCAAACCGGCGTGTGTCATTACCCAGCGCTAATATGCGCCCTGCTGTGGCCCACGTGCCCCCATTACCGGCCCCAGAAAGAAACCCCCCGCGTGTCAGCCTCGCCTCCCTAAAAGGGTTCCTTCTTTCTCATGACAGAGAGAGAAGAGCCCTTTAATGGCATTTTGCCCCCGTCGCTCCCTGTCGCACTCGGCTCTGTCAGAGCCCTGCTTGCCGGGGGGTATGCCTGGGAGAAGAAGAATGGAAACGGCCAGACCGCCCCCAAACAATGCTTGGTCCTCCGGGCACTAGGCTGGGACCAGCGTGACCAGCTTCTTCCTGCAGCGTATGTGTCTACGTCAGCTCCAGAACAGTTCCAAAGCGCCCGTCCGTGCACTCTTGCCAAAGGCTCAACTAGGTGGCAGTTCCTCATTCGGCCTTAAAATCAAACAAATCCTGAGTTGATTTGGCAGTATAAAAAAATAAAAAAAAACAAGAATAACGGGGGTTGGGGTGGGAGCCGCTCCGGCATATCAATTTGTAATGGAAGACTAGCACAGTGCGGCAGTCCCAGCCTTTCAGTCACTGTGACTGAATTGAGAAATTGTCTCCACTGCCGGACCGCGCCACTCGGGTTGGTAACAAATCCGTGCCTGCAGGGGCCACCCGAAGCTGGTACAGGTTATTAAAACACAGCCTGGGCTGGGAGAGGGGCTCGGGGACCAATGAGACTGGAAGCTGTTCGAGCTAACCTTTTCCAAGACTCAAATCCTGAAGCGGTGCCAGCATCAACCAACTACCTGCAGTTGTTCGATGGAAAAAAATAAAAAAATTAAAAATAAAAATAAAAAAACCTTTTCCAACCTTTTGATCTTGACAGTCAACGGCTGGTGGCGGGGAAAGATTGTTTTGGGTGTAATATTTTAATTTGCACATGCCAATTTGACTCAGGAGGAAAAAAAGGCATGGGAAAATGGAACTCGTGGTGCCAGGACTGATCAGCTACAAGAAAAAAAAAATGTTGAAATCCCCATGGAGAGAAAAAAGTAGCAAACTTGAACCTTGAGAAGTCATTTAAATGAAGTAGCATGGTTGTTCCCGCCCTGGTTTCTGAGGCTAGACAGCCCCCTCCCCGCACCGCAAAAAAATTTTTTTGACAGATGCTCGAACGATTACTTATCTGAGCAACTGGCCTCACCGTCACTTAACTACTGACATCACAGAAAAGGTCAGTGGAGACACATTAGCACGATTAATACTTCAATATTCAATTTAGCAGGTTCAATTTAGCAGTTGAAAGCCCCGCTCATATAAAACCAGCCAGGGACTCTCAGTGCTAAAGCAGCACATTCTGCAAAGAGACCTTCCACAGGGAACGGCGATCCTGGCCTCGGGGCTGGGTTCTAAAGCAATGCCCCACACATCGTCTCGTCGGAGACGGCTCCGCAGCCCCTCCCATCAGCGGTTCATCAGGACGCGCGGTGAGACGGAGGAGACGCGCGTGCCTGGCACGCAGTACACAAGGCTCCATCTTCACATGTCTGTAAAAGCGCGGAGCGTTTCTTATCAACTTGCTCAATTTTCAACCATTAGGGTTGAGGATCCTCAGGAGACGGATTTTAGTCTGAGCGTTTCTTCTGACCAACCGCAGAGATGAATCGAAAACAAAGTAAGCCTCTAGATGCCTTGGCTTCCCCTTTGAGAAACTGTGTCACATTCGCTGAGTGTTAAACAAACAGCATGGCAAACTGGGACAACGCAGGGATATCCCACACGGATGTGGAAGATGAACAAAACTGTAAAGCTCCGAGCGGAAAATTAAAAGCATTCAGCACGGTCAAACGTCAAATACCAGAGGGCTCGTTTTGTGTAGGCTAATGCAAAATCCCTAGAACCAGGCCAGTTGCTGGTCATTTTCTGCCACATTTTAGGGATTAATCATAACCGTCTGGGATTGTCCAAATGAAATAGGGGGCTCGCTACACTCACATAGCAGAGCTGGCCCGGCCGCTACAGGATTCTCACGAGATTCCCACTGCCGCAAACGGCTCAGTAAAGTGCATAATAAATAAACTGGCGGTCATCGCGACCGCGCGGTCGCACATTCCTCAGCTCACAGCCTATCTGAAGTAACACGACTCTGGGGGAGCCTACACTGGCTGATTGATTAAAGACTTCCTGGAGATCGCCTTGCGTACCATCATAGCACCTTATTGCAAGAACCATCGTCACACCCCGTCCTGCTTTACACATTTGTATCTATGAAACGAGAGCGCCTTGTGACCCGGTGAGACTAGAGGAAGGTAGACGAGCACATTGAGCAAGGACTAACTAATTGCATTTGATGAGATGCTATATGCTGCTGAGCCATTTTGTTGTTAACCATTTACTTTTACGCTGTGGCTAGCTAAGCCTACATGCTAAAATCTATTGGCTATAACTATCCACAAGCCAACCACAGCTGCTCAAGCAGAGTAGTCTTGAGTTGAGACAAATTATAATAAATTTTTTTTGATGAGTTTGTTGAAATATTTCTGATCAGGGTTACGGCGAGGAGGCCAGCACCTGTGGTCAGACTGGTAATCATGAGAGCGCAGCAAGTTAATCCAACAAACTGTGAGAGAATTCCCGTCATTCAGAGGTGCATACGAGTGACGGTCATATGGTCATATGTTGCAGAAAATACTGTATTAGTATTCTGAAAAGTAGTATTTTGCCACCATTATTAGAGAAGTGAACAGGTAGTGCACAGCTGGGCTTGGAATGAACTGTATGCGGGAGTCTAGAACTGTCATTGTCTTGAGACATTGGCTCATACTTGAATCTATCAATGCCAGAGTGTTCCAGAACACTAATCTGGAAATCCAATATGGCTGCCACCATTCTAAATGTTTTGATTGATCCTGTCAATATTCAATCCTCTAATAAAGCACATTCTTTTTCTATTGAACAGAATAAATTATTTGTCATGTGTAATAGTGAAAAGGGCTTTCCATTAAAATCATCTCTTGCTTGAGAGATTTGAAGTTGGACACATCTGGACAGTTTGACAGTATCTGTTATGACGCACAAGTCCATCTGTCGAGTTTGTTACAGAATGTTCATTCAGACATAACTCAACATTAATAAGCAGCCCACATGTTATCTTGGACTACGTGCAGAATGTAGGCTTGTCATTGTGTTTGCACCTTGTGTTTTAAACTAGTCAACATACTGTTTGAAGAACATGAGTAAATGCTTTGAATTGGATGGCTGATTATTTATTTATTTGTCACTCTCGAACAGGTCGCACATTTACAGGACTGGAGTCAGAAAATATAATGCCCACTCAACAGATAACGTTGGGGTATTTAGCTAGTAACAGCATTTTTCGTTGGATTTCGTTGAAGTTTTGATTGTACACTTTTTGGTCGAGTGGCACATGGCACTTTAGAACATTGAGATTTTTGTAGACTTATGTCGCCTGCAGCACTTAATGGGTTAATTCATAAATTGGCTATTTAATGCAATAAAAGGGGACAAAGATGAGGGGAACCACTGTACATTCCAAACTGGACCAGTATGCTACTTGAATAAACTATTTTTAAACTATTCTTAATAAACAACGGCAATAATATAAAAATGCATTATGGCACATAGCCTATCGGCCTATTTAAATCAGGCACATATTTATAACCGCAACATAGGCTACAGTAGAATAGCAATTCACACACCCCCGCCCCCGGCCTGGCTGCTGCGGCACAAAAGTTTTGAGTAGAAAAACTGCCATGTAAACACGGATATTAGAGAAATAATGTTATTCCAAACCACGTAAACGCTTAACTAATTCAGTGCCGCGGGCGACATAAGTCGACAAAAATACGAACGATCTAAAGTGCGGAGGGTGACTAACGTCGATCACAGTCGTCTTTACTCTGCTATACTGGTGAAGAATTCCGGATTTGAGTCGGGAAAAATTAAACAATGACCAATTTACATTGACGTTCATTTAGCGTCTTTTGCCCGGATTTGCTCTTCTTTTTCTATTTTCATGGTTCTAGACGGCAATATTTGAAGTTAAATTTAGCCCATGTTTTAAAATTAACGTAGAACAACAGACCACTTAAACCAACATCGGGGAGCGGGAATAACGCGTTCCCGTCAATGCGTACCAACACGTTTCTGCGCCACTGACCAAGAATATAAGGAAATTGAACACAATCAAGTGGACAATATAACAAACTACTGCTATGCTACAGTCTCAGCAAAGGAAGAAAATTAACCGACATTTTATCATCGCTGTATCTCAGGCGAAAGCGGGAGTAAATGACACGGTATCAAAACCAAATTGGCATAAGCGAAGGCTCCGCTGTAACGCAATTGGCGGTACAAAACTCGCTGTGGGGGCTATGTCTGACTGGGGGGATTAGCAAGGGTTAGAGGGCAGAAGAGTGGCGGAGGAAGGCTATTATATTGGTTATGGTTGAAAACATGTTTTGTTTTCTATCTTATTGATTTTCTTTTCTTTTTTTCTGAGAGGGTTGATAATGCTGTGCTGTTGGGAGTCCCCAGAGGGCAATTCTCTGAAAACAACAATATTGTTGCAAATTAAACTGTCATAAAGCGAGGGCCACAATTAATAATGAGGTTCAAGTAAGGAATCTGCATTACAAAATAAGCTTCCAACTGCATTTGCTCACAGAAAATGAGCGAAACTATGAGCGAGAAATAAGTACCAAGTGCAAAAGATAACAGCTGGACACAGTTATGCCTTTAAATGCAGTGTTATAGAACTAAAATAGAAATGGTTTTATGCAACTCATAATAAGATCCTGCTGACAGACTTTTGCACTCAAGTTTTTTTTTATAACTACTGCCTGATTTAAGGTTTAATGAAGGTTTCATTTGAGTGAGAATCTGTCTCCAGATTCGAGACGCCAGCGACCATAGTTTCAGCACAAGTGGAGTGTACGCGGTGGCATTATCGAACAGATAACTGACATGAAGCTCATCACCTAAATATTAGGCTATGCAGAAAGGGTCACTACTTTATACATGAAATGAACTCCCGAGAGCGGCACTCTAATCTGACTTGGTCTGTGTACAATTAGCGTATTCTCCCCATGTCTGCGTCAGTTTCCTGTGAGTACAGTATTTTTCCCCACAGTAAAAAGATCTAGGTGTGCATATAAAGACGTATGGCCCCCTGTGTAGGTGTGCCCTGCCTCTGGTTCAATTCCAGGGAGAAACTCCACCTCAAGGCCAGTACCTTCTAGGTTCAACTCTGGCTCACCACAACCCCCTGCAGGAAAACCTGCTATTTAAAAATGGATTGGTTGATATTGAAAATGATCAATTCTGGAAGATGTAACTGTAAATATAGCCCTAAACATCTTTGCGCCCTAAACATCTTTGCGCCCTAAAAAAACTGACATTTTCCATCTGACTTGGCAGAGATGGAGCAGATTTGCATTGAGGAATGGACTAAAATGTCAAAATATAAACATGAAAAGCTCATATAGACAGACCCAAGACTGCTCAGAACTGTAAATGCTGCCAAAGATCTATCTACAAAGTATTGACTACGAGGGCCATTTACATACTTTTGTGAACGACAAACATAAAAATGTTGTTGAATACATTTTTTTGCATGTATGAACATTTTGAGGTGTAACGGGACAAAATTTTAAGATGATGAATGCTTTCTACAGACACTGTACCTCCACTATTGCACTGAATGTATGAGAAGGAGAATTCATTACATCCAGCTTAAAACAATATGAATGTCAATCCATGCAGTGGGTGCAATGCACGCTGTCAAGCCTTGATCATACAACATTTGACCCTCTCCAAACTGCAAAAGCAGACCAACAAAGAGTTTCTCTATTGTGCTGCAAAAACGCAATTAATTTTTTTTCCCTTCCCAGAATTCAGCTCAAGCAAACTGAGACCGAGGAGTGTTAATTACCTGAGTGTTTTCAACGTGTGAGAATTAAACTTTCCATGTGTCTGCTCCTTAAGTCATCATGTTTAGGAATGCTGCTTATTGTCACGTCTGTTCCCTCATGTTGACTTGGCTCGCTTTCACACCGTTTCATCTCATTCCGTATCCGTTTTCCCATGTATTGCTTTGTGAATACCTTATTTTATGTGTGTATCTGAAAAATGCTTCAACTTCTGTGGCTTTTACTTTCCGTTCTCAATGAGCATTAATTCTTATAGGCGGCTGTGTTAACTTGTATTCAAATATTCATGAAATGATGGCGGAGATTGCTTGAACCAGCATTGCTCCGTAATCCTTATTATGGAAATTAAACGCTATTTAAACACAATGTGCCAAAGAGTGCGTCTAGTGCAGGTAAAGGTGAACCATTTAACAGATGACTACCGGAAGTGCTTTAGAAGGAGAGTAGGACTCAAACGTCAGAGGCTCCTAAATACTCTGAGTCAGTCGCTGGATGCTGTCACTGTTAAGGGCTGGTGACGGAAGGGCAAGGGGGCTGCGACTCACTAGTTGATGAAGTCGACGGCCTGAGTCTTGAGCTGGTCGGCGCTGTGCAGGTCAGCGAGGATGAGGATCTCGGCGGCATTCTCCACCGACAGGCTGGTGCACAGGGCGTCCTCGCACATCACCTTCAGCCGCTCCAGCGCGTACTGGAACATGGGTCAGGTGAGGAACCAGGAGAGAGAGTGTGAGGGAGAGAGAGAGAGAGAGAGGGGAGGGAAAGAGAGAGAGAGAGAGAGGGGCAGGGGAATGGAGAGAGGGAGAGAGAGAGGGGAGGGAGAGAGAGAGAGAGAGAGAGAGGGGGGGAGGGGGAGGGAGAGAAAGGGAGGAAGAGAGGGACAGGGGAATGGAGAGAGAGAGAGAGAGAGGGGGGGGGGGAGGGAGAGAAAGGGAGGAAGAGAGGGAGGGACAGGGGAATGGAGAGAGAGAGAGAGAGGGGAGGGAGAGAAAGGGAGGAAGAGAGGGAGGGACAGGGAAATGGAGAGAGGGAGAGAGAGAGGGGGGGGAGGGAGAGAAAGGGAGGAGGTTGAAGGACATCGGAAGAGACAGTGAAAGAAGAGGGAGGGAGGGAAGGAAGGCAAAAAAACATTGATGAGGGGCATTCCGAGTTCAGGGTCCTAATGACGAGACCTGATGACCCATTCTGTTTTTATTGCTCCGGCCTTCCACATTGTGTCCTAGATATCACCACAGAGAGATGAAGGAACACAAACAAGCACAAACACAAACTATTTTGTGGCAGCTGACTGTTCATTTGGCCACAAAGAGAGCAGAGAATTCAAGGCCTTTCAGAAAACCTGGAGAAGATCAGAAAGAGCGCAATTTACTTTTTCCTTCTTTTCCTTTCCTCTTTCACTGGTCCTTTCATGTTTTGTTTAGCTGCCAAGTGTACTTGGTGTTTACTAAACTTGACACCATGCTTAGTACATAAGAATGATAACGCATTACAAAAATACACTGAGCGATCTAAGGTTACATGAGCTTAATCGGTTTTCAGATGCCGTGTGCATTACGGGTAATATAAAATAAGTTATTTTTATTAAATCATGATAAAAATTCAGTTTTTGTTATTTATGACAGAACCAATGCATGAGCAGCAATTCAAAGTTTTAAATTATTCGTACAAATAAATGTTTCCACTTTAGATCTGCTCCACTGCACTGCTGTGTATATTTTAAACTTCACTTCTTTGTGAGCGTGAGGCTCACCTTGTCCGCTGCTGCGAGCAGGTCGTCGGCCATCTTGTCCAGGTTGGGCGCCTTGCCCGTGTAAATGAAGCACATCATCTCTTTGAAAACCTCAGGCTCCACGTCATTGATCTCCACGCGGTTCTAGGTGGGAGAGAAAGCCATGCAGGTGAAACCCTCAGGTACTGCTCAGCATGCTCTCTCGTGCTACTCGACTACAGGATGCAACTTAACTATTCATTCTGGCCACTATACCACTGAAGGACAGCCAATATTTCTCACAGGTCATTCTGAAATGGTCATATATTATTTTTTTCTCCCCGTGTAATGACATTACTTAATTAGCTAAATCCAATGGCAACGTGTTGTTCGTCTACCTTCAAATGTGGATTGGTTAGCTTAACTGACATACTGAAATGGTACAAAAATGTACAGTGGGCAACATGATAATCAGGTATAGCCCATACTGTTTGCTTGGAGTGTCCTAACATTTGGCCACATCGACCAACAACTGACGGGAAAACTTCTCGATCAATCAACAGTGAACAAAATAATGACAACAACTAGAGCAAACATTCCGGTGTCCATAAGAAATTACAAAACAAAATAAGAAAAAAATCCAAAAAACTCAAGGCGTTAAAAAAAAAAAAATTAAACTCAGGTAACTGCGCTGCTTCTCACGCATATTAACTCCCGTCTCTTTTCCGAAATGAAACTGGAGAAGTAATTTCCAATGAGCGGCGCCTGCAGCTACGAGGGTGCTCTTTATCACTCGTCTGCATGGTAATGCTAACCCAAACGTTTCTTCACTCTGACGAGCAGAACCGGGCAGCAAACCAATTATAGCTCGGCTTTATCTGAGCCGGAACACAATACATTTCGACAGGGTCAGCCGTGGCAAACCAACATTTAATGCACCGGTTTATTATTCTGCTGTTCACTTCGAATGTTGTTTGGAGGTGGTTTTGGGGGGGTATAGAAACTTTTGTTTCTGCTGTCTCTTTAAGCTAGTCTGCCAAATGACTTCATTAAAATTTTTATTTTTTTATTTAAATAACCTAATTTGTCTTTATAGGCTACTCCAAAAGAGGGTTAACTTATTCATCCACTTACTCTTCCTAAATGTACAGATACTACCTTCTCCCTCTGATTGAAAAAAGGGCACTTAAACAGTAATTCCCATCCAAGCTTAGCAAGTAGCAATCTCAGACCGACACGGCTGCTAAACCTCTACAATCAACGGACTGCTCAGTTCGAAGGGCCAGATACTGAGGGTACACACACACACACACACACACACACACACACTCTCTCTCTTACAGCAAAGGTCCCACGCACGCACGCACGCACATACACGCACAGAACAACACCATGGGTCCTTCACACACACACACACACACACACACACACACACACACACACACACACACACACACACACACACACACACACACACACACACGCATCGCACCCACCCTCCCCGTGTAGGGTTCAGTGATGATTATATAAACCACGCAGTAGATGCACTCATCCTCACTCGACCAAACAAACGTTAATTATCAGAAACATAATATAAAGTAATAATAAAATAAACCAAAGTAAAATGTTTACAAAGAACATAATATTTACAAAACAAGAATTTGCGCATCAGGGCAAGGGAAGAAAATCATACATCGTACAAGAATCAAGCGGAGAATGCTGAGATGGAAACTAAGAGGTGAAAGCAGTAAAATTCATACGATATCATGAGGCACAATCCTGAAAGACTTGCATGTCACCCGAAATAACACTTTCAATGTGAAGTGTACAATATTTCATATATGCTCCTTTGCTTTTTTTTTATGGTTTTCTTGCGCAATTGTCACATTCTTGTTCGGTTACAGACTGACACAGGGGACCTGGTTCTGCTTTTGGATTTGACTGGAAACAGGGTCTGGGGTAGAACTAGAGTCTCATGCAGCGTTTTAACCATGATATTCCTGTCCTAAGTCTACCATAAACAACACTCCATGATCTCTTTCCATTAGCGTGCAGGCCTCTGAATCTTTACGCGCGCTTTTGTTTTTAAGTGTCAGCAGGCTGCGACAGTACAAGGGGAATAGAGAACCTCGCATCCTTTCAATTTGGCCCACGTTCCCAGGCAGAACACAGCAAAAGATGATTTCATTTTAACATCAATTTCTTTCCATTTTGTTTGGTCTGTTTGATTGCTCTGAAAGACAGGAGTGTGGATATGGTGATGTGGGGGCTCTATGTTTTAAAATAATATTTGAAATGAAAATTAAAAAAAATAAAAATAAAAATCTTTAGAACTCTGCCTCCCCCATTTCTCTCGCGCCGTGCTGTTCCGCCAGCAAAATCGTTTAACCCACCGAGTCGGCTCTTCAAAGTGAGAGGACAAATATTTGGAGAGGATTAAATTGAGGGATGGGGAGGCGGTGGAGGAAAACGGTCCTGAGGCGAAAAGAACATGGAAGACTCGAGAAAGCAGCAGTTTCAGTAATGACCTGAAGCGCTCGAGGTCACGCTCAATTCCGCAGACACAATCACATCCTTCCTGCCCCGCACGTTTCTACGGCATCTGACCTGCAGAGCCAACCTGACCACCCCCGACCACGTGAGGCGGCCGCAGACTTCTCATAAGAGGGCGGGAGCTGATTAACGGCAAACGGCCGTCAGCCACTGGCTTTCGCTTCCTTTTTTCCACGGTGTCCGTCATACTGCAGCGAAGACCAGGACAATATCTGAAGAATTGTTAATCGCAGCTTAAAGATGCAAATCGTTAATAGTCATGCAGTCCCACATGGTTGGTTTTGACACAAAGATTTAAATTTAAGCAGAAAATACTATAAACAGTTCATCTCAAGTGCTTGCAGCACGGGACAACTTTTTTCATTTGCATGGCATTTGAGCATCTAAGCGCAGGTCTGCCTACAGGTTTACGCCTCCCTAAAAATACTACTGCTCTACAGCTGATGCAAGGCAAGGAAAGAATGCCGATCCGAAGTATAACACGCTGTGTAAAATGCAATGGGAGGAAGCGAACGTAATCCTTCCCAGGGAATAGCAAAGAATACGACCCCATGTAGCGCATAGCCCCTAATCTGACACTCCCCGCTACGCCAGAGGACCCAACGAGAAGATGAAGGACACAGCCATTCATCCTGTTCAACTGAGCATCAGTATTCAACTGCAAGGGCTGAGAACACAAACAGTGAATGAGGTCCCTTCGATCGCTGGAGAAATGGGCTGACAACCGCTCGGAAAACAGTTGCCAGCCCGACAGGAATGAGATCATGTTAATTCAATCTAAAAATAACTGACAGGGAGGTTCCTTTGAGAGGCACCCCGCGGAGCGTGGCGCTACGAGCGAGGGGGGGGGGGTTGGTTATATCTGACACTCCCACACTCTGGGAGACCAGCTAATGAATCTGGGATCCACGGCACTGTATCTGTGTACGAGACATTTTCCAGAGATGGCGAGATTGCGCTGGATTTTCTGGATAGAGATCAGTAAGTGCAGATACAGGTGTGAGCTTCACACACCCCCCACCCCGCACACTTTCAATATTGAGCCTGCCGTAAATACACTGGTATAACTGCACCTACAATTCAACTGCTGAAAGATGGACAGCTACTTAGCACTCACCTTACCCCCTCAGACACCAGTTACTCTCAGAGTAACGGAAACTTTGATTTTTATTTCTGTGTGTAATGATCCACAGACTCGCTTGCAGCCGTGACGTCCCTTTTGTACATACTACCTCTATATCTGGAGTAATACTAATTATTTAGCAGAATGCAGCGTTTCATCGGTTTCTTCCCTGACTGGTCAGCTGCTCTGGAGCATGAAGGCTGTGCTGACGATGAGGCCGGGTCAAGTAGAACGAGGGGCTTCCACTCACCTTTTTGCTCTCCTCCATCTCGTGCTCGAACATGGCGCTGAACACGGGGGAGCGCGCTGGAACAGAGAGCTGCGTTAAACACGGCTGGTGTGCGTGTTCTGATCACACAGGTGCACAGGTACAGCGTTACACATTTCTACACGAGGACTCCTGGTTATGTGCAACCATTAGGGTATATCCCCCTTAGCGGGCAATAAAAACAGCACCGAGCCACTTGCTTTCTTCTGGCAGAGTGCACTCCCATTTTACCAGCATTTGCACAACATTGGCTTTTTAATATATATATATATATAGATATATATATAATATATATATTTTTCTACAAGTACTTTTTCTACAAATCTTATTAGTGAAGAATTTAATAAGGTTTTGTGTTGGTTTGATTCCTCTTCTCAGTGATTGTTATAAGTGGAGTGCAATTCATCTCCACCAGTGTCAAAGCAGAGGAAAAAGCTGTCACTAAACATGAAAGGCTTAACAATGAGCTAACAAGCGACCGTGCACTGCTTACAACAGGTGGAATTGTTTGGTAGGCAGTGTGACTGTCAAGAGAGACGGCCCCCGTGACAGAAGTCTGCTTTAAAATCTCTCCACTGCAGCGCAAACTATTATCCACACCTCAACTCACTGACTCAATAATTAGCAGTCAGATGAGTCTCCAGTGGAAAACGCTCCCCCTTCATAAGCCCTTAAAAACTGCCTGCATGTAGTACTGAGCCAAAGATAATAGATGATATTGCACTGTCTGTCATTTAAGTGTTTTTATTTCTGCCCACGAGAGCGTGAGTGAGAGGATGGAGTGGGTGTGTGTCTGTGTGCGTGTGTGCGTGTAAGAGAAATAGATGCAGCATCTGGGTTTGCTTAATAAATCTTTAGTCTTACAGTGTGTGATAGTGGAATGTTTCCAGCGTGTATGGTTATGAGCATTTCCCATGTCTGAACACTACCTGCCAGGATGGCCTTGTGTGCTTGGAACTCCTGTCCAGCCACGCAGAGGGAGCAGTCCGTGAAGCGCGAGTTCTCCCACAGCCCGCCGAGCTCGTCCGCCAGCCGGCAGTCCGGCACCTTCACCATGTTCATGGTGTTCTGACCCGAGATGTTCACAGAGTCCTGCACCACGCTCACCTGCAACACAAGAACCGGCTCAATCATTCAGTCACTCGACATATCGGTTAAATCATTCAGTCACTCAACATATCGGTTAAATCATTCAGTCACTCGACATATCGGCTCAATCATTCAGTCACTCTACATATCGGCTCAATCATTCAGTCACTCAACATATCGGTTAAATCATTCAGTCACTTGACATATTGGTCCAATCATTCAGTCACTCGACATATCGGCTCAATCATTCAGTCACTCGACATATCGGCTCAATCATTCAGTCACTCGACATATCGATCCAATCATTCAGTTTCAATCATTCAGTCACTCAACATATCGGTTAAATCATCCAGTCACTCAACATATCGGTTCAATCATCCAGTCACTCAACATATCGGTTCAATCATTCAGTCCCTCGACATATCGGTTCAATCATTCAGTCACTCGACATATCGGCTCAATCATTCAGTCCCTCGACATATTGGTCCAATCATTCAGTCACTCGACATATCGGCTCAATCATTCAGTCACTCGACATATCGGCTCAATCATTCAGTCACTCGACATATCGATCCAATCATTCAGTTTCAATCATTCAGTCACTCAACATATCGGTTCAATCATCCAGTCACTCAACATATCGGTTCAATCATCCAGTCACTCAACATATCGGTTCAATCATTCAGTCCCTCGACATATCGGTTCAATCATTCACTCACAACCTATCAGTTCAATCATTCAGTCACAACATATCGGTTCAATCATTCAGTCACAACATATCGGTTCAATCATTCTTCCAATCAATCATCGACCAAACACATCTTCACCCATTTTTTTATATGAAAGCCAATTCAACACCCCAGTTACCTAATTACAAAAAACTGCAAATACGATTTGGCAGTAATGTATTTATTGTATTTATAGGGCCCACTTGACTGCTGACTGGCGATTTTAAAATAAACCGATTTCATGTTTCCCGAAGACTTCATGCTCATTGCTTCCCCAAGATTTCATGCACTTGGCTCCATCTACATAGGCTGCTCCTCTCCCCATTCCTTCTTGTGTAGTGGAAACCCCTAATCAGAGGCGCACGGCTGCCTGACAGCCACTGTGTAGATGGGATTGCACTCTTTGTTTCTGTGACTTGTACCGCTTTCTCTACTGAAACAGAGGAGGACAAGTGTGACAACAGACTTCAAGAGCCTTCCGCTGTGCCGAAAAAACCTTTGAAGAATGCCGTCTTCCAATTTCTTTCCAGCTTTGTAAAACAGACGAAAAAGAAATGGAGAGAGAGGGAGACAATCCCTTTCATTGTTTGCAAGTGATGAGGAGTTCCTCCATCTGTCCATCTGACAGGAGAGAGAAGAAAAGCAAAGAAGAAAAAGAGGAAGGTGGGCAGAAAAATAAAAAAACCTGTCAACGCAGCCCACTGTGGCCCTGACCGCTAGTGGAAGTGGGGTCTCAGGCTTCTCTGGAAGGCAGCCATCTGCGCAGATGCAGCTGCAGACAGAAGCTTTCCCCCCCGGGAGCGTGGTTGGCTGTGGATTCTGGTCACCGCCCTCCCTTACTGTGTGAATGTAATTGTCTTTAATTCTCAGTAATGTGGACAGCAGCTGCTTACCTGCTGCAGCCAATGCTCCCAGCAGTGCTGTCAGAAAAAGGGTTGAGCGCTGCTCCTCTCTACTGCATGTACAGCGGGGGCCCCTCCCTCAGCCGCGACACACAAGCATGTTGGCGCGGTAAAGGCCCGAGAGCAGCCGTTGCCACATCGCCAGGAACATTAGGTACCAGGGGACAAAGCAGACCGATATGGGTGGCTATATTTTTCAGAGAAACAAGACTAGGCAAGCCTAGCTCAGCCCGGACACCTGTATGCAGCCAGTGGGGAACATTTGAAAAGGCACGGCAGATATTGCTCTGGGGCATGCAGGTTGGCCTGCATATCAGGGCGACTGAGTGCATCTGATTCTCAAAGGTGTGTGTGTGTCAGAGTATGTGAGCGGGAGCAATCGAGGAGGGGAAGCGGACATAATTTAATTTGAGTGATGAGCACTATTAGGACGTTACCATTCCGCAAGCTCCAGTTTGCTCCGGTTTATATGTTGTGATAAAAATTTACATTGCATTTTTTAGTTTAGATACCACATTCGTTTAGTTAATAAAATATACATTTTATTAATCATTTTGTTAGAAGTTGTTTTAATGACCTGTTGACATTTTCTGTACACAGGGAACGCATACATTGACAGCATTTTCACAAGTTTTTTTATTTGCTCAAAAACAATATCTCAATAACAATATCCTGGGATCTACTTGCAGTTTGCTGGTCTCCACTCCTGTGCAAAATAGAATGTTTACTGAACCGCAGCGTCCAGATAGAACAAATCAATTCCAACAGTAGCTTATGACACCCGCAAATAGCCTACATACGTTGTCTTTTATGTGGGTGGTTTAGGTCTGATCGGTTTTTTTGTAATGAACGATTATTTTGCTGCCGCATTTTTACTGTAATTGTTAGAAATTTAGTCATGGCGACCCCTGCTTTTAACCATTACGCGTGAACCATCACAAATAAGTGATGGCCCAAAAGTGTACCATCACAAATATGTGATTAGAACGTATCATGAGAATGTTCAGTTGAGAATGTGGTGACTAAAGTGCAAACCTGACTCCAATTCGGTGCCTACAAGTAATTTATTGTTGTACTATAATACAAATTATGTTGCTATAGTTGTCATCAGAGTAGTCATCTAGCTTCTTTTGTAGCCTGTATAGGGTGACCATAGATTAGATTTTTTTTTTAAAGAGGACGGGGCAGGTGGACGCCATGCCATTTTGAGTATTATAAATAGTTAGAAATAGGATAGTCTCAGCTTTCTGCCGATGACAATATTATACACTGCTCAAAGAAATTAAGGGAACACTTAATCAACACAGTATAACACCAAGTCAATTAAACTTCTGGGATATCGATCTATCCAGTTAGGAAGCGTAAACGATTGTGAATCAATTTCACCTGCTTTGGTGCAAATGAAAGTGACAACAGATGGACAGGAGAGGCAACAGCAAGACAACCCCCAAAAAGTAAATGGTTTTGTAGGTGGTGGCCACATACCATTTCTCTCTCATTATCCTTCCTGACTGATTTTTCTCTAGTTTCGCATTTTGCTAGTGCCCTTGTCACTACTGGTAGCATGAGGCGGTACCTGCAGCCCATTCAGGTTGCACAGGTAGTCCAGCTCCTCCAGGATGGCACATCCATACGTGCCGTCGCAAGAAGGTTTGCTGTGTCTGTCTCCCAGCACAGTCTCAAGAGCGTGGAGGAGATACCGGGAGACGGGCCATTACACGAGGAGAGCTGGACAGGGCCGTAGAAGGGCAACAACCCAGCGGCAGGTCCGGTATCTGCTCCTTTGTGTGAAGAGGAACAGGAGGAGCACTGCCAGAGCCCTACAAAATGACCTCCAGCGGGCTACTCGTGTGCATGTTTCTGACCAAACTGTCAGAAACAGACTCCATGAGGGTGGCATGAGGGCCCGACGTCCTGTAGTGGGACCTGTGCTCACAGCCCAGCACCGTACAGCTCGATTGACATTTGCCAGAGAACACCAGAATTGGCAGGTTCGCCATTGGTGCCCCGTTCTCTTCACAGATGAGAGCAGGTTCACACTGAGCACGTGACAGACGTGAGAGTCTGGAGATGCCGTGGCGAATATTATGCTGCCTGCAACATCATCCAGCATGACCGGTTTGTTTTAACTGACTTGATGTTATACAGTGATGATTAAGTGTTCCCTTGTATTTCTACTCCAAATATTAAGCGAGATAAACATATATATAATTTAAATCTTGACTGTCGACCATGTTGTAGATTTCTTCAAATAAATTAGAAGTAGCGATCCGCCGAGTTTATTAAAGACTACAGAACGTTAATTCAGACGTATATCAACATCAACAGTTAGTCAACACGTTATCTTGGACTTTGTGCAGAATTTAGGCATGTTGTTGTTTGTACCTTTGTGCAGAAAACTTGTTGATTTACAATTCGAAAAACAGGAGGCCAAATACTTTGAATTGCAGTTTATTTATTTATTTGTCACTCGACAGGTCGCGTATTTGCTGGGACCACAGTCAAAAAATAATCTACTTTGAAGTCGGCTTACTTTTCGTTAGTTGTTGCTCTTCTGACATTGATTGAGTTTAAAACATGGGTGATGTCTTCCTCTGGAGAGTGTAGCTATCTGGCCTAATTTCCCTAATGTAAAAAGGTGTGAATAAAATTTAAATACCAGTGAAGTCCCCCTCCTGCTGGTGAAACAATATTGACTGGGTGATAATGACTACGAGAAAGATTATACATTTCAGCCAATTGACCCTGTAGCGACCATTTAGTAGCTGGGTCACCCTAGCGCACAAGCCGCTAACAAAGTATACAAGACTCTCTCACACTCTGTGTTGTTCCATTATAATAATTTAAAATTTAAAATACACAGAACTGGGCGGGTCGTCCGTTTACGTAAAATAAAGGTTATACAATGTACCTTACATCACACAAACATGCATTTCAATCACATAAGCAGACCTTTGATTTCACGACATACTCAGTCAATCCTTAACACTGAAAGTTTGTGATCACACCCCAATGGCAACTAGCTAACAAGCTAGTTAGCTGGTCATGATCCTAGCAGGTTCAATGTTCTTCCAGGAAGACCGATGATCCGCGACCGGTATGGTTAAACAAAAACGTTGGCTCGAGCTTTGTTGTAAAAATGAAAATGCATTCGTGTAATGAAATTAACAAGAGAAAAACCGCTTGTCCCGTGGAACATCCGCGATGTAGCCGGCTGGCTATAGCACTTTCCGATGGCCCAAGCAAAAGCTGGCTTGCTGCTCCGGTAGCTATGTGAATTGCAGTGAGGACAGACTAAAACTCAACACAGCTTAACGCACAGGTACCTCTAGCCCGTTACTGTTGCAGTATACCTGTTGTCTTCACGCAGACATAAGCTTCCTACTTAATTAAGATACAGCGCAGCCCATCCAGCATAGCTGCCATTTTTCTCTCTCTCCTTCTTCATCTATCCCGCTTTACCCTTTACGTCACATCAGCCAGATTCCGCTTAGCCAATCGGAAAATAGCTAAAGACAATACATTTTCTCATTGGATCATACCACCCTTGCAATCATTAGTAGCTATACAGACTTTTCCCGCACAGGTTTCAGATACATTTCCTGAACCAACATATTAAAACACAATATTCTCTGAACCGTTACAATTTGTATCTTTAAACATATCCTCAGTTGCTCATTCATGATTTTTTGGGTGCTACAACCTGTACTAGTAAAAGGGGACGGGAAGTTAGACAGCAAACTTTTTACCGTAATTACTCAATTTACACATGCGCTTTCAACATCAGGGGATCAGGCAGACAACCAGACAACCAGTCAGTTACCCACATTCACTCATTTAGGCCCGCACACGCGCTGCGTCACAGCAACAACTACTAAACGCACACCTGACAAATAACTTAGGCGCATAGGAGAAACAAAAACTCAAGTGAATGAAAGGGACTCCTGCTCACTATAATATGAGATACTTGCAAAAGATGCATCTCATTGTGTGTGCAGGAGTCCCTTTCATTAGCTATATTTTTCACCCAGGGCAACGGTGAAGAAGTGAAGTTAAACGCCCAGTAGGAATGGCACTCGACCCTCCCTCCTCGTGGTTAGCGGTGGGAGTGAGCATTTAAGGCCCCCTTTTATAACTTGGTCCAGGCAGCATACTGGAACATCCGATCATATCTGCGCTTACCCCATTTCACAGTCCGGAAGGCGCGCGCAAACGGATGATGATCTTTACGGAACACTGGGAGGGACGCGGGGATGAAAAAAATAAAAATAAAACGTTCGGCTTGGTGCGCGCGCGGCTGTCGGTCTGCGAGCGTGTCGCTGGCATTATTACCGCAATCTGTTTATTCGGGGCTGGTTTGATTTGATTAGTTTTGGAGCGCGCGTGTCCCTGGCAGTCTCCGCAAGGCCGACTCCGCCACCTGTTCCGGCCTCCGCCAGCCGCGCTCATTCATCTCCATTCATCTCACCCCAGGACCGCGCGTATGCTGAGAAACTCTCCCTCTCTGCGTGCCAGAGTGCCTCTTAGCTGGAGCAGCTTTCCTCGCTGAGCTCTAAGAGCCTAATGACTATGGGAAAGTCTGAAGCACAGAGGGGCTGTGGACAGCTGCAGGCGCTGCGGAAAAGGCAGCAGAACTGAGGTTGCCAAACAGGCTCCCGGAGGCTCGAGTCTACCTATGAGGGGTCATGAGGGGAGTCAGTTTTGTGCAGTTAGCCTGTGAATGCTTTCTCCCTTGAGGCTTTCTCCGTGTCTTGCTGCGGATTTTGCATGCCGGTTCCCTTTTGACATTTGACATTAAAATATGATTTCTGTGCACTTTTGGGAGTGTTTTCCATATTTTAGTTCTCCATCACTTGCGTTTCAAATACATGAAAGCTCATAGCAGTATTTTACATCTGGTAAAATATGAAAAGTGATCAAAGTGTGCATTTTAAATACACACACTGGGACAAGATACCATTGCAAATCGCAGCAGTATTTCGTCTCTGACACAATATGATAAGCAATTGAAATGTGCATTTAAAATGGACACACTGGACCAAGACACTCCCCCTAAACTGCTCCAATGCCAGGGCCAGGGTATGAGCACCAAAAGCAATGTGCTGGTATCTTTGTAACAAAACAAATGAATACAACACAACCCAGCTTGCCTGTGACAGAGAACAGAGACTCATTTGCAAAAGAAAATCTTCTAATTATGTTGAAATTGAAGAAGAAAAAAACAAACAAATAGAAACAGACTTGATGCAATTGTGACTCAATATGGAGAATAGTGTTGAGTAACATAATGAACACCCATTAAGGAGGTTTCAGTATGTGCCTGACAAATGAAAGAAGAGAAGATGGCTTCTCCACTGCAGTGCGAAGGCAGTGAGGCCCCTCTGAAGCTCAGGTACAGGAAACAGACACCATCACTGCTCTCACTGCCCTTCCTCATTTCCTGCAGTGATATTACAGACCAGGGAGCCTATGGTTCAAACTGGCAAAGACTCATCTCTACCATTCATCTCCAGAAAGCCATATCTAAACTAGAATGGTCCACAGAGGGCTCGGAAAACAATTTAGTCCCCTATTATTTCTTCTCTCTCAGCCTTGTATCTTTCTGAGAACTATGAGAGTAGCGATGAGCGACATCCAATGAGAGTGCAAGACACGGGGCAAGGGAAAACCAGGGGGAGGAGTCGTACCACCTGCAACAACATCAACAAGCAGGGCTACGAGAAAGGCTCCTCGGTCTGCTTGGACCCAAGAAACGCAGGGTAATTTAGTAGAACTTTGGCAGGAGAACCAATGCTGTACCACAACCAGGTCGAGAAAGGGAAATTGCCAATTCTCTTCAACAGCATGGTCTCACGTCATTTCAGTGTCACTTCTTGCGTGTGTTTTCGTGACAAAACGTAGTGAACAGTACAGGAATCTGATGATTTTGAAAGTTGTGTAGTATGCACTCGTCTTAAACTGAGCCGACAATATTTGTAGATACATTGAGCCCATTACTATTAAAAAACAGTTAATATTTTATTTGTAAGGACAAACTAGCCTCAGATATCATTCCTACTTCCTCTTTCTTACTGCATTAGTACTCTGCCACAACAGTACACATTTGTTCCTAAGTTAACTAATTGTGTGAACAGATTAGTGTTGTATGCGAGGGTCAGCCAATTAAAGCAACCTCAAACCAATGACATTTATACAACTTCATTTTTTATTTCGACGTTTGGTTTATTTTAGCTCATTAAATAGTGCTCTTTAATAAGAGTGAAGGGAAT